>JASVEL010002809.1:0-340124 GCA_032618575.1 Nicotiana noctiflora
CCTGACCTCTTTCTTTTTATCATTTTGTTGTCTCCATTCTGGTTAGACTTGATTTTGTAGTAGATCTCATTTGTAGAGGCTCAGACTTGTGACACCACGATTTGGTTGGGACTGTGTTCTTGTATTTCAGTTCTACACTTCTTGATTTGTTATGAAAACAGGCTAATCACGCCGATTAATCAGTATTAATTATACTTGGCCGGTTTAATTGGATAAGATGGTCGGGCTTGCCTAGCAATGTGTTGGGCGCCATCACGACCGGGGTTTGGGGTCGTGACAGATAATCTTTCTTAGGTTCATGATGTAGATTAAAATCTCTTGAAGTGGAAGCATTCTCATATGTCACATTTAATCACCTCTGGGAATTTAATCTAACCGGTACTATAGGCTCAGAGCCTGAAATGCAACTTATCAAGCTTCTGTTAGCCAAGTCCCCCGTGCTGGCGAGATTAAATCATTTACATCATGCTATGAAGCACTCAAAATATCCATTACGTTAAACTTATTTCGGCGTGCATTGTTGAAATGTCAAATTTTCAGCATCCCACATCGGTGGGTTAGCAAAATTAGATGGGAATTTTCCCTATAAAAGAAGGCCTAATGTTTAGGATTTAAACACACCTCTCATTTTCCTTCTTATCTTCTTAAGGAATTTGTATCTTCTCTCTTTAGTATTATTTCACTTGTATTTTGGAGTGGAATAAAATATTGGTTGTGTCCGAGGAGTAGGCAAAATTAGCCGAACCTCGTAAATTCTCTGGTGTTCCTTTTATTGTTGCTTTATTGTCTTATTTATTATTTGGTGGCTGCCATACTTTTTGGTATAGTAGTTGTGACTCATTCACACTATATACATTTGTCTTCCGCAACAATTGGTATCAGAGCCAAGGTATTATCTCGGTATGCTCTGTGGTTGTAGCGTAGTATGATCTTCCACATCAGAAAAGATTTATCTTGGTAACTGAGTCAAGGTTCTGCCTCAGTATGCTCTGTGGTTGCATCTTAGTCTGATCTTCCACATCATAAAGGAAATAATCTTGATTTGTGTCATCACCTATTAAATAATATTTGTGTCAAAGATGGGAGACAATAAACAAGAAGAATCTACATCAGTGTCAGCAATACGTCATCATTGGCATCTTCTCTTATGACAAGAATTGTGTCAAATGCGAAATTTGCGATAGAAATTTTTTACGGGTCCGGACATTTTGGGATGTGGCAAGGTGAGGTTCTAGATGTCCTTTTTCAACAAGGGCTAGATCTGGCCATTGAAGAAAAAAGACCAGATGCTATTGGAGAAGAAGATTGGAGAATTATCAACCGAGTTTCTTGCGGTACCATTCGATCCTACCTTGCTAGATAGCAGAAATATCCATACACAAAGGAAACTTCTGCAAGTAAATTATGGAAAGCACTGGAGGATAAATGTTTTGAAGAAAAACAGTCAAAATAAATTGTACATGAAGAAGAGACTGTTTCACTTTACCTATGTTCCCGGTACCACGATGAATAAACATATCACCAGTTTCAATAAGTTGGTCACAGATTTGCAAAATATGGATACAACTTATGATGATGGTGACTTGGCCTTGATGTTGTTGGCGTCACTTCCTGACGAGTACGAGCACTTTGAAACTACTCTACTCCATGGAAATGACGAAGTTTCTATCAGAGAAGTTTGTTCGGCTTTGTACAGCTATGAACAAAGAAAGCGAGAAAAACAGAAGGGCGGAGAAGGAGAAGCACTGTTCGTGAGGGGTCGTCCTCAAAATCAAACGAGGACAAGGAAAGGAAGATCTAAGTCAAGATCTAAACCCAACAAAGATGAATGTGCCTTTTGTCGAGAAAAGGGGCACTGGAAGAAAGACTGTCCGAAGTTGAATAATAAGGCCAAACATAACAATGGAAAGGCCATTATGGATTCAAATGTAGCTGATTGTGATGATTCGGATTTCTCATTAGTTACAACGGAGCCTTCAATGTCATCAGACATATGGTTGATAGACTTGGCTTGTAGCTATCATATGTGTCCCAACAGGGATTGGTTTGTGGTCTTTCAAGAAGGAGAATATGGAGTCGTCCAAACAGTGAATAACAACCCTCTTACCTCATATGGAATTGGTTCAATACGATTAAGGAACCATCATGGAATGATAAGAACAATTACAGATGTTCGATATGTACCGGGTTTGAAGAAAAATCTCATCTCTGTGGGAGCCCTGGAATCAAAAGGGTTCAAAATTATTGCAGAAAATGGAGTGATGAGAGTATGCTCCAGTGCACTAGTGGTAATGAAGGCCAATCGGAAGAACAATAACATGTTCTATTATCTCAGTAGTACAGTTATTGGGGCAGCGACAGTGACGTCCAGTGACAACAAAGAGGCAGAAGCAACCAGGTTGTGGCACATGCGTTTGGGACATGCTGGAGAAAAATCCTTGAAAACTCTAACAGATCAAGGATTGTTGAAAGGGGTAAAGACATGCAATTTGGAGTTTTGCGAGCATTGTGTCAAAGAGAAACAGACAAGGGTTAAATTTGGTACAGCAATCCATAATACCAAAGGCATTTTGGATTATGTACACTCTGATGTTTGGGGTCCTTCCAAAACACCTTCATTGGGTGGTAAGCACTATTTTGTGACCTTTGTTGATGATTTTTCCCGAAGAGTATGGGTGTATACAATGAAGAGCAAAGATGAAGTGGTGGGAATTTTTCTCAAATGGAAGACGATGGTGGAGAATCAAACAGGCAGGAGGATCAAGTGTATTCTCACAAATAATGGAGGTGAATACAAAAATGATCATTTCAATAAGGTTTGTGAAAATGAAGGCATCGTCCGACACTTCACTATCAGACATACACCGCAACAGAATGGAGTGGCAGAACGCATGAACCAGACCTTGCTGGAGAAGGTACGACGTATGTTGTCCGAGCCTTGCTGGAGAAGGTACGGTGTATGTTGTCCAATGCTGGCTTGGGCAAAGAATTTTGGGCTGAGGCAATTACATATGCTTGCCACCTCATTAATCGCTTACCATCTGCTCTTTGCACGTGTTTGGCTCAACCGCATATTATCATGTGACAGAGTCAAAATTGGATCCAAGTGGCAAAGAAGGCTATTTTTATGGGGATTACTTCTGGAGTCAAAGGATATCGCTTATGGTGTCCTATGACAAAGAAAGTAATATTCAGCAGGGATGTTACCTTCGATGAATCTGCTATGGTAAACAAGGTAAAAAATGAAGATACCAAACGAGATGATGGTCCTTCTGAGCAGGTGGAGTTTGAGGGAAAATTTATTTTTCAAATACAAGAAGCACGGGAGGAAACAAATGAAGATTATCCTCTGGAAGGAGAGCTAGTAGAGGAGATTCCAACTCAGGAATCTCAACAACAACTTGAATTAATAGCAACCGGCAGGCCAAAAAGAAAAATAACGAAACATGTTCGTCTCATAGAGACAGTTTCTTGTGCAACCGCAATTGTAGCTGATGATGTTCCTACCACTTATAAAGATGCAGTCCAAAGTTCAGAAGAAAATAAGTGGAGGATTGCCATGAATGATGAATTACAGTCCCTTAATCAGAATCATACATGGAGATTGGCCAATCTCCCGAAGGGAAAGAAAGAAATTGAGTACAAATGGGTATTTGCAAAGAAAGAAGGATTTCCTAACCAAGTAGATGTTCGCTACAAAGAAAGATTGGTGGCCAAAGGATATCCTCAAAAGGAGGGAATTTATTACAATGAAGTATTTTCTCCAGTTGTAAAACATTCCTCCATTAGAATTATGTTGGCTTTGGTAGCACAATTGGATTTGGAACTAGTTCAGATGGATGTAAAAACTGCATTTTTACATGGAAACTTGGAAATATGACTCAGCCAGAAGGATTCAAAGTTGCTGGAAAGGAAAACATGGTGTGCAAACTTGAAAAATTATTGTACGGATTGAAACAATCTTCTAGACAATGGTACAAGCGATTTGAGAAGTTTATGTTGCAGCAAGGGTACAAGAGAAGCAAATACGATCATTGTGTGTATTTGCGCAGTCTTAATGATGGTTCCTTTATATATCTTCTCATATATGTTGATGATATGTTGATAGCTTCCAAGAATTCAGAAGAAATTGATAAGTTGAAGATTCAACTGAAGAAGGAGTTCGAGATGAAGGATCTGGGTGAGGCGAAGAAAATTATTGGCATGGAGATAATAAGAGATAGACGTTCAAAGAAACTCTGTTTATCTCAGAAAGAATATTTGAAGAGAGTACTACAACGTTTTGTCATAGATGACGAAACTAAGCCGGTTAGTACTCCACTTGCTCCCCATTTTAAGCTAAGTACTACTATATCACCATTGGATGAAGTTGAACGAGAGTATATGTCAAAGGTACCATACGCAAATGCTGTTGGTAGCTTGATGTATGCAATGGTCTGTACGAGACATGACATTTCACAAGCTATTGGAGTTATTAGCAGATATATGTGTTGACATCCAATTTGTCCCTCTTTCTTCTAATTAATTCCTTGAGCTTCTAAGTTATAAATACATCAAATACTTTATTTTTCAGTAGTGCTTTACCTTTATTATTGTTGTTATTAATATTATTATTACTACTACTATAGCTATTATTAATATCACTATCAATATTATTGTTATACTAATTATTACTAGTATTTTAAGCAATATTATTATATTATTATTACTACTACTATAGCTATTATTAATATCACTATTAATATTATCGCTGATATACTAATTATTACTAGTATTACTATTATTAATATTATTATTATTATTATTATTATTAATATTATTATTATTACTATTATTATTATTATTATTATTATTATTATTATTATGTGTTTGAAATAATATATTTGAGTCCAATTTAGAAGCTGGAAATGAAAAGGAAGAAGCGAAAAGGAATTTTTACATGGGTATACCATATAGCAAACCTTATTACCAACCATGTTTAAGGTTTGTGTTTATTACATTTAAGCATACCAAGTTTCAATTTATGTACCATAATTCAAATTAAGGCATTAATTAAGTTATCATTTATTATAGGAGTGTATTTAGGGATAAAATCTCTCAAATTATACCCAACCCTAAAACTCTTAATCTATAAAAGAAAGCTAAGGAAAATACACAAGGAGGAGGAACGCATATACTCTGAAGAGCTGCGCCCAAAATACACAACCCACCCCCCTCGGATCATCTTCCTCAACACACCCACCCTCACACACACTTGTATACACTTTTTTAAAGATTCGAAAGCTGATGACATATCCAGATTACTCCCAAATTGGTCTGTCAATTTTACACCATTTTAAAAAAAAATTTGAAATCAAAGATTAGTTTGAATCAATCCAAACTGGAGGCGTTGAAACTTGTAGATCTCCCTTTACTTTGCTGCTATCCGAGCTCTTGTTCCTGCTTCTAAATTAGTTCTATTGAGGCACTGTGGGGGTTTCGAAGTCTTGTTGCCGTCCGAGGCGGCTCGTGATTCTGTCTGGGTTGATCGTTGCTTCAAATTTTGATCGAAGTAGTGGTTTTCTTTTGTTTCGTTAATATATTTGTAGTTAATTAATAGTTATATTGTGGTAGATTTGTAGTTTTCAGTGGTTTTGTAGTTAAATTGTAGTTATACTGACATTTTTATTGTTGTTGTTCTCAGTTATTATGTAGTTAAATGTATTTTAATTGTAGTTAAATGTAGTTTATTGTACTCAATCCACTTTTTTCTATTTTTTTCAAAATGTAGTCAATATTTTTTCTAACATAGATTGTAGTTTAATGTAGTATAAATGTAGTAATTTTGTAGATATCCTTAAAAATAATATAACTTTATACAATATTAAAAGTGATTTGTAGTTTTTTTGTAGGAATTTTATAGATGAATAGAAAATTTTGTAGTCTACATTTTTTTTCAACATAGATCGTAGTTTAATTGTAGTATAAATGTTGTAATTGTCTAGATACCTTTAAAAACAATACAACTATATACAATATTAAAATTGATTTTTTGGTGTATTTTCAACCATATGACACTGTGAGATATGGGAATGTAATAGTGTAGCTGAGATGACTGAAGAAAAGCATTAGCTGCGCAACAGAGGATGTTCGCTGAGGCATGTGCAAGGATGAATGGCGGTGTAACTTATACTGAAGAAAAGCATTAGCTGCGCAACATGTGAAAGAATTTGTGTTTAAATTTGAATTTAAGGTCACTAAATCAATTAGGATATTCTTTTCCTGATTTTTAGCGCGTCATATTAGGAAGATTTAACTACTATTAATTACTAATTAATGAATGGTATAAAGATTGTAGAAAAAACAGTGCACAAGGCGGGTAATTTACTAAATATACATATTTTTGTAATAAGGTTTCATATATGGTATAGATAGGAAAAAATCCCAAGGGAAAAAGACTTGATTCGAACAACCCATTAAATTGCAACCCAATGGCCTTAAATCCTATCTAACACAAGCCCAAAATCAAGTTTTGCAGCTTCTAGGCCTATTCAAACCTTTTTTCCCATAAGCCCAAGTATGTTAACTTAGTTAGGGTTCCATTTTCTTCTAGTAGCGCCTCTCTATGCTATGTTCTCCATACCTACTCCTTTGTCTCTTCTTCATTTTTACCTAAAATTCTAAGCTTCAACAGTTAGGGACAGCCCTTGTCCGCCCAATTTCAAGCAAAGAAAAACTTTCTCTCATCCTATTTTGGCATGTATCGCTGACCAAGAAATGATCATCCTATTTTTATGCTACAAGACTTGTCGAATCTCTCCTCCTCAGCCAAGATCTTACCATTTCGTGCAAGAACTGGGTGAATCACGTGAGCATCTACTGCGGTTCCAACGTTTAGATTTGAACGGCTCCATTTGACTTCTTTTGAAATCGGAATGTCCAGATTCCTTTCAAGTATTAATTCCAGCTTTGATTTTCTAAATTAATTCAATTGGAATGAACAGACTTGGGAAGTTGAAGCAAAAGTCCTTTGAGTAACCCAAGAAAATGCCTATTCGCTTCTTCTGAAGTAAGACCTACATTAATTCCTCTGCTTCTATTTATAGATCCTTAATTCATGTTCAATCAAATAGAATTGTAAGTATGAGGCGATGCAATATAGCTAGTAATGTGAGGAAGTCTACCATTATTGGCGACTTACCAACTGACATACTGCACACAATACTTGAGCTTATGCCCATTGAATATGCTGCTAGAACTAGCATCTTATCGAAGCAATGGAGAAAGTTATGGTCTACACAGCCACACCTTGTGTTTGATTGCCACTTTTTTCAGTATGTATCTAATAAGGACGCTTCTGCTGCAAGTATAATTCATAAAATTCTCATGCAACATACTGGACCTATTCTGGGATTTCATCTAATCTCAAAGAGAGACGCTTTGTCACAGTCAGATGTGGATCAGTGCATCATATTTGTCTCGAATCATGGTATACAGAAGTTGACTCTAGATATGGCCAACGATTTGAAATATGAATTGCCGTATAGCATATTCACTTGTCCATCGTTGACACATTTGAAGCTCACGAGGTGTGTCTTTGAGCTACTTGAAGATGGCCAATTTCCTAATCTTGTTAGCCTTAAGTTGGAAAATTCAGATTTTGAGGAAAACTATCTTATCCTGCCAATGCTTGAGACTTTGGAGTTAAGTTTATGTGTTGATGGCCAATTTCATAATCTTGTTAATATGGTTTGTCCAAAGCTTGTGAACTTGTCTATTACTAGAAGCTATGCAGTAACATTTGAATGCTTTAATGTGAACCCTATCTTTGAAAGGATTAAGTACCTCTGCTTGGATAGATCATCCCTAATGGTTAGAAAATGATTTACTTGATTTTGTTTTGCAGTTTTGTCGCTATATGAATTATGTGACTTAACATTTTTTTTTTTTTGTGTGTGGCTTTTTTCAGAGCTTAGGGTCGTTTCCTGTGCAAGATAGGCTTCATGTATCCCTAAAACTCCAAAGCCTAAAAATTAATGACTTGATGATTTCTGTTCAACATATTTCTAGTGCACTTTGCCTAATGCGGAGCTCTCCCGAACTTTGTGATCTTGACATTGATGAAGTTGTGAGGGTAAGACATATTGTGACTAGTACATATAGTGATTACTTTAACATCCTTTGTTAGAAAATTATACTGTATAATATGTCAAATATTAATTTTTTGTCCATATAGTTAGATCATGAACGACAGGAACGGGTGTAGATTTTAGGACAGGGGTTCAATTGAACCTAATTGAACCTATATAGCTATTGTTATGGAGTATAAATTTATGACCTGAAGATATATGTATTTCTATCGCACTTTGCCTACTGCAGAGTTCTCCCAACCCTTGTGATCTTGACATTTCATGACTAATAAGTGCAGTCTTGCTACGCCACCTAAATAGAAACGAAGGGATGAGTATGTATCTTTCTTGACTGACTCGGTGCTAATTATATGAATCTTATTCTTCAGGTTGATGATACATTGTTTCGCAAAACGAAACTGTTATCTTACTTATCAGAGGCAGAAAACCATGTGAATGAGGCTCTGACAACGATTCGAACAGTGAGGTTAAGGAAATTCAAAGGATCATGTGCCGAAATGTACTTAATTAAAGTCCTCCTTGCTCATTCTTCAAAACTAGAGAAGATGATCATTGAACAGTCACTGCATTGTAATGCCAAAGAACGTGTTAAACATTTGGAGGAACTGATCAGTACTTATCCTCGTGTGTCACCGAGAGCAGTATTTAAGTATATATAACATGCATCCCTCAATTTGCCTTGTTGTCATCTATATGTTATGGGGTTGGGATGCGGAATCAAGGTAACAAGATCCAGTCTGTATTCGAATTTGTCGGGTGTAATGTTTGTTGTTGTTTGAACACTCCTCTATGCTATGTTCATCCTCGTATGCTCCCAAGTAATTAGGAAAAATGGTTCTTATTTGAATATAAGACAAGAGGGGTTGCTCTGATGGTAAGCAACCCCCACTTCCAACCGAGAGGTTGTGAGTTCGAGTCTCCCCAAGAGCAAGGTGGGAAGTTCTTGGAGGGAAGGATGCCGGGGGTCTATTTGGAAACAGCCTCTCTACCTCAGGGTAGGGGTAAGGTTTGCATACACACTACCCTCCCCAGACCCCACTAAGTGGGATTATACTGGGTTGTTGTTGTTGTTGTTGTTGTTGGTTCTTATTTGAATACCTTACGCTACCTTTAAATTTTACCTACACGTGATGTGAATTAGATGAAGTAAAGTATTCCAATGGAAGATGAAACCAAATTTTGTAATGCATTAAAGGCCGTCTTTGTTAATTCAATAAAGTATATTTTTCATGTTACATAATGTTTGCCAACACTGCTTAGCTTCCTTAAGTTTTTATTTTTTATTTTTAAAATCTCAAACTCATCTCAGGATTAAACTTCTTATTATCGCGACTCTCTAATCTTTGTGACTCATATCCATTACTAAAGGATAGCAAAACAATTTATAGATCCTCAATTCATGTTCAATCAAACATAAATATAAAAATTTTCAGAGAATAAGTATGAGTTGATGCAATGTAATAGCTAGCAATGCGACTTAATTACCAAATGACATACTACATCGAGTTTTAGAGCTTATACACATCCAACAGATATGGACCTATTCTGGAATTCCATCTAATTATCTCAATAATGCTACGTGAGGGATTTTGCTTTGCATAATCTTTGCTTTTCATGCAAAGTGGTTTGATAAAATCCCATAGATCTGTGAAATTACATTGCGGTACACTATGATCAGAAAATAGAAACGATGAAATAATCTTAGATTTTCACTACCAAAGATACTTCTGTGATTAATTTTGATTTTTTCACAAATCAATTATGCACTAGTGTTTTTCAACTTTAGAGAAAAAAATCATAGTATTATTTTTGAGCTGTTTCATCTAATAATGTAGCATTATTTCTGTAAAAGTTTTTCTATGTTCTTAGTCTACAGCATTTTTGTTTCAGTAATAAATATTATTGTAGGCTGCCTTTATTCTCCATCTCTGTGGTCGCCACGGTAAGTATTACTTGAATCCGTTGCATACCCCCAAAACAAATAATTTAATTTTGATACTTAAATTCTAAATGAGAACACACATTTGTTAGATCTAATTTCAATGATGACAATAATATATTTGTCTTTTTGTGTAGGAACTCTTAGATTGGCGAAATAAAAAATCAAGGAATGTTTACAAGATTGACGGAATATAGGCGCAGTTAAAGAAAGAAGAGATTAATAGTGAAGATACTAACGGAATCAAACAGACGCGATTAAAGGAAGATGAAATCATAGAAGATACAGATGGAATCGTGAAGATACTGACGGAACTAAGGGATCCAATCAAAGGAAGACGAAATTACAGATGATATAGATGAGATCAATGATAGCTAAACTCAAGGAATCAGATAAATCAAGATCTTGCTGACTATTCAATCTATGGTCTAAAATATAGAGGATCAAGATTCGGAGTTCAAGTATAGAGCCGTTACAGAACAACTTTATTCTTGCAAAGAATCAATCTCTTTACAAGTAATCTTTACATTACTTTACCATTATAAAATTATTAATAAGTGTGTTGAAGATATATTTCTTACATTCACTGGGTTGATGCAAACAACGAGTACCGATAAAATTTTATGATACATCTCCCCCCGTTCGCCCTCCAAATTTATTGGAAGAGTTAATACATAAAAAAAAAAAAGTCCTATAAACTATTGAGATTACGCTATTCTCATACTTAAACTTTGGGTGTTACTACTATGACTCTAGACTATAATATTTATTACTCCATTTGTTTTAAATTATGCGAACCTATTTGATTGGACATGTAATTTAATTTTTTTTTGTTTCAATTTATGATCCTAACTAATTCAAATGAAAAGAGATCTTAAACTACAAGATGCTAGAATATTTTATGGTGGATGTAGTTTGTTCACAGGGATCCGATTATCCAGCGAAGTAAGTATTTTGCTGTCACTTTATGGAGAAAAATAACACCTTCCTCAACTATCCATGTTCGTTAACTTTTATACTCAAATAAATTAATTTCACCGGTCTATAATAAGTGATTATTTGACTTTTTTTTGTAGTGCAAAATAAGTAAATTTTTTTTCAAATTTCAAGACTAAATTAATTATTTTTTCCTATAATGTTCTTAGAGTAAATAATGTTGAAGTATGTGTTAGGAGTATTTATGTGAAGAGTTAGTAAAGGTTAATATGGTCAATGTCATTGTTAATTAATGTTAAAATATGAGCTTCTTAATATGTGTAGAAATAACCAAAAAATTACTTATTTTAGACCGGAGGGGTATTACACACATATATTAGCCTGAATGTGCTTCTGAACGACTTTATGTTTAAGTTTTCGGAATCGGGTGAATGCCATTAGGAAATAAGTGGAGGAAATATTAAACGATATTGCTTGAGATGTTTTTGATAAATTTGAATTTGAGGGAAAAAAGACCAACTTCTAGCAAATGTATTGAGAAAGGTAATGAATACAAATAGCTAATAAAAAAGCATTAGTAGAGTTTTTCTTTATTAACTTAAAGCACATATAAACAAAGTGGAGGAAACAATAGACAATATTATTTGAGAGGTTTATGACGAACATGAAGTTGAATGGAATAAAGATTATTTTATAGTAAAAAAATAGGAGCTATGTGTTGAGAAAGTCGATGAATACCAATGACCAGTGTTTTAAAAGGCGTCTCTGAGGCGAGCCCCGGGGCGAGCCCTGAGGCGAGGCGTAACAAAAACGCCCTGGGGCGATGGTAGGGGACGAAAGTCCCATAAGGCGTACGCCCGGGCGAGTTTTTAGTTGAGGCGAGTTTTTTTGTCGAGGCGTAAGCCCATAAGACATCTTTTTAAAAGGGAGTTAAAAATATTAAATTTAAAAAACTTTTTAAGATTGCTAAAAGCCCTAAATTATAAGTCTTTCCCAATTGTTTTCGCTAGTCTACATCTACCAAGAGTAACGATTTATCACTTTTTTTTGCAACAGAAAACTTCATTCTTCTCTGTATGTCAAATTCAGCAGGTTTATTTCTTCCTCCACGTAAAAACTTTAATATTTTGAACTCATTACTTTCCTCTCTTTTTATATTTCATTGTTAGTTTGTAAATATGTATGTAATTAGTTTTTTAAGTTTAGTGCTTCTCTGGCTCTCTTTTAAAAAATAATATGGGATTATATGTATGCGTGATTTTATATGTATTGATTGGATTTATATATAATTTCACTTATTTATTTGGGATTTATAATTTCATTAGATAATAAGGGATTTCACTTATATATATATATATATATATATATATATATATATATATATATATATATTTAATGTTTTTTTCAAAATTTTATGCAATTTTATCTATTTAATAATATTTTTTATAATTATATTATTTTATAAAAAATTAGAAATTAAATACCCATGGGGCTTACGCCCCGCGCCTCGGGGCTTACGTCCAGCTGAGGCATATGCAAAACGCCTCGCCTTACGCCCCGCTTTTTAAAACACTGCCAATGACTAATGAAAAAGCATTGAAAGAGTTCTTTCTTCTTAAAATCACACATGTCGTTCATCTCCACTAAAGAAGTGCTGATTTCATGTAATCATCTCAAGCATGTAACATAAAGTTCCAGACCTATTCTAAATATAGATATCTTCAAGCTTGGTGCATATTCTTAAAAGTGTAAGCTTATAAGCAATGGAGGAACTAAAGTCTTTATAAGGTTTAAGGTATGATATATCTTTGAAAATAACCAAATGTATTTTAAAAAAAAAATCGAAGTTCATGGCTCACACACCCATATTAGGTGTTAATGTAATTGGAGAAAGGAAAGAAGACTTTTCACAGCTTGAATGCTGCGATGCTGAATTTCTTTTGAAAATATAGTCATTTTTATTGTGTCACTTAGTATGGTTGAAGAATTTCAACCGTGTTTCAGCTGATGCAATATAAAATTTGCAAGGAAATCTCAATAAAATAATGCAGACCTTACCCCTACCCTAGGGTAGAGATGTTGTTTCCAAATAGAAACCCGATATCCTTCCCTCAAATAACATCCTTACCTCCAATAACTTCCCACCTCACTCTTGGGGAGACTCGAACTCACAACCTCTCGGTTGGAAATGGGGGTTACTTACCATCAGAGCAACCCTTCTTGTCTGAGCGCAGTGTGTGTGTGTGTATATATATATATATATAAATTATCACGACCCAAAATCCCAAATTCGATCGTGATGGCGCCTCTCATCAAGACAAGGCCAACCAACAAATTAACAATGCCTCTTTTAACAATTACTTAACACGAATAAGTCAAAACCATAGATAACATTATCATAAATGCGGAAGAAAAATGATAAAACTAGGAACCAGCCCAACTCAGCCCGAAATCGGGGTGTCACAAGTCATGACATCTAAGGAATCTAAACACTACTATAAGACCAGTAATATACATATTGGAATTTAGAATTAAAGAAAAAGATACGGTGCCGCGAACGCTGGCGGTCACCTTGCTCAGCTACGATGCCAAAATCTCCAATCAGCTCAAAACTCGCTACCGGATGAATAATTACCTGCATCCGCACACGCGGTGCAGGGAGTAAAGTGAGTACTCTAACTCAGTGAGTAATAAAAATAAATAATGACTGAAAGCATGAAATCTCATAAAGATACACTATAACGCTATCTCAAGCAATATAATCAGTTACACAATAAAATCGTGAAGTATCAGATAATTCTCTTTAAAAACAATGAAGACAAACAATTTCCACAAGTAGGGATTAATCAGAAACTTGCCCCTTGGGCTCAATATCAAACTCTCAGTACAGTATCAGCTCCACGAGCTCACTCCCAACTCACCAACACACAACATCAGCCTCTCGGACTCACTCCCAACTCATAAAACACACAACATCAGCCTCTCGGGCTCACTCTCAACTCACAAAATACAACATCAGCCTCTCGATCCCACTCCTAACTCACCTGGGTACCCTGCGCTCACTGGTGTGTGCACAGACTCCGGAGGGGTTCCTACAGCCCAAACGCAATATCATAAGGCCTTAAAGCCTTCACACATCACACTTGAGGCTTGAAAGCCTCCTCACATCACTCAATATATCCTCACATATGTCCCTCAGCTTTAATCAGTCCAGAAAATAATCATAAGCCCATTGGGCATCAGTAAAACAATGGTGCTCAGCTCAAACAACATTATAAACATCATTTAAATCTCAAGTTGAGTATAAATGTAGCTGAGTTCATGAAATAGTATAATTCAATTGGACTGAGTTTAAATAATATTTCAATTAGTGAGGAACCATTGTGATGGAAATTCACAAAAGGATTTCAAATAATTGGCACGAAGCCCAAATATGGCAATAAGCCCAAATTATGGTGAAAAACAACAAGTTTTTATTAAATACGCGACAAAATATCAACCAGGATGGACCATGTCACAATCCCCGATAGTAAATGACCCCTCGCTCGTCATGTAATGCGTGTCTCACCTCAACATAGCACTATATTGTGCAATCCAGGGTTTCAAACCCTCGGGATAACATTTAAAATCATTACTCACCTCAAGACGATCAAAAGACTACTCCGCAATGCCCTTGCCTTTCGAATTTGCTTCCTCGCCTGATGAATTTGTCCAAATTACAATGAATATGTTGCATAATACTAAAGAGACAATATCTAATCGAAAATAATAGAAAAATATCAAAATTCATGGATTTGTCAAAACCCGAGCCCCGGGCCCACATCTCGAAATTCAGAAATTTTATATCAATATGATCCTTATCTCGCCACGAGTTTATACATACCAAATTCACAAAAATCGAAGTCCATTTGCCCCCTCAAATAACCATTTTAGAAATTCAATCTCAAGCCCTAATTTTTTATAATTTGGCTATGTTTTCATGGATTCAAGGATGACTCTTTAATAAAATCATGTATTTAACTCATAAAACTTACCTCCAATTGATCTCAGTTGAAATTCCCTTCAATCCCCGTCCAAAAGCTCTCAAAATGACTGAAAATGACCCAAAATTGTTTATAAATTCACTGCCCAGATTTTTTGGAATTACTGTTCACGCGCGCGGTACTGCTCACGCGCGTGGGCACTGATCACCCGCGCGGTTACTATTCACGCGCGGGTTACTGTTCACTGATGCTAACAAAATACACCAGCAGCCAATTTAAATTGCAGCGCAACCATTTTTCACTAAAATGGCTCTAACTCCATCATACGAACTTGAAATTAGACGATTCTAGTTCCTATGAGTCACAAATGATATACAAACACAACTCTTCAATCAAAACTCAATTCAGAGCTTATTTTCCCAGTGCGATACTTATTTCACTCGTTAAACAATTAACTCACATTTCGCGTCAAAAACACAATCGCGACTTGATAAAATTAAACCAAAATTTCCAGATCAGTCCTATAATTCATTATCAAAATTTCGCAAATCTCGAAATTAAATTTGGATCTCTAGAACTAAAAATGAACAGTTAGATCATTACATGTTTATGCTCAAAACGCCAAAATCTTTCAAAAACTCTTCCAAAACTTATCCGAACCTCATGGGATCCCAACAAAATATACTAACAAGTCCCATAATATGACACAAACTTAATTGTTTCTTCGAATCACCAAAAACAACGCAGAAATACTAAATTCACCTTGGATCCAAGCTTATGAATTTTGAAACTTCTAACTTTCACATCCGATGCCGAAACACGTCAAAACTAGTCCGAATGACCTCAAATTTTGCAGACAAGTCTAAAATGACATAACGAAACTACAACAACTCTCGAAATTGCATTCCGACCCTCGGATAAAAATCTCATCTATCAATCGGAATTCACCAAAATACTAACTTTGCCAATTCAAGCTTAATTCTACACCGGTCATCACAAAAATATTTCGGAACTAAGTCCCAAATCACCTAACGAAGCTATCCGAACCATAAAATTTGCATTTCGAGCCCTCTAATACATAAGTCAATATCTGATTGTCTTTTTCAACTTAAGCTTCCTTAAAAGAGACTAAGTGTCTCAAACCTTACCAAAATTATTCCGGAGTGACATCAAATTTTGCACACAAATTATATTCGACATTACAGATTATCTCCAACTTTCGGAATCGCATTCCGACCCCGATATCAAATTTTCCACTTCTCGTCGAATTTTCTGAAAAACCTTCAAAATTTTATATTTAGCCAAATGACTTTAAAATGACCTCCGGACATCCAAATTCACTTCCGATCGCGCTCCCAACTCCAAAATCATCATACGGAGCTGTTCCCAGATCCGGAATCGCAAACGGACACCTATAACACTGAAATGCCTTCCAACCCAAATTTATGAAATTCTTCAAAAATACTAACTTCCACAATATACGCCGAAATCCTCACGGGTTATCCAAAACTAAATCCGAATATACGCTCAAGTCCGAAATTATCATGAACTTTCTGGAACTTTCAGATATCAATTTCGAGGTCGTTTACTCAAAATTCCAATCTTAGCCATTTTCTTTAGCTTAAGGTTATGGAAATTTTCTTTCCAATTTGACTCCGAAATTTTCAAAATTTAACTCTGACCATACGTACAAGTCAATATACCTGAAATGAAGCTATTCATGACTTCCAAGTGGTGAACGACGCGCTAAAGTTCAAAACAACCGGTCGGATCGTTATATATATATATATATATATACTAGTTTCTCGGCACGTGCGTTGCACGCGTATACCGAGTTATGAAGTACACATTTTATAAAATAATTTCAGTATTATCAAAATAAAGATCGGAGTAAATAATAATACAGGAAAGAATAAAGTATAAGGAATTCGACTAAAGACCATTCATTCAAGAAATTCAATACTCATTTGGCAAGGAATACACACAAGTATTTAAAGAAATTAAGAAACCAACATATTTGAGGAGTAAAATTTGTATGTCCAGATTGATTCTATCAACAAAGTATTCCAATTCACCTTGCAGAAAAAGAATCAATATTTTATGCGGTAAAGGAAATACAGAAGATTGACCAAGCATCAATTTAGCCCAAGTAACTCTACAATATACATCAAGTTGATCACTCTTATAATAAAGACGAGCATATCCAAAATCAAAAAGGTCATCTCTAAATGAAGTAGCAATTGTTTAGCTCAAAAGAAGAGCATCATCATATGTTGAATCAAAGAAACTAATAGATCTAAAGATTAACGGCTTATTAATTAAGGTTTTCTTCCATACAACCCTTCTGAATTGCATAGGCACTTCACTTGGAAACTAATTACATAAGACTGCTTTCAAGAAGTTAAAATTATTTACCAAGCCACAACACTATACATATAGGGTCTGAAATAAATTACACTATTAATATGCACTATTTGTGAGCATATAATATAGTATCGGCCAGCGTCATTGTCTCGAAACATGTCATAGTTCATATTGAATCTGCACTCTTTTGTTTTTATTAAATATATGAACAAGAAACTGTAATGGTGCAAGAGAATAATATTAATTTTTAAATTTCGGATGCGAAAAGAATGAACCAAAAAAATATCATAGTAATATTGCATAGAAGTAACGTATAGTGTATGTTCCACCAAGGACTCTTATTTTTGATAGACACCAATGCGAATAATACATACCAAATTGATTAGCGGAACACCATCGTAAAATGGCCTAGGGTAACGATCAAGTACACCACTGTGAATGTAATGGTTGTGACTGTTTATTAATATTGCAAATTAAAAATACAAACAACTATGTATATTCTTTAAAGACAAGAGGGGTTGCTCTGATGGTAAGCAACCCCCACTTCCAACCGAGAGGTTGTGAGTTCGAGTCTCCCCAAGAGCAAGGTGGGAAGTTCTTGGAGGGAAGGATGCCGGGTTTCTATTTGGAAACAGCCTCTCTACCCCAGGGTAGGGGTAAGGTCTGCGTACACACTACCCCCCAGACCCCATTAAGTGGGATTATACTGGGTTGTTGTTGTTGTTGTTGTTGTTGTTGTATGTATATTCTTTAATAAGCTAAACAGAGAAAATTTTGAGATTTAATAGTTGATGAATCAAACACTAGTTCAGAGAAAATGCATATAGTAACCTGCTGGTTATAGAGATAAGATCAATGACTTAAATAAAAGAAGTTGACTTTGAGAAAGAAGAGCTTCTATTTAGATTAGTTTCTTAGTAAAAGATAAGGCCATGTTGGGAATATAACCCGTAAAATTATATTCATGGTATTAGTGATAAACGCAGAATACAAAGTAATGGTTAAATCGGCAAGAATAGAAATGCAGCAATAATGACACCAAGATTTTAAGTGGAAACCCTTCTGAATAAGGGAAAAACCACGGCCAAGAGGAGTAACTGATATCACTATAGCGAGGAATTTTACACTGTGTAGTAACGAGTAAGAATACTCCTAAGACCTCTACACCCTCAAAAGAAGTAAACACTTTTTTGCTTCTTTCACCTCACTATAATATCTCTCACACTCTGTTTTTCTTCACAAACTATTTTCTTATAGTTTATGGAATACCTTACTCTCTCTTTTCTCTCTTTGTTGGTGTGTAGAAATGAGAGTTGAAGCTCTCCTTTTATAGCTAAAAACTCACCTACAATATTTGACAATTTCTACACCCTTTTTACAATTTCAACAAGGTTTGTTACAACTAAACCAAGTCAATAAAATTGGCTATCAATATTTGACAAACTTAACAAGGTTGGCTACCAAACCAAGTCAACAATATTGGCTACCAAATAATTTGAATGAAATGGATACATATCAATCTCCCCCTCCAGTCACATTCGTCTAGAGGAGGTAGCAATGTCTTCTAGTCTGAGTGCATGCCCAAAATTTCTCGAACATAAAGGTTATCCATGACCTTAGGAACTCAAATATATAATTTTCTCCTAATTCCATGCTCAAAATCGCGGCTAAATTCCAAGATTAAATTTTTTTAGGTTTCCAACCAAAACCCAGTATCTACACTAATTTTCATGCTTAAATCCATATGTAATCAATGTATTTAGCTTATAATAGGTGAAAATAACTTACCTTATCATTGGTGGTGAAGCCCTCCTTGAAGCTCTCCAAAATCGCCCCCCCCTCCCCCCAAGCCATGAAAAATATGAGAGAAATGAACCATTCACAACTTAAATTAAGGTAACATTAATTAAATCCTAAATTAAAAGGAAACTATAATAATCTCAAAAATTAAAAGTCAAAAATACACAAGGAACTACTTTTTTTTTTATTTTTTGTAACATTAAGTAACTATTTAACCTAAAAATATAAAAATAGGGCTCTAAATACAAATGCAACATATTTTTGTATTTTTTTTACATTAAATAAATTAAACATGCACACAAAATTGCAAACAAACACAAAATTATGCAATTAAATCCTAAAAATTTAAATAATTAAAGAAAGATCCTACTTTTAAGAGTCCTGTATAAGTAAATCCTGAGAGGCAAAAATTACATGCTCACACCTATTTGTGACAGTAATATGAAAAAAATTAGTATTAGTATCACCTTCATTAATCCACGTAATTCTCGATCAAAGTTTTCGTTAGTCTTGTGCTAACTTAAGGATGTTATTGTTGTCATACATTAGATCTTATTCAAATTGTTGAAGAAATCTACTCGTAGGAAATTTAGGAGAATTTTGGGTACCGTTAAATCTAGCTTAAAGTCTCTCTCTCTCTCTTTTTTTTAATGAAAGAGATCACACAAGTTTTTCTTTTCCATTCCAAAATATCATTTCCAAAAGATTGACCAGCATCACACCAGTTCTTATCTTTCCAACTAGAATTAACCATATTAATGAAATCAGGATACTACTACAATAAACTATTATTATACCATTATAAGTTTCTCTATTGGAAAACTTGAATATCTCATATTATTATTTTTTGAAAATTTCTTACAGTCCAACACTCTTTTACACTTTTAAGCATTATAAAAATTGTTTTAGGACTTAATTAACTATTTTTCTATGAGAAAAGCAACTTAGAAGAATTATCCGTAACTCATGACTTGAAAAATATATATACATATCTTTCAATATATTTTTATAACAATGTTTCGCATATTGAGTGAGACGTAAGATTTTTTTAGGGTTTAGTCTATGCATCAAAATATAAAAGAAATATATATATTTAGCCGCTCTCATAAATAATAGTCAATAAAATATATATTTTTCAGCTAGCGGATGTCATAAATTTTAGTCGATCGGCCAATTTTGTATTTTGCGAAATGTTAAATTGTAATACAGATTTTTGGAAAATATTTGTTTAAACTAAAATTATTTCCACAAAAACGAGAAACAACCACAAAAAAATGTTGCTGCCCAGGATCGAACTGGGGACCTTCAGTGTGTAAGACTGACGTGATAACCACTACACCACAGCAACTTCTTGCTAAAGCAAAGTGATTTGTTTTTTCTAATTCAAGAAAGTTATTTAATTATAAAATTAGATGCAACTGTCACCAAAAGTAATACTTAATGTAATTGTTTCTTATTAAAAGTCCCAAAATGGAATTAAGACTATCACTAGAACCGGAAAATGACCGTCCATGGCTCCATGCTAATATTTGTTCATCTTCTGTTTCCTTAATATTTAAACCAGACAGTGACGGATTTACCTTAGATCAAGCGGTGTCACGTGATAACTGCTTCGTGAAAGTCTTTACTAATTATTTATATATAATTCAAATAAAAAAAATAGGAGAAACAGTAATATCAAAATAAGTGACACAATTTATCACAAAGAGGTGTCTAGCTTATCCGGTTAAGACTTGAAAATTTCTTAGTAGGGATTTGAGTTTGAACCACTATAGCCTCATCCTTTGTTTTTAATACTTTGTACTACTTTACTAACACAATACATTGTATAAATTGAAGGATGCTTGTACGTTGTATTTTTTTTTCTTGATGTTTTTTACTATGATATTATTATAATATTTTTTTATTTATTCACGTCTAAAATGGTGACACCTCTTAAAAATTTTCCGCGTACCACTGAGACCACGTATCTCAGCTCATCCAAAAAATATATATTATTATTATTATGTTGTTATTAGACTTAGTTCAAATATATATATATATATATATACTATAAAAATGTTTGTCTTATATATACATTTGACAAAGAAAGTTACCCTTCGCCCTAAGTAAATATAATCTTTACACGGTTTTCTATTAACTCGTGATCCGGTTTGATATTCATTAATCATGATATTGATCAGGGAAAAGATCATATATAATTCAAGATATTAAAGATCAAAAGAAGAGGTTAATATGCAAACAAATTGTATCATACTCGATTAATATTATTTCACTGGAAACTCATCGATCAATATATTAAAAAGAGTAGAGGAGATCATGAGTTGGTTTTTCTCTATCATTCCAAACCTTTTGCCAACCAACGAATAATTCTAGTTGCCCATCTGTATTATTTGGTACTTTTCCTGGTCAAATCTTAATTGACTGTTTTATAGGTTACTATTATCTATTAGTACTAGTAACCATCATTTTTCTTTTATCTGTCATTCTCTACAGTAAGAAACGTTTTTATTTTTCTTTTTTCTGTTCACTAAATACTTTGCAAATTAATTTCTTAATTGACACATGTTGGGGTTTTTAAGCATTCACTACAAAAAGGATAGATTTGAGGGGGTCATATTGTGGGGTTATGGGTAATCCTGCAAATTACATTAATTTGTTGAGGCGTTGGCAACTGACACAAATTAGTTCAATTTTGTGGAGATTTCAAAATGTTACAATAATAGTACCACTTTTTTACACCATATTTGAAGGTTTGAGGTTATTAACCACCACATATTTTAATTGGAGGAAGAAAACTCTACATATAAAACATCATTAATAAATAAAACCTTTTTTTGTATTGAAGTTTTTATTTTATTTTCTTTTATTTAGTGTATAAGTTCTCTACACAAATACTTCTACTGCAACAATAACTAGGTTTTCTTTTGGTTTGTAGATCCTCCCTCTCGCTAGCACTTGTTCTGATCGTCCGCCTTACAAATAACTATATATTGATTGCTATAATAATTTTTTTTTTTGGATTCCTGATTAAATTTTCTTTCCTCTATGTTTCTGGAAATAACTTGGATTGAAGGAGCTTAACCATCTACGAAAGTCTTTGATGCATAAATGGATTGAAGGAGCTTAACCATCTACATGAGTCTTTGATGCCTAAATGATGCGTCAACAAGTTTATTTCAGTATTGTCTTGGATCAGTCTTTTCAATTTTTTCATATTTTTGTGGAAATAGCCAAATCTGAAGGATTGCTTTTTTGAGGTATACTCTGTACATTCATTCCCCGTAACGACCCTAGTTCACCAATCGTGAACCTGTCATGACGGCATCCAGTCTTCGCGACTAGGTAAGCCTAACACAATATGGAATATACACTCTTATGAACAAAAGTTAAGATAATAGCGGAATAGTATAAAGAAATGTAAAAAGTGCCGCTCGACACATACACTTCGCCAAATACCAGAAAGAAATACAACCACCAAGACCCGAAAACTCACGGACAACATAGACTAAGAGAGTACAATGTGGCTCTTACATCAAGAGTGTCTACACAATGAAAATAAAGGAATGACTGACATCACTAAGAAGAGTACAAGAAGACCCTCCGGATCTGCGGACGTGGCAGATTCATACCTCGAGTATCCTGAAAATGCTCATAAGTCACCTGTAGTGCGTCTAATCAGATGTACCTGGATCTGCACAACAAAAGTGTGCAGAAGGAGTAGCATGAGTACACCACGGCGGTACTCAGTAAGTGCCAAGCCTAACTTTTATGGAGTAGTGACGAGGAAGATCAGGGCCCTACCGAGAAATAATAAAAATGATGATAATAACAATGAACAACACAAAATAAGAACAAGTCTGATATAACAGTAAATGAGACAATTACTACAGACCGTCTACAGTTAAGCTAATAAAGAGAAATAAACATAACAAGTACAAACCAACAATCCAGGATCTCTGGTAATTGAACCCACGGTCCTTTTATTCTCAGTAACTCAAGATCTCCAGGAATCGAACCCGCAGTCCATATATCAGTACCACAGGATCTCCGGAAATTGAACCCGCAGTCCATATATCGGTATCACAGGATCTCCGGGAATTGAACCCGCAGTCCGTATATCAGTATCTCAGGATCTCCGGGAATTAAAACCGCAGTCCGTATATCAGTATCTAAGGATCTCCGAAAATTGAACCCGCAGTCCAACGAACACAAACACAATCAATAAGAGGAAACACAAATAAATATGAAGTACACAGCTACAATTAACAACTAAATCCAGTCTCAACAGGTTCCAGAGATTTCAATTAAGACAAGTAGGCATTTAGACAGATAATCCTATCTAATCATGCTTCCCTAGCTAACACCGGATAAATCTTGCAATTAAACCAATTAAATAACAAAGATACACAGATTAAGCAGTTCAAGTAAGGTGGTTTTCAACAATTCACGCAAGCACACGCCCGTCACCTCGCGTACAAGGCATTTAGATCAACATATATATATCCCAGGGGAGAAAATCCCCCATGCAAGGTTAGACAAGCCACTTACCTCAATCCCGGCACAAAACCGTTAAGAAATGACTCCCTTGTCACGCGTATCTCACTCCGAGTGGCCCAAATCTATTCAAACCAATTACATAGTGTAAATAACATTGCAAGTAACTAATTGCACTGATAAAATTAAAGCTACAACATGAAAATGAGTGAAATGACCAAAATACCCCTCCATCCATCGGCTCGGAATCAAAATATTTTTACGTTTTAAGAACCCTCATACTCTAGCGAGTCTAAACATATAAAATTTATCGAAATCGGAGTTCGTTTGCCCCTCCAAATAATCAATGTTAGTTTTATGAAGCTCCCTCAAATTACACCCTAAATCCAAAATTAACGGAAGAAATTGAGTTTAGATTAGTGAATAATGATCACAAGGGAGTAAAGAATCGTTACCCAACAATTGTCTCTGAAAATCACGCGAAAAATCACTCAAAACTGAGCTCCCTAGCTTGAGTTTTTGCAAAAATGGTGAAACCCTCGCGGAAGAAATTTTATATACTGATTCTGTCTGCCCAGTGAAATGATCTATGCGATCACATCACACCTATTGCGATTGCATCACACCTATTGCGATCATATAGAACAAACTTTCCAGCCTTCCAATTTACCCTATGCGATCGCACACAACCCTTTGCGATCGCATTGCCATATCGAACAACCTTATGCGATCGCATAGCCTTATACGCGATCGCATTGAACAAAAGATTGGGACCTTGGACCCCTGCCAACAACACTATGTGATCGCATAGCCCTTCCGCGATCGTAGAGAACAAACTCCTACAACTATGCGATCGCATACCCCTTTCCACGATCGCATAGAACAAATTTCTAGCCTCCTCCCAAACCTTCTATGCGATCGCATCAACCCATTGCGATCGCATAGAGAAACCGTCTGCAACACTTATGAAAGCAAAAGTTGACCATTCATCAACTCAAAATGGTCCATTTGACCCCCGGAAACACCCCCGAGGCCCTCGGGACCTCAACCAAAGCCACCAACCTACTCCAAATCACAATACGAACTTGTTCCAATCAAAAAAATATATTATTAAACAAAAAATCATCAAATTATGGTGGATTCAAGCCTAAGTTTCAACCAAAACTTCTGAAACCTACATGCTATCAAAAACCCGACCAAACAATGTCTGAATGACCTGAAAATTTGCAGACATATCCAAAATCACCTAACGAAGTTACTGCAACTATAGGAATTCCATTCTAACTCCCAAATAAAAATCTCACCTATCAATCGGATTTCCAAAGTTTCCAAACTTCGTCATTTCAAGCCTAATTGAGCTACAGACCTCCAAAATACATTCCGAACACGCTCCCAACCCCAAAATCACCTAACGAGATAACGAAACCAACGGTTTCCCGTTCCGAAGTCATCTTAATAGTGTTCTGAGTATGGGCCATTTTCAAGTATAAAGCTCTCATTTAAGGACTAAATGTCCCAAAACACTCCAAATTTTAGAACCGAACATCCCGGCAAACCACAATAGCAGAAATGAACTTAGGAGAAATAATTAATTGGAGATCGGGGCGTAAATTTCAAAAGCGATCGGCCGGGTCGTTAGATGCCCAATGCATTGACAAATATGATTCCTCTTTCTTGATTGATGTCGGATGGTCCCTAATAAAAACATAACATTTTCAATGGATAAATTTTAGATTGGAAAGCCGAGGAACTCAAATGAGTACTTACTTGGTTTGGATCAATTTTTAGTGTTTGCATTTAACAATTCGGCTGCAGGAGATACAATAAGATGTCCAATCCTAAATATGATTTTGGTAAATGGAAAACTATAGATATAGTAGACGATCATTTAATGTGCAATCCATTCCCTCAAAATACTGTTATTTGGGATCTTCATGGCGATAAACATGTAACGGAGGCAACAGAGTCTTTTGAAAAAATAAATGTAATGCAAGAGACATTTTACTCAGAAGATCCAATAGAAACAATGATTCATGATGCATTTGGACAGCATAATTTCCAAGTTGATGATGTAGATAAATCTCAACCATTGGGTGAAGATGAAATATCAAACGAGGAACATAGGGATGATTCGAGTGATTTTTATGAGTTTCTCAAAGATAGAAATGAAACACTGTATGAAGGTAGCAAATACACAAAACTAGAGTTTGTAGTAAGATTATATCATATAAAAGTCTTGTGTGGATTGAGTGACAAGGCATTGTTTATGATACTGGATTTGTTAAGAGATACATTTGAAAATGCAAAGTTACCTCCTTCATTTTATGAGGACAAAAATATCATTAACAAACTTGGCCTTGACTACACCAATATACCTGCAAGTCCAAATAATTGTATGTTATATTGAGAAGGTGATTCAGAACTAGAAGCACGTAAGTATTGTGGTTCATCTTAATGGGATCCCAAGAAGATAAAAAAGCAAGCTGCAAAAGTTTTGCGTTACTTTCCATTGAAACCAATGTTGCAAAGATTGTGTATGTGTCGTAAGACTGCTGAGCATATGAGATAGCATGCTTCAAGGAGTAACAACGATGGGATGACAAGGCATCCAAGGGATGGCGAGGCCTGGAGGACATTTGATTCGACTCACTCTGATTTTGCTTCAGATTCTCGAAATATTCGCTTAGGCGTTGCTAGTGATGGTTTTAATCCTTTTGGAACAATGAGTACTAACTATAGTATTTGACCTATTTCTTGATTCCATACAACCTTCCTCCTTGGATGTGTATGAAGCACACATTCTTCATACTATCAATGATCATTTCAGGCAAGCAGATGCCGGGAAATAATGTCGATGTATACTTGCAACCCCTCGTGAAAGAATTACGTGAGCTATGGAATGATGGTATGGAAACCTTTGATGCCCCGAATGAATCTTTCAGAAAGTGAGCAGCACTTATATGGACAATTAGTGACTTTCCTGGGTTAGGTATCCTATCTGGCTAGAACACACATACTGGATTTGCTTGCCCAACATGTAACTTCGACACGGAACCATGTCGTCTTCATCACAGTAAAAGTGATGCTTTATTGGTGATTGGTTCTTTCTGAAAAGAAATCATATATTTAGATTGAATCGAGTTCACTTTAACGGAAGCACAGAGGAATGAAATTCACCATTAAACCTATCAGGATATGATATTTTAAGGCAAATAGAAGAAGCGAGAGGAGTAGAGTTGAATGATAATAGGAAAAGATCAAGACGACCAAATAAGCAATAGAATAAGAGAAGTATATTATTTGAACTTTCATATTGGGAGTCCAACTTATTGCGTCATAATTTAGATTTTATGCATATTAAAAAAACGTATGCGATAATATCAGCTCTATGATAAATCAAAATCAAAAGACAATATTAATGCCAGGAGGATTTAAGAGAAATTCGCATAAAGCGTGGTCTTTGGCCGGATGATAATGGAACATATCACCTTGCTGTATTTTCGCTTATGCCGCCTACGCGTGATAATAAGCATGCTAACAGGAAGTTATTTCTTACAACTTTGAAGAATATTGTAGTACCAGATGGTTACTCAAGTAACATTTATAGATGTGTTGATTTGGTACAAAAACGTTTTTAGGATTGAAAAGCCATGATTTTCACATTATTATTGAGAAATTGCTACCATTGGCGATCCTTAATGTGTTTCCAGACCATGTAACCGCAGTTTTGGTGGAATTCTGTTTATTTTTTAGAGCCCTCTCTTGTAAAAGCTTGAACTTTTCAGATCTTGATAAGATCCAAGAGCGCATTAAAGTTACACTTTACCACCTGGAAATACTATTTCCTTCATCATTTTTTACAGTTATAATTCATTTAGCTGTCCATCTAGTACGGGAAGCAAAACTCGAAGGTCTAGTGCATTATCGATATATGTATCATGTGGAGAGGTAAATCATCAGTATTTCCAATGTAAATGCATATGTATTCTGGTTTAATTTAAATAGTTTATATACTTATTGTCTATTGTTGTTATACGGAATTAGGCCATTTTTAGTCCTTTATGCAGAATAAGGCACAAGCAGAAGCTTCTATTATTGGTAAGGTGTTAGGGGGCAGAGCATTTTGGGAGGGTACGATGTATGGGTATGGGATCATCTCCTTCAAATACATTCAAGAATATCAAGCAACGACTTAATGCATTGAACCATTCTTCATATAGCTTCGGTGCATCATATGCAACTTTCATTTACTGATGTTGACATATGCCATACATAAGCATGAATTTACTGATGTTGACATACTTGTGTATCCCACTATTTCAGGCCATCAATGAGCATTCTCAATAAGAGAGCTCGGATCGAATCGGTATTTTTCTTCACTCCAAAGTTCAGTGCATCGCTTAAATATTCCCTTACTTCTACATTTCATTGCTATAATCCCTTTAGTAGTAAAATTAATCTGTGCATTTATGGATGGTAGAACTTGATAATCCTCTTCCTTGACCAATTATCCAGCTAGACAGTTATCAATTGTTGAACTTTATGGTAGACAAAATTTGTAAATGGCAACCTTTACCATGTATTTGACATTTTTATTTAATTTGAGTCTTCTCGAAATCTCAATGTTATACTGCTCCAGGAATTTTTAAAGTATACTTGCACATTGTTGCACACATTTAATTCTAAAACAGACTGTTAGTTTGAACTTCCCATTAACTAGTCATACCTTTTGCATTTTGGCACCGTAGTTGGTTGGCATCAATGTTGAAAGAGATAAGAGGAAAGGAAAAAAATATTTGATCTAATTCCTAATTAGTTCTTGAAAATATTATAACATGTATAATTAGAGAATCTGTTTTTACTATGGTAGCTATTGTTCTATGTTGTGCTAATTGGAGCAATTACTATGTGGATAGATTCACTTGGCAAGCATATGAACTAGCTGATGATATGTAAACTTATGGCTTAAATGTCAAGAATGTTAAAAGTTGCTCGTTCCTTTTGTAGTTTCTTTGTCCTAAACTATAAAAAGTATCATCCACATTATCAAACTTTGTCTTTGTGCTATTTTAGTTGAAGTTACTTATTGGAGATCCGAAGGAAACTAGCTTTGCTCAAACTGTAAAAGTATCATGCACTATATGATCACTTAGAAGATGAATAGTCTTCTTCTTCTACTATTCTATCAGCCAAAAGAGTAGACACAGGAAATGAAATTATAATTGCTTTCTTGGAAATGGAGCAATTGGATTTGCATTTGAAATATTGAGTCTTAATATCACTAGTAATATTACATTGTTTTAGGGAAGGATTCAAAATTTAAATATGGTATAATGGTTAGTTTTTTCATCTAACTATGCTTTTTATTGTTTCATTCAGCCTAGTGTTGATGCAGAGAGTGAACCTACCTCGCCGGTGGATGTAAGAGGATCATCGGGCAGCAACTACCAGAATCACCAAGCAAATACTTAGAATGTTATTCATTTAATGTGGAACCACTGATGCTTTTATGGAATTAAAATAGTAATGTTTAGGAGTCATTTTAGTTTATATTTCTTTAGTATAATTTGTAGTACTTGAATTTATGACTGTTGCTATTGTGGATGTTTAATGAAATTTGATTTCTATTATATAATATCTGTTATGTAATGAGTATTATTTAATATATATATTTTTTTGTTTATGCATATATTGATACAAGTTTGATCTTACTTAATCATACAATATTTAATAAGAAGAAAGCGCATTTCAATATTCAACTCGTGACGGTAATTAATCCTCCACAAATTAAAATCGATAAAAGAGATTATATTGTGGCAATTATTGTCACGATCCCAACCCTGATCGTGATGTCACCCAACACCATGTTAGGCAAGCCCGGCCAATTCAATACTCAATCCCTTTTTAGTAAAAATTCAATACCGATTAACAGGATTTAATTACCAAACTGATGTGAATAGAAGTTTGAAATAAGGATGAAATGTGCGGAAACCATAATAATAATCTCTACAAAAGCCCACCGATCCGGTGTCACGAGTAAAAAAACTCTAGTACATGAGTTCAATAGACTAATACAATAACAGTCTAAAAATGCGAAAAGATTAATAAAGATTGACGGAGAAAATCGGGTCTGCGGACGCCATGCAGCAACCGCGATAACTCCGGTGAAATCTGATTTGCAAAATAGCTCGAACTACGCCTCAGGAATACCTGGATCTGCACACACGGTGCACGAAGTAATGTGAGTACTTCGACCCAGTGAGTAATAAAAATAAATAATGACTGATAGTATGAAATCGCGTAAAAGTACTAAATAGTTCTATATCAAAGCAGTAAGAACATTTAAACATCAAATAATGAGAAAAAGTCAGGAAAAATCCCTTAAACCCACTACTCAACTCATATACACATCACAATAACCGAATTCATAATTATATCGCTGCGGCGTACATCCTGATCTGTATTTCGCTGTGGCGCACAGCCCGATCTATATATATATATATATATATATATATATATATATATATATATATATATATATATATATATATATATATATATATATATATATATATATATATATATATATATATATATATATATATATATATATATATATATATATATATATATATATATATATATATATATATATATATATATATATATATATATATATATATATATATATATATATATATATATATATATATATATATATATATTTGTTGCATGCAAACCGATCCATAACATATAAAACATCCTCACTATTGGGTTCCCAACCCCTCTCAGTCAATATAAACATAGCCTCTCGGGCGTACTAATATAAGATAGGGATTTCAGCCCACATATTACCTTCGTTTCGGATTAGCAATTTCAAAAGCAGTTCATATTATATTAATCAGTTAGAAACATGACTGAGGGTATGATTTTAACAAGTAAAGTGAGGTCAATCAGTAACAATGCCCGTAAGGGTCCTACAGGTCGGCACAAGGTCCCAAACATGGCAACTAGCCCAAATCATAATGATAATAATTAAATCTCAGTCAAAAATACAATAGAATCATAAATCAGGATAGACCAAGTCCCAATCCCCAATGGTAACAAACACCATGCTCATCATACCGCGTGTGTCTCACCTCAACATAGCACTACGTTGTGCAATTTCAAAGTTTTAAACCCTCAGGACATCATTTATAATCATTACTCACCTCAAGCCGGCCAAACTCTAGCTCGATATTCCCTTGCCTCTCAAATTGTCCTCCTCATGCATTTAATCTGATGGAAACCACAACAAATACATTACAATAGGCTAATGCAACATAACCTAATAGAAAAGAATCGAAAAATAGCAAAATGTCAAAATTGGCAAAACCCGAGCCCCGGGCCCACTTCTCGAATCTCAGAAATTTTTACATCAACGGGTTTCTTATCTTGCGATGAGTCCATACGTATCAAGAATTCTGAAATTAATATTTCAAAAACTCAAGCCTTAGTTCTTCCCCGTTTAGCCAAGTTTCTTGAATTTCAAGGTAAATTCCACAATTAAATCATCTTTTTAGATCATAGGACTCACCTCCAATCAATCCCAGTCGAAAATCTCTTAAATTTCCGTCTAAAAGCTCTCAAGGATGCTCAAAAATAGTGAAAATTAACTTAGCCTCGCGAAACAAAAATGATTTAAACCCTTCTGCCCAGACCTTTCCGCTTGTGCGGTTAAATAACCGCTTCCGCGCTACCGCTTCTTCCACTCCTGTAGAAATCACTAAAGGGACCAACTGCTTATGTGGTCAATTTCCACATCTACGGTTTCCGCTTCTGCGGACCCAGCTCCGCTTCTGAGAAAATTCCCTAATGCCCAAACTTTGCTTCTGCGATTCAAATCCCGTAGATGCGGCCACTCGTCTGCTTCTGCAGAAACAAGTGCCTAGGTCAAATCTCACTTCTACAGCCTCTCTTTTGCACATGCAAAATCGCTTCTGCGGTCCAAATTTCGCAGAAGCGAAAATACCAGAAGTAGCAATATTTTTCCCATTTCACAAGTCCAAAACTTCTCGTTAACCATCCCAAATCATTCCGAGGCCCCTCGGACCTCATCCAAAAGCACCAACACCTCTTATAACATCATCCAAACTTGTTCCAATCATTAAAACACCTCAAATAACATAAAAACCATCCAATTACATCAGATTCAAGCATAAGTTCCTCTAAAACTTCCGAAACACGCATTTGATAAAAAATCCAACCAATTCACCTCCGAATGACCTAAAACTTTACACACATATCCCAAATCATATAACGAGGCTTCAGCAACTATCGAAATCCAATTACGACCCTCGGATCAAAATATCACCTATCAACCGAAATTCGCCAAAATTCTAAATTTGCCAATTCAAGCTTAATTCTATACCGAACCGCCAAAACCACTTCATATCACGCTTCTACGTTACAAATCATTCCCCGAAGCACCGAAATCACATCCGAGTCCTCTAACACATAAGTCGACATCCGTTGATTTTTCCAAACTAAGCCTTCCTTAAAGATACTAAGTGTCTCATTTTCTTCTAAAATAAATCCAAACCAACTCACTCACACATAACACTAATAATGAAGCATAAAGAAGGAAAAAATAGGGAAAATGGAGTGGCCACTCATGAGATGACGGATCGGGTCGTTACATCCTCCCCAACTTAACAAATTCTCATCCTCGAGCGAGTCAAGAAACATACCTGAAGCCTCAAATAGGTTAGGGTATCTGCTCTGCATCTCCCGCTCGGTCTCCCAGATAGCCTCCTCCACGGGCCGACCTCTCCACTGCACGATCACCGAAACAACATCCTATGACCTCAACTTTTGAACTTGATGATCCAAAATGGTTTTTGGATTAACATTAAAAGTCAAATCACCCTCCAACTGAAACGTACTGAAATCTAGAACATGGGACGGGTCTCCAATATACTTCTGGAGCATAGAAACATGAAAAATTGGATGCACGCTAGGCAAGCTGGGTTGCAAGGCAAGTTCATAAGCCACCTCCCCAATACTCCGGAGTACCTCAAAAGGCCCTATGAACCGCAGACTCAATTTCTCTTTCTTTCCGAATCTCATAACACCCTTTGTGAGTGAAACCTTCAACAGAACCTTCTCACCAACCATGTTGGATACATCTCAAACCTTCTTGTCAGCATAACTCTTCTATCTCAATTTTGCTATACGGAGTCTCTCCTGAATCACCTTCACCTTCTCTAATGCATCCTGGACCAAATCTGTCTCAAATAGTCTGGCCTCACCAGGCTCAAACCAACCAACTGGAGATCTACATCGCATCCCATATAAAGCCTCATACGGAACCATCTGAATGCTCGACCAGTAGTTGTTGTTGTAGGCAAACTCTGCAAGCGGTAGAAATCGATCCCATGACCCTCCAAAGTCAATAACACGGGCACATAGCATATCCTCTAATATCTTAATGGTGCGCTCAGATTGCCCATCCATGTGAGGGGGAAAGGTTGTGCTCAACTGTACCTGAGTACCCAACTCTCTCTAAACAATCTGGCAAAACTACAAAGTAAACTGAGTGCCATTATCAGATATAATGGAGACTAGGACACCATGAAACCAAACCACCTCTCTAATATAAATCTCTACTAACCGCTCTGAAGAATAAGTGGTACAAACAAGAATGAAGTGTGCGGACTTGGTCACCCTATCTACAATCACCAAAAAGTATCGAATTTCTTCAAAGTCCGTTAGAGTCTGGTAACGAAGTCCATAGTGATCCTCTCCCACTTCAACTCAAGAATAATCATCTGCTGATGCAAGCTACCCGATCCCTCGTGCTCGTATTTCACCTGCTAGCAATTGAGACACTGAGCTACAAACTTCACAATATTTCTATTCATCCTCTGCCACCAATAGTGCTGTCTAAATCCTGATACATCTTTATGCCACCCGGATGAATAGAATATCGCGAGCTATGGGCCTTCTCCAATATCAACTCCCGAAGCCCATCCATTTTGGGACATAAATCCGGCCATGCATCCACAACACACAATCATCACCAATGGTCACATCTCTGGCATCATCGTGCTAAACCCTGTCCTTAAGGATAAGAAAATGCGGATCCTCATACTAGTACTCTCTGATGCGATCATACAAGGAAGACCAAGAAACCACATAAGCCAGCATCCGACTAGGCTCTGTAATATCTAGTCTCAACAACCAATTGTCCAAAGACTGAACATCAACTGCAAAGGGCCTCTCCCCAACTGGAATATATGCCAAACTCCACATACTCACTGCATTTCGGCTCAAAGCATCGGCCACTATATTGGCCTTCCTCGGATGATACAGAATATTAATATCATAATCCTTCAGTAACTCTAGCCATCTCCGATGCCTTAAATTAAGATCCTTTTGCTTGAACAAATGCTGAAGATTATGATGATCAGTGAATACCTCGCAAGATACGCCATACAAGTAATGCCTCCAAATCTTTAATGCATGAACTGTGACAACCAACTCCAAATCATGGACGTGGTAGTTCTGCTCATGGGGCTTCAACTGGTGAGAAGCATAAGCAATAACTCTACCCTCCTGTATCAATACACAGCCAATCCCAACTCGTGAAGCATCACAATATACTGTATATAAACCCGAAGCTGATGGTAAAACTAATACTAGAGATGTGGTTAAAGCTATCTTGGGCTTCTGAAAACCCTCCTCCCACTCGTCCGACCATACAAATGAAGCACCATTTTGAGTCAACTTGGTCAAGGGCGATGCAATGGGGGAAAATCCTTGAAAAGACCCACGATAATAGCCTGCCAACCCAAGAAAACTATGAATCCCTATGGCTGAGGACGGCCTGGACCAACTCTGAACCGCTTCTATCTTCTTCGAATCAACCTGAATACCCTCGTTGGACACCACGTGTCCCAAGAAAAACACTAAAATGAGCCAAAACTCACACTTGGAGAACTTTGCATAAAGCTTCTCATCTCTCAATCTCTGCAATACAACTCGCAAATGCTCCGTGTGCTCCTCCTGACTACGCGAGTATAATAGAATATCATCAATGAAAACAATAATGAACAAATCCAGATAGGGCTGAAATACAATGTTCATCAAATGTATGAACGTTGCTGGGGCATTGGTTAGCTTGAAAGACATGACAAAAAGCTCATAGTGACCATATCTAGTCCTGAAAACAGTCTTATAAATATATGAATCACTGATATTCAACTGGTGATAACCCGAATGAAGATCAATCTTAGAAAATACCCTCGCTCTCTGAAGTTGTTGAAACAATGCGAGGTAGGGGGTACTTGTTCTTAATTGTTACCTTGTTCAATTGCCTATAATAGATGCACCTTCTCATTGTGCCATCCTTCTTCTTCACAAATAGAACCGATGCACCCGAAGGAGACACTATAGGCCGAATGAACCCCTTATCTAGGACTTCTTGAAGCTGCCCTTTCAATTATTTCAACTCCGCTAGTGCCATACGATATGCCACAATAGAGATGGGCTGAGTGCCCGGCACCAGGTCAATTCCAAAATCAATATCCCTGTCTAGCGACATGCCCGGTAGGTCTGCAGGAAATACATCGGGAAAATCCCTCATAACGGGAACAGAATCAATACTAGGAGTCTCAGATCCAATATTCCTCACAAAAGCTAGATATGACACACAAACTTTCTCAACCATACGCTGGTCCTTCAAGAAAGAAATCACCATTCGCAGAACATAATTAGTCATGCCATGCCACTCGATCCGCAGTACACCCGACATAGCCAAAGTGACTGTCTTAGCATGATAGTCTAGAATAGCATGACACGGAGACAACCAATCCATGCCTAAAATAATATCAAAATCCACCATGCTCAATAACAATAGATAAACTCGGGTCTCCAAACCCCCAATAAAAAACACAATACATGACCGGTACACACGGTTCACAATAATAGTGTTGCCCACTGGGGTAGACATATGAACAGGTAAAGCAAGAAATTCATGCGGCGCACTCAAATAGTGATCAAAATATGAGGATGCATAATAATAGGTGGAACCGGGATCAAATAATACTGAGGCATCTCTGTGGTAGACGAAAACAATTCCTGTAATGACAACATCTAAAGAAATGGCATATGTCCTACCTGTCATAGCATAGAAATGATCCTGGACACCGCTTGATCGACCTCTCCCTCTGGGACGACGCCTGGCTGCCTGATCTCCACCCCTAGTTGACTGGGCAGGTGGTGAAGTAACTAGGGCAGAAGTCGAGGGTTGATCCCTCTGTTCATGCTGACCTTTACGGAGCCGAGGACACTGTCTCCTCATATGACCAAACTCCCCGCACTCATAACAACTACCCGGTGCTGGAGATGGGGACTGAAGGGAACCCCTCACACCTGAATGACTAGTAGATGCACCCGGCATCAAAAAACCCTAAGCTGATGGGGCACGAGATGAACTCTAAGCTGGAAAGGCGCTAAGTGAAGGCTGCCCCTACTGAGACCCATGATGACCATGACCTGAAGATGCCCCATGATACTCTGGATGGGCCGACTAAGCAGTCCTGAAAGAACGACCTCTACTATGTTGGAACTGGTCCCTCGAAGGAGCACTACTGTAACTGCCCGATCCACGAGGCATTTTGGCCTCTCTCTCTCTCTCTCTCCTCTCGCTCTCGATGGTGAACTAACTCGATATCACAAGTGATATCCACCACCTCTTCAAATGTACCACCCAATACTCTCTCTCTAGCCAATACGAAGATGGTAGTTAAGGCAATCCACAAATCTCCCGATCCTCTCATGGTCCGATAGAATCATCCAGGTGGCATGACGAGCTAACTTCGAAAACCTCATCTCGTAATGAGTCAGAGCCATATCTCCCTATGTCAACCATTTGAAATGCCTACACAGCTCCTTTCTGCGGGACTGCAGTACATACTTCTCCAAGAAGAGAGTGGAGAACTCCTGCCAAGTAAGGAGCGTTACACCAACATGCTTACAACTCTCATACGCCTCCCACCAAGTGAAGGCAGCCCCAGTAAAGTGAAAGGTAGTAAAGGCCACACCGCTAGACTCAAGAATCCCTGCTGTACAGTGCATCCATTGACACCTGTCAAGAAACCTTGGGCATCCTCGCCATCAGCACCACTGAAAGTTGGAGGCTAGAGTCTACCAAACCTCTCAAGATGATGTTGCTCATCATCTGGTATGGTTAGAACTCTGAACTTCTACACTGGTACAACCTGCTGAGTTGGAGGTGCTTCTAGCATCTGTAGTCCCTGCACTACCTGCTCAGGTGTGCGGACAGCGGGGAACTGATTGCCTTCCTCGGCCTGCGAAGTAGTTGCTGTTGTAGTGGCTGAAACTACCAGAGCTAGGCCAATGAAAACTGTCAAAATTTGAGTCAACGTCTCATGTAGACCTAGAATCACGATGGGCGCAGCTGGTACCTGAGCTAGAACTGCTAGAGTCTGATCCAGAACTAGGGCAGCTAGTGGATCAACAAATGTTATCCTTGCTACTCTACCTCTGCCACGACAACGATCGCATCCACGACCTCTAGTGGTCTAAATAGGTGGCATTGGTGGTCGTCCACCTCATCTGGTAGCTCGTGTCCTCACCATCTATGAGAGAATAGAATAATAGGAGTTTAGTTCTTGATTCAAGAAAGCCGCACGACAAGAATTTTAAGAATACGAAGTTTTCCTAAAGGTTCTGCAGCCTCGCGAGGATAAATACAGACGTCTTTGTACTGATCCACGAGACTCTACTGAACCAGCTCATGATTCGTGAGACCTAGTAACCTAGGCTCTGATACCAACTTGTCACGACCCTAACCCCGGTCGTGATGACGCCCAAAACCATGCTAGACAAGACCGACCAATTCAACACTCAATCCCCTTTTAGTAAAAATTTAATACCGATTAACATGATTTTATTACCAAACTGATGTTAATATAAGTCTGAAATAAATATGAAATGTGCTGAAACCATAATAATAATCTCTACAAAAGCCCACTGATCCGGTGTCACGAGTAAAAAAAACTCTAGTATATTAGTTCAATAGACTAATACAAGAATAGTTTAAAAATGCGAAAAAATTAATAAAGATTGGGGGAGAAAATCGGGTCTGCGAACGCCAAGCAACAACCGTGATAACTCCGGTGAAATATGAACTGCAGAATAGCTCAAACTACGCCTCATGAATACCTGGATCTGCACACACGGTGCATGGAGTAATGTGAGTACTCCGACCCAGTGAGTAATAAAAATAAATAAGACTAACAGTATGAAATCACGTAAATGTACTAAACAGTTCTATATCAAAGCAGTAAGAACATTTAAACAGCATATAATGAGAAAAAGTTAGGAAAAATTCCTTAAAACCAGTACTCAACTCATGTACACTTCACAATAACTGAATTTACAATTATATCGCTGCGGCGTGTAGCTTGATCCATATATCGTTGTGGCGCACAGTCCGATCTATAACAAAAGTTGACTATGCTCACTAGGGGTGTACAGACTCCGGATGGGCTCCAACAGTCCAAGCGCTATATTATTGCGGCATGCAGCCCGGTCCATATATATAAATATATACTTGTTGCGGCGTGTATCCCGATCCATAACGTATACACCATCCTCACTATTGGGTTCTCAACCCCTTCCAATCAATATAAACATAGCCTCTCGTGCATACCAATAAAAGATAGGGATCTCAGCCTACATATTACCTTCGTTTTGGATTAGCAATTGCAAAAGCCAGTTCATATTATATTAATCAGTTAGAAACATGACTAAGGGTATTATTTTAACAAGTACAGTGAGGTCAATCAGTAACAATGCCCCTAAGGGTACTACATGTGTGACGACCCGGCCCGTCGTCACGGGAATTACCACCCCGTTATGTTGTAATTACATGTATTATGATTTTATATCAGTGTTAGAGTCTATCGGGTGAGTTTGGGGTGAATTGGATTGAAAATGAGGCATATAGCCTTTTTGAAGGAAACCTAAATAAGGAAAGTCAACACGGAGTTGACTATTTGGTTAGAGAGCTCGGAATCGAATTCTGATGATTCGGTTAGTTCCGGGAGGTGATTTGCAACTTAGGGGAGCGATCGGAATTGAATTTGGAGGCCCGGTGTAGAAATAGGCTTGAATTGGCTAAGGTTGAATTTTGGCGAAATCCGAACGGTAGGTGAGATTTTGATTCGGGGGTCGGAATGGAATTCCGATAGTTGCAGTAGCTCCGTTAGGTGATTTTGGATGTGCCTGCAAAATTTCAGGTCATTCGGAAGTCGTTTAGTCGGGTTTTTGATTGATTGTGTAATTCGGAATGTTTTAAGGAATTTAGGCTTGAATTCGATGTGAATTATGGGTTTTGATATTATTAGACGTGTTTTGAGGATTGGAGCAAGTTCGAATAAGGTATTAAGATGTGTAGGTGTGTTTGGATGAGGTCCCGGGGGCCTCGGGGTGTTTTCGGATGGCTAAACGGGAGAAAATGTGGAAAATTGCAGACTTGTGTTCTGGTTCTGTTGTTTTCGCTCCTGCGGAAATGGGGGCGCAGGAGCGAGTCCGCAGAAGCGGACGAGAAGGCGCAGAAGCGGAGGAGACCGCTGAAGCGGAGCTTGGCTCGCAGGGGCGGCTTCGCTGGTGCGAGAGGGATATCGCGGAAGCGGTCTGGAGGCGTGATGGAGAAGACCGCAGAAGCGGATTGTGGATCGCATAGGCGAGTCCGCAGGAGCGGACTCTTGATCGCAGAGGCGGAAAGGACCGCAGGGGCGGAAGAATTTCCGCAGAAGCGGACCCGTAGGAGCGGTCCGTGTATCGCAGGAGCAGAAATGGCCAAATAGGCCTGGGTTCGCAGAAGCGACCAATTGGTCGCAGAAGCGGTTCCGCAGGGCGGAAAATTGTCCGCAGAAGCGAAAATCGCAGTGAATTAATGGTATCAGAAGTTAGAAAATTTCAGAAACATTTCACACATTTGGGTCTCGGCTTTAGAGGCGATTTGGGCGATTTTGAAGAGAAACTCAAGGGAAATCATCGGGTAATCAACTATGGACTTAAACTATGATTAGTATTGATAATATTATGCAATTATATCATGAAAATGGAGGGATTTGGGGTGATTCATGGAAGATTTAACCCTAGGCTTGAACTTTAGAAAATCAAGGTTTTGAATGGGCAAATGGAGTCCGAATTTGGTAAATTTGATATGCCTAAACTCGTATTGAGACGAGGGTTCCGAGTATATAACTTTTATAATTTTTCGAGAAGCGCACCAAAAGTCGGGTTTTGACAACTTGTGGGTTTTGATATAAATTGGGTTATTTCGAATGAATTTCGTGAAATTAGCATATATTGATGCATTCTCTATGATTTTGAGCAGATTTGGCACCCGAGGAGATTGATTTACGAGGCAAGCGCAAGGCGGATTGAAGCTTCTACCGGTTCGAGGTGAGTGGCGGTAGTAAACAATGTACTGAGGGTTTGAAACCCCGTACTAGCACTTCACAGTGCTATATTGAGATGAGACACGCGTTCTATGACGGGCGTGGTGACATTGTGATTGGGGACTTGGACTTGGTCCTTCCCGACTAATAGAATACTGTGTTGTATGACTGCTAATGAGATTATAACTGTACAATTGGGCTAATAGCCATGTTTGGGGCCTTGTGCCGATCCGTAGAGCATTAGGGAACCTATAGAGCTAGGTGACCCTTATATCATGTTGGAAACATACACTCAGCCGTAGCTCTAGCTGTATAGCATAATATGAGCCCGTACTAGATGTGTCCATTGAGAGGGATTATTTAAGGTGGAATTCCCTGTTCTAGCTGAGTGGGCCTGAAAGGCGAAGTCTATATTGACTGAGACAGGGTCAAGGACCCACTGTGATATATTGTATTGGGCCTGAGACGCCTAGTATATACTGACTGGGTAGGGTCGAGGACCCACTATGAGGTATCATATATATATATATATATATACCTATATTGGATCGGGCCGCACGCCGCGATAGTATATATATTGGATCGGACCGCACGTCGCAGTAATATACATGTAATATACATGTGGGACGGACCGCACGCCGCGGTATTATTGCGCTCGGGCCGTAGGAGCCCCTTCGGAGTCCGAGTCCGCATACATTCTCGGTGAGCACCGGTGTATATTATGGGATCGGGCCGCACGCCGCAGCGGAATAAATATATATACATATATATATATATATATATTGGATCGGACCGCACGCCGCGGTGTTGATATGGGGATCGGGCCGCACGCCGCGGCAGTATATTGCTTGGGCCCAGGGAGCCCCTCCGAAGTCTGTATACACCCCTAGAGAGCGCCGTCGACGTTAAATGGAGCGGCCTGCATGCCGCAGCGGTATATGTATTGGAGCGGGCTGCACGCCGCAGCATTATACTTAATCATATCCTACTATCTACTTAAATACTTATACATTATAGACATAGGTATGTGTCTTTAAATGTTAAGATGGTCGTACACCGTAGGGGTACGAGTGAGGGTTGGATTAGTGTAGAATCTTGTAGAGATAAACGTGGATTGGAGATTAGAGTACTACCATAGTGATGACGTACCTGTGAGGGTTGCCTTAGAACTGCTAAGTGATAGCACAGGAGTTCTTACCTTCAGTTATTATTTATTATTGTTACTCACTGAGTTGAAATATACTCACCCCACTCCCCTGCACTTTCTGTGCAGATCCACAGGTGCCCGACAGCAGTTGAGACATTGTAGCTGCTGATCCCTGTCTACTTTCGCGGAGATTACGAGGTAGCTGCCAGCGTCCGCAGAGCTTGTTTTCTCCTTCTTTATCATCTTGTTGATTCCCTATTTGCTTAGACTTGGTTGTATTAGGATGTTATTCTGTAGAGGCTCAATCTCGTGACACCACGATATGGTTGGGACCGTACTTTATATGTTTTACATTTCGCTTATCACCTGATATGATCATGTACTGTTTAAGTTTAATTCGATTAATAACTGGCTGGTTTAAGGGATAATATGGTCGGGTTTGCCTAGCATTGTGTTGGGCGCCATCACGACCAGGGTTTGGGTCGTGACAAGTTGGTATCAGAGCCTAGGTTAACAGGTCTCGCAAGTCATGAGCCGGTTGGTAGAGTCTCGTGGATAAGTGCGGGGACGCCTGTACTTATCCTCGGGAGGCTGCAAACCTTTTTAGGAAAAGTTTCAATTCTTGGAGTTCTTGTCGTGCGATTACTTTGACTTGATCTGAACTTTGACATTCTATTCTCTCGCCGATGGCGAGAACTCGATCATCCGGACGTGGAGGACGACCACCACTACCACCTGCTAGAGGCGCCGTGGACGCGGCCGTGGTCGTGGCGGAGTTAGAGCAGCTGAGGCAGTGCCAGCTGACCCACAGCCCCCAGTTGTAGAGGTGCCGGCAGCACCAGATCGGGCACCAGTCGTGCCCATTGTCATTCCGGGTCTACGGGAGACCCTGGCTCGGATACTAGCAGTCCGCACCGGCCTAGCACAGGTGGTTTCGGTTACTACCGCAGCAACTGCATTGGGGATCGGGGGTGGTCATCGGACCCCCGCAGTACGCACTCCAAAGCCAGCGGTGCAGGGCATACAGACACCGCAGGCTCCTCCGGTTCGGCCTGTGGTTCCGGTTCGACCCGACGGATCGAGTTCGGGGGACGGGGTCCCGACGCATGACGGACGATGAGCGGCGTCGTCTCGAGAGGTTCACCGGGTTATCTCCTCCAGGGTTTCACTGGTGCTCCGGCGAGGACGCCCGAGGTTTTCCGGATAAGTGCCGTCGGATGCTTCGTACGGCAGGGATATTGGAGTCCGGTGGGGTATCTTTCACTACCTTTCAGTTTCAGGGGGCCAGCCTTCGCTTGGTGGGAGGCTTATGAGCGCCGCAGGCCGGCGGGGGCAGCACCACTATCATGGCCGGAGTTCTCCACTATATTCTTGGGGAAATGGGTGCCTCGATCTTGAGAGAGGAGATGCGTAGGCGGTTTGAGGGTCTCCGTCAGGGGGACATGTCAGTGTCGAGTATGAGATCAGGTTTACAGAGTTGTCCAAATATGCACCGTAGTTGTTTCATTCCGACAGAGAGAGGATTGGGCGCTTCGTGGACGACCTCATTTATCCCATTCGTATTTTGATGACTCGGGAGAGGGTTTTGAGTCATACATTTGAGGATGTTGTGGATATTGCTCGTGACATAGAGACAGATCGTCGCAGGGAGCGGGATGAGAGGGAGACCAAGAGGCCTCGAGGAGCAGCTAGTTCCAGTGGCACTCAGACCAGAGGCCAGAGTCAGCAGAGCCAAGGTCGTTCCTTCAGATCTTCGCAGTCGAGTCGCTCAAATCGTCGCAGATGGTCTTCTGGGCAGGGTTATCAGGGTTCGCACCAGAGCCAGCCATCTCTCAGTGCCATGCCAGCTCAAAGTTCTTCACAGGCCCTATCTGCTCAGGGTTCATCTCGGCCTAGTTCATCGGTTGGCCACTCCAGCGCTAGAGGTCATTATCAGTCTCAGTCCCCAGCACCGGGGAGTTGCTACGAGTGCGGAGAGTTTGGGCACCACCGTAGGGAGTGTCCCCGTCTTGTTTCCGGATCTTATCAGCAGAGAGGGCAGCCCTCGTCATCTGGTCCTTCTACTTCAGCACCCGCCCCGCCAGCTAGGGGTGAGGGTCAGACAGCTAGGGGTCGCCCTCGAGGGGGAGGCCGATCAGGCGGACAGGCTAGATGCTATGCTTTTCAGGGCCGATCTGAGGCTGTTACTTCTGATGCTGTCATTACAGGTATTATTTCAATCTGCCACGGAGATGCCTCGGTATTGTTTGATCCCGGTTCTACTTATTCTTATGTGTCTACATATTTTGCTCCTCATTTGGGCACGACCCGAGGGAGTCTTGAGCTGCCGATGCATGTATCTACCCCGGTAGGGGATACTATTGTTGTGGACCACGTATACCGGTCCTGTTTGGTCACTATTGGGGGTCTGGAGACCCGAGTAGACCTGTTGCTTCTCAGCATGATTGATTTTGATGTTATATTGGGCATGGATTGGCTATCTCCATGTCATGATATCCTGGACTGTCATGCTAAGACAGTCACTTTGGCTATGCCGGGCATTCAGAGGATCGAGTGGCGAGGCACGACTGAGTATGTACCTAGCAGGGTAATATCTTTCCTCAAGGCCCAGCGAATGGTTGGGAAGGGATGTCTCTCTTATTTAGCATTTGTGCGGGAGGTCGAGGCCCAAACTCCCAGTATTGATTCTGTTCCCATTGTGCGAGACTTTCCTGATGTGTTTCCCTCAGACCTGCCGGGCATGCCGCCGGACAGGGATATTGATTTTGGTATCGATTTGGTGCCACGCACTCAGCCTATTTCTATTCCTCCGTATCGGATGGCACCAGCTGAGTTGAAGGAATTGAAGGAGGAGCTCCAGGAACTCCTAGATAAGGGGTTCATTCGGCCGAGTGTGTCGCCGTGGGGTGCACCGGTCCTGTTTGTTAAGAAGAAGGATGGATCCATGAGGATGTGTATTGACTACATGCAGCTAAACAAAGTAACAGTGAAGAATAAGTATCCTCTGCCTCGTATTGATGATTTATTTGATCAGCTCCAGGGAGCTAGGGTGTTCTCGAAGATTGATCTTCGTTCGGGCTACCATCAGTTGAAGATTAGAGAGTCTGACATTATGAAGACTGCATTCCGGACCCGATATGGTCATTATGAGTTCCTTGTGATGTTTTTGGGCTGACCAACGCCCCAGCAGCATTTATGCATCTGATGAACAGTGTGTTCAAGCCGTATCTTGATTCATTTGTGATTGTGTTCATTGACGACATTCTAGTCTACTCTCGTAGCCAGGAGGAGCATGCTCGGCACTTGAGTATTGTGTTGCGAAGGTTGAGAGAGGAGAAGTTGTATGCCAAGTTCTCCAAATGTGAGTTCTGGCTTGAGTCCGTGGCATTCTTAGGGCACGTGGTGTCCTGTGATGGTATTCAGGTAGATCCGAGGAAGGTCGAGGCGGTGCAGAGTTGGCCCAGACCGACCTCAGTTACTGAGATCCGTAGCTTTCTGGGATTGGCAGGGTATTATCGCCGATTCGTTCGGGGATTCTCTTCTATTGCTTCACCCTTGACTAGATTGACTCATAAGGGTGTTCCTTTCTTATGGTCCGAGGAGTGCGAGGAGAGCTTTCAGAAGCTCAAGACAGCACTGACCACAGCACCAGTCTTGATTCTACCGACAGCTTCAGATTCTTGTACTGTATATTGTGATGCCTCAGGAGTTGGTATTGGTTGTGTGTTGATGCAGGAGGGTAGGGTCATTGCTTATGCTTCTCGTCAGTTGAAGCCCCACGAGAAGAACTACCCTGTTCATGATTTGGATCTAGCAGCTATAGTTCATGCTTTGAAGATTTGGAGGCATTACCTGTATGGTGTCTCCCGTGAGGTGTTCACGGATCATCGCAGCCTTCAGCACTTATTCAGACAGAAGGACCTTAATTTGAGACAGCGGAGGTGGTTGGAGTTGCTTAAGGATTATGACATCACTATTTTGTATCATCCGGGGAAGGCCAATGTGGTGGTCGATGCCTTGAGTCGGAAGGCGGTTAGCATGGGCAGCCTAGCTTTCATCCCAGTTGGGGAGAGGCCATTTGCTTATGATGTTCAGGCCCTAGCCAATCGGCTAGTGAGGTTGGATATTTCGGAGCCGAGTTGAGTGTTGGCTTGTGTTGTTTCTCGATCTTCCTTATATGATCGCATCGGGGAGCGACAATATGATGACCCACATTTGCTTGTCCTTAAGGACAGAGTGTAGCATAATGATGTTAGAGATGTGACTATCGACAGTGATGGTGTTCTGAGGATGCGGGGCCGTATATGCGTGCCCAATGTTGATGGTTTGCGGGAGTTGATACTTGAGGAGGCACACAGTTCGCGGTACTCTATTCACCCAGGTGCCGCAAAGATGTACCAAGACTTGAGACATCACTACTGGTGGAGGAGAATGAAGATGGATATTGTTAGGCATGTAGCTAAGTGCCTCAATTGCCAGCAGGTCAAGTATGAGCATCAGAGACCGGGCGGTGTTCTTCGGCGTATGGTTATTCCCGAGTGGAAATGGGAGAGGATCACCATGGATTTTGTTACTCGGCTTCCTCGGACAGCGAGGAAGTTTGATTCTGTATGGGTGATTGTTGATCGGCTGACTAAGTCCGCACATTTCATCCCGGTTAGTACTACTTACTCATCGGAGCGGTTGGCATCGATCTTTATTCGGGAGATTGTCAGGTTGCATGGGGTCCCAATGTCTATTATATCTGACAGAGGCACTCAGTTCACTTCACAGTTTTGGAGAGCATTTCAGTGAAAGATGGGTACGCGGGTTGAGTTGAGCACCGCATTTCACCCCCGGACAGACGGGCAGTCTGAGCGCACTATTCAGATCCTGGAGGATATGTTGCGGGCATGTGTGATTGACTTTGGTGGTTCATGGGATGAGTTTTTGCCACTTGCCGAGTTTGCCTACAACAACAGCTACCAGTCGAGTATTCAGATGGCCCCGTATGAGGCATTGTATGGCAGACGGTGTAGATCTCCCGTCGGATGGTTTGAGCCTGGTGAGGATAGATTGATAGGGACCGAGTTAGTTCAGGATGCTCTGGATAGAGCAAAGTTGATCCAGGAGAGGCTTCGCACAGCACAGTCTCGCCAGAAGAGTTATGCGGACCGTAGGGTTCGAGAGTTGTCTTTCATGGTTGGTGATAGAGTATTGCTGAAGGTTTCACCCATGAAGGGTGTCATGAGATTCGGGAGGAAAGGGAAGTTGAGTCCCAGGTACATTGGTCCTTTTGAGATACTCAGGAGAGTTGGAGATGTGGCATATGAGTTAGCCTTGCCACCCGGCTTATCCAGCGTTCATCCAGTATTCCATGTGTCTATGCTCCGGAAGTACATTGGGGATCCGTCTCATGTATTAGACTGCAGTACCATTCAGGTTGATGATGATCTATCATATGATGTGGAGCCTATTGCTATTTTGGGTCGCCAGGTAAGAAAATTGAGGTCGACGGAGATTGCGGCAGTTAAGGTGCAGTGGAGAGGTCGGCCCGTGGAGGAGGCTACTTGGGAGGTCGAGCAAGAGATGCGGAGCAGATACCCTCAGCTATTTGAGACTTCAGGTATGTTTCTTGACCCGCTCGAGGACGAGCATTTGCTTAAGAGGGGGAGAATGTGACAACCCGGCCCGTCGTCACGGGAAATACCACCCCATTATGTTGTAATTACATGTATTATGATTTTATATCAGTGTTAGAGTCTATCGGGTGAGTTTGGGGTGAATTGGATTGAAAATGAGGCATATAGCCTTTTTGAAGGAAACCTAAATAAGGAAAGTCAACACGGAGTTGACTATTTGGTTAGAGAGCTCGGAATCAAATTCTGATGGTTCGGTTAGTTCCGGGAGGTGATTTGCAACTTAGGGGAGCGATCGGAATTGAATTTGGAGGTCCGGTGTAGAAATAGGCTTGAATTGGCTAAGGTTGAATTTTGGCGAAATCCGAACGGTAGGTGAGATTTTGATCCGGGGGTCGGAATGGACAGTTGCAGTAGCTCCGTTAGGTGATTTTGGATGTGCCTGCAAAATTTCAGGTCATTCGGAAGTCGTTTAGTCGGGTTTTTGATTGATTGTGTAATTCGGAATGTTTTAAGGAATTTAGGCTTAAATTCGATGTGAATTATGGGTTTTGATGTTATTAGACGTGTTTTGAGGAGTGGAGCAAGTTCGAATAAGGTATTAAGATGTGTAGGTGTGTTTGGATGAGGTCCCGGGGGCCTCGGGGTGTTTTTGGATGGCTAAACGGGAGAAAATGTGGAAAATTGCAGACTTGTGTTCTGGTTCTGTTGTTTTCGCTCCTGCGGAAATGGGGGCGCAGGAGCGAGTCCGCAGAAGCGGACGAGAAGGCGCAGAAGCGGAGGAGACCGCTGAAGCGGAGCTTGGCTCGCAGGGGCGGCTTCGCTGGTGCGAGAGGGATATCGCAGAAGCGGTCTGGAGGCGTGATGGAGAAGACCGTAGAAGCGGATTGTGGATCGCATAGGCGAGTCCGCAGGAGCGGACTCTTGATCGCAGAGCCGCAGGAGCGGACTCTTGATCGCAGAGGCGGAAAGGACCGCAGGGGAGGAATGTTATCCGCAGAAGCGGACCCGCGGGAGCGGTCCGTGTATCGCAGGAGCGGAAATGGCCAAATAGGCCTGGGTTCGCAGAAGCGACCAATTGGTCGCAGAAGCGGTTCCGCAGGGGCGGAAAATGGTCCGCAGAAGCGAAAATCGCAGTGAATTAATTGTATCGGAAGTTAGAAAATTTCAGAAATATTTCACACATTTGGGGTCTCGGCTTAAGGAGGCGATTTGGGCGATTTTGAAGAGAAACTCAAGGGAAATCATCAGGTAATCAACTATGGACTTAAACTATGATTAGTATTGATAATATTATGCAATTATATCATGAAAATGGAGGGATTTGGGGTGATTCATGGAAGATTTAACCCTAGGCTTGAACTTTAGAAAATCAAGGTTTTGAATGGGCAAATGGAGTCCGAATTTGGTAAATTTTATATGCCTAGACTCGTATTGAGACGAGGGTTCCGAATATATAACTTTTATAATTTTTCGAGAAGCGCACCAAAAGTCGGGTTTTGACAACTTGTGGGTTTTGATATAAATTGGGTTATTTCGAATGAATTTCGTGAAATTAGCATATATTGATGCATTCTCTATGATTTTGAGCAGATTTGGCACCCGAGGAGATTGATTTGCGAGGCAAGCGCAAGGCGGATTGAAGCTTCTACCGGTTCGAGGTGAGTGGTAGTAGTAAACAATGTACTAAGGGTTTGAAACCCCGTACTAGCACTTCACGGTGCTATATTGAGATGAGACACGCGTTCTATGACGGGCGTGGTGACATTGTGATTGGGGACTTGGACTTGGTCCTTCCCGACTAATAGAATACTGTGTTGTATGACTGCTAATGAGATTATAACTGTACAATTGGGCTAATAGCCATGTTTGGGGCCTTGTGCCGATCCGTAGAGCATTAGGGAACCTATAGAGCTAGGTGACCCTTATATCATGTTGGAAACATACACTCAGCCGTAGCTCTAACTGTATAGCATAAAATATGAGCCTGTACTAGATGTGTACATTGAGAGAGATTATCTAGGGTGAGATTCCCTGTTCTAGCTGAGTGGGCCTGAAAGGCCAAGTCTATATTGACTGAGACAGGGTCCAGGACCCACTGTGATATATTATATTGGGTCTGAGAGGCCAAGTACATACTGACTGGGATAGGGTCGAGGACCCATTATGGGGTATTATATATATATATATACCTATATTGGATCGGGCTGCATGCCGCAGCAGTATATATATTGGATCGGACTGCACGCCGCAGTAATATACATGTAATATACATGTAATATACATGTGGGACGGACCGCACGCCGCAGGTATTATTGCGCTTGGGTCGTAGGAGCCCCTTCGGAGTCTAAGTCCGCATACATTCTCGGTGAGCACCGGTGTATATTATGGGATCGGGGCTGCACCGCAGCGGTATAAATATATATACATATACATATATATATATATATATATATATATATATATATATATATATATATATATATATATATATATTGGATCGGATTGCACGCCGCAGTAATACATGTGGGGATCGGGCTGCACGCCGTAGTATAATAGTGCTTGGGCCTAGGGAACCCCTCCGAAGTTTGTATACACCCCCAGTGAGCGTCGTCGACGTTAAATGGAGCGGGCTGCACGCCGCAGCGGTATATGTATTGGAGCGGGCTGCACGCCGCAGCATTATACTTAATCATATCCTACTATCTACTTAAATACTTATACATTATAGACATAGGTATGTGTCTTTATATGTTGAGATGGCCATACACCATAGGGGTACGAGTGAGGGTTGGATTAGTGTAGAATCTTGTAGAGATAAACGTGGATTGGAGATTAGAGTACTACTATAGTGATGACGTACCTGTGAGGGTTGCCTTAGAACTGCTAAGTGATAGCACATGAGTTCTTACCTTCGGTTATTATTTATTATTGTTACTCACTGAGTTGAAATATACTCACCCCACTCCCCTGCACTTTCTGTGCAGATCCACAGGTGCCCGAGAGCAGTTGAGACATTGTAGCTGTTGATCCCTGTCTACTTTCGCGGAGATTACGAGGTAGCTGCCAGCGTCCGCAGAGCTTGTTTTCTCCTTCTTTATCATCTTATTGATTTCCTATTTGCTTAGACTTGATTGTATTAGGATGTTATTCTGTAGAGGCTCAGTCTCGTGAGACCACGATATGGTTGGGACCGTACTTTGTACGTTTTACATTTTGCTTATCACCTGATATGATCATGTACTGTTTAAGTTTAATTCGATTAATAACTTGCTGGTTTAAGGGATAATATGGTCGGGCTTGCCTAGCATTGTGTTGGGCGCCATCACGACCAGGGTTTGGGTCGTGACAACAGGTCGGTACAAGGCCCCAAACATGGCAACTAGCCCAAATCATAATGATAATACTTAAATCTCAGTCAAAAATACAATAGAATTATCAATCGGGATGGACCAAGTCCCAAGTCCCAAGTCCCAATCCCCAGTGGTAAAGGACCTCACGCTCATCATACCGCGTGTGTCCCACCTCAACATAGCACTATGTGTGCAATTTTAGGGTTTTAAACCCTCAAGACATCATTTATAATTATTAATCACCTCACGCCGGCCAAACTCTAGCCCGCTATGCCATTGCCTCTCAAATAAGTCTCCTTGCACGTCGAATCTAATAAAAATCACAACAAACACGTCACAATAGACTAAGGGAACATAACCCAATCGAAAAGAATCGAAAAATAGCAAAAATCTTGAAATTGGCAAGATCGGAGCCCCGGGCCCACTTTTTGAGTCCAAATTATTTTACATCAACGGGTTCCTTATCTCGCCATGTGTGACGACCCAAAGATATGATGACCCAAAGAGTCATCACCTATTTTCTTCATATGTTCCGTGCTTTCGACGCCTTGAAAACCTTATTTTATATTGTCTCGATTTGCGTGCACAGTCCAGGCATGTAACCGGAAGATTTTTATGTTGAAATATGTGAATCCTATGAAACATTTGAAGAATTTTGATGTTAATATCATTATAGTTGACTTTGGTCAATATTTTTGGTAAACGGACTCGGACCCAAGATCGGACGGTCCCAGAAGGTCTGTAGAAAAATATTGGACTCGGGCATGTGCCCGAAGTCGAAATCCGAGGTCTAGAACTTAAGTAAATGAATTTTTCTGTAAAATTATTTTTCTGAAATTATTAAGGAAAAGGAAAAGGCAAATTGATTAAAAGATGGTATCGGGCTCGTATTTTGGTTTCGACGTCCAGTACAAGTCTTATATATTGTTTAAGCGCTTTCTGTAAAGTTTGATCGAAATCAGACATCATTTGACGTATTTTGGACTATGAGTTCCAAGTTTGGAAGTTTTTGAAGTTAAAAAGAAAATCATGAGTTATGAGGCTTGATTCTATGAATACGATGTTGTTTTGGCAATTTTATCGCGCGAGCAAGTTCGTATGATGTTTTTGAGGGTGTGTGCATGTTTTGTTTTGAGCCCCCAGGGCTCGGGTGAATTTATGATAGACGTCAGGTTGTATTCTGAAAATTTGAAAAACATCGTGTATGGGCTTCTGCAATTTTCGCAATTGCGAAGAGGAGGCTCGCAAATGCGAGTTTTTGATCGTAAATGCGAAGCCTGAGTGGCTTGGGCATGGATCACAAATGCAATCTCTAGTCTCGCAATTGCGAGCAAGACCTAATTGCAAATGCGAACATTGTGTCGCAAATGCGAAGGTCCCTGGGCTGTACTGAGTTCGCAAATGCGAATGTTTCTTCGCAATTCCCAACCTAGCAGGGTCGGGTTCGCAATTGCAAACCTAAGTTCGCAAATCCCATACCTGCACCTATGCACTTTTATACTTAAATGAAATTAAATCCACTTTTCACCATTCTTTCAAAACTCAAACCCCGTAGGCGATTTTTCAAGAGCAAGTTCATCTCAAATCACTTGTAAGTCGATTTTCACTCAATTCGTTCAACTTTTAACATCATTAAACATGTTTTCCATTTGAAATCAAGGATTTTCATGGGTGAAATTGTGGTTTTTGGGTAGAACCTAGGTTTTCTATAAAGTGGGGAGTTGGACCTCGATTTGAGGTTCGATTTCAAAACAAATTATATATTTGAATTCGTGAGGGAATGGGTAACCGAATTTTGGTTTGAACCCCGAGTTTAGACCACGTGGGCTCGTGGGAGTTTTGGGAATTTTTGGGTAAAACTTTGGGGAAACTATTTTTATGAATTCAAACTAATTCATATAGTGTTTATTAAAGTAATTGAATAAATTGTGATTAGATTCGAGCGAGTTAGAGGTTGAATTATGAGGTAAAGCAATAGTTGAAGATTAAGCGGACTTCAAGGCTTTGAGGTAAGTGTTTGATCTATCCTAGCTTGAGGGAATAATATTAGAATATAATTAATTGCTATTTGCTAAATGATCGAGTGCAGTGTATAGGCGTAGTGACGAGTGTCTATATATCGGAGTCTAGCATAACCGTGAGTCGTTGTTTGACATATCTTGAATTAATGTAGAACTCTCCTAAGCTAAAAGTATGATTTGCTACAATGTGAAGAGATCGAGAATAAATGGTGAAATATTGATATTTTGGAGTATTGGCTCAAATGATGAATATTATTGAATTGAAGTCGAAAGTATTAAAAGGAATTATGATTAATCCCTTGCCGGAATGGTTAAATTACTGAACCCTTGCCGAGTTGTGAAAGTTATAATTATTATTCCCTTGCCGGGACCTTATTGTTATTGTTATTACTCCTTTGTCGGGATAGTACTTGTTATTTATTTATCCTTCCTGTATGTTTAGTTGTGACTGCGGTTTGGGTGAGGAAGATCGATACTGCACGAAGGGTCATTCCGTGCTATTTCCGATTATAATTTCACGAAGGGTCATTCCGCGCTATATTGTGACTATTTACGCACGAAGGTATATTTCGTGCTCTGAATTGATTATATTTGCACAAAGGGTTATTCCGTGCCATGAAATGAGAGTTATGTGAGGAAAAGCACGAAGGGTGATGCCGTGCATTTTTATATGATTGTTTGGGTGAGAATGAGAGTAAAAGCACGAAGGGTGATGCCGTGCAACTATTGAATTTCTTATTTTGTGATAATTATTGTGGCGCTCTGTTTTTATTTCACTGATGAGTTATATATATTCAATTGCGCTCCCCATAGCATAAAGAAGTAAAAAATAGGAAAAATGGAGCAGCGACTCATGAGACGACGGGTCGGGTCGTCACAATTATATATCCCAACTAATTAATTATTTTTAACATAAAGCTCATATTACGATGATTATACATTGTCACTAATTGTTTTTCAAAAATCACCGATTATATTGCGACAGTTACAAAGTACCACATATTATTATTTTTTTAGCATTAAAATCATATAAAGGATGTTAGAACTCGCCCTTAATTGACTTTAAAACCCCAACTAATTACTAATTTAATTTCAGGAGGTCATCATGAGGGTTCTTTAAAACAATCACAAAAAGCCTTGTGGTGATGATAACCATGATGTTTCTTAAAATCCCCACAATTCAATTTGTGGGGATCCGAAACCATTACAAAATAAAAAATAAAAAAAAACCCTCCACCAATTACATCTCTTTCTCATAGTGATTAGTGAGGCTTAGAAGAGGGTGAATGAGAAATGGAGGGAAATGAAATTTTTAAGAAAATTTTAAGTTTCACCTTGTGAACGAATATTTTTCCATATTGGAAGAGGAAGAAGTTTTTATGGGTATATAAGTAATTTTTCTTCGTCTAGGTCTTAAAGAGCTGAGAAGAAGGTAATCCTCGCGTCGTCGTTGTCCCTGGCTCGGATCTCGGCTTCGATCAAATGATCGATTGATTTTTAGGACCAGATTTATTTGTTAATAGTAAAACATCAACAGAAATATTATTAAATACTCCATTTGTTTTAATAACAGAATAATATTAAATCTAATCCATTTTTAACTGTGTAACTGAAAATTAAATTGCCCTCTTTAATTTTCCTCTTTATTGTCGAGTAAATAGCGATTTATGTAATGGCATTTATGTTGTAGCCGTTTGCATAAATAGTCATTCTGAAGAGTTGCACCTCTTCAGATTTCAGCCTAACTTTGGCTATAAATACAAGACTATTCTGTTCAGAATTTTCATACGATTTTCTGAGTTTCTCCTCCTTCTTTTGCATACTTTTAACGTCAAACAAATCAACAGTAAGAGTCATTTGCTACCGAACTTTATATTCGCTGAAACACTGGGTTTAAAGTATCACTACACCATTGTGTAATTCGTTCTATCCTGGGAGGAAATAATCCACAACCTTGGTTACTAGAAAGGGATTAAATCCCTTAAGGAAATAATGTGAATTCAGTGGGCTCGAATTAATTTTTTGTTATTTCGTTTACATTTCTGTTTATGTTCATTTATATTTTCCAGAATTATTTTACAAATACAGACTACTAACAATATATACTTGTCTTTGCTTTTATACTTTCTTGCTCAATCATATTAATTAAAAAAAATCCATGAACTGAACACAATTAGTGAAGAATAATTTTGGAAGAAGAATACAATTAAATCTTTCTATGAGAGTCATCCTCTATAAACATCATTGTTAGGTATTTATAATGATATTCTTGCCATATTTGATTTTCTATCTCTATAAGGAAAGGACAATATATTTCCCATAGTTGGATTTTTCTTCTTTTAAAAAGAAATTATAAATCTCTTATATTTGACTAATCCTTTTTCTTGGAGGAAAAGGTTTGAACTTCTACAAATTAAGGATTATTTCTTCTTATACAGTAGCATCCATAATTTAGTCATATGGGATTTGAGAGTCTTATTTAGGGTGAAAATTACGGGACAAGTGTTAACAGACCATTTGTGTGCCTCTTTATGAGATTTCTTTTCCCGATATTTTGTACTTTCATTTATATAGAGGATTCTACGGACGTAGGTCTATTCTTTACTAGTCACACTGACACCTAATTATTTTGATCCTAACAAGCACTTCACTATAAGTATTCTATGAAAAACAATTGTATAATATACTTCCTCCGGTTAAAATTAAATAATTTTTTTGACATTTTTTTGGTGGTCCAAAATAAGTAATTTTTTCAGATTTTATGAATTAATTAATTATTTTTTTCCTACATTACCTTCGGAGTAAATAGTGTTAGGAATATATATTATGAGTATTTACGTGAGATAATAAAAGTTAATATAGTCAATTTCATTCATAATTAATTTTAAAAGGTGAATTTCTTACATCCAAAAAATTAGTTTTGTTGGACCGAAGGAAGTATGTTGTAGAGACTTTTGATTATATTAACTTTGCCTAGAAGCAAAAGTTGCACCCATTTGCATTGGAAACTTAGAACTTGGAACTATAAAAAAAATTACTTAAATTTTATAGTCGACATAGTTTGCATTTCTCAAGGATTAGTTAAACACATCCCTCATGGCCAGATACTTACAATCATGCGCCTAATGTACGGAAATCTTGTCTTTCGAGGAAAATTCAAATTAAGAAAATGACTTGTAATGTGTGAAACACCAATTCTCAAAATATTGGGGTTTGAGAAAAACTAATTTGACTGCCTTTATAAAATTGCACTCCAACTAAATTAATAAATAAACAAAATTTGTCCCCTTGGAACTAAGGTAGAGGTTTCTTGTTAGTAGCAAAAGTTAGGGTTTAATGTCGGCCATAAACAAAGATACAACACGACATAAAATCCTCATATTCTTATAAACTCCTAATTACAACAAAACATACACTTCATTTTCCTAATAATTAGTCAAAATTGTATTCCCAACAACTATATTTTTCTACTAATATATATATTTTGGGAATCACTATATAATAAAGTAAACTAATTAAGTTAAAATAAAACCTAAATTAAGGATCTTGATTTTCATGGGCGAATTGACTTGTTATGTATGGGACGTCGTCTTCTAACCCAATGATAATCCATTGTAAAGAAATCAGAAGTGTCTTTTCCTTCAACCCACTCTTGCCTTGTTCCTTTTCTTGCATGCACCATGATTGCAGCTTGATCTTGCTCATGTTCTTTACCTAGAAAAGTTACAAACATGACATTAACATCTCTATAATTACCTAATTTGTTTAAAAAAAAAATATAGGTATTGTAGTAAAGTATTATCATAATATATATATATATATATATATATATATATATATATATATATATATATATATATATATATATATATATATATATATATATATTAAAAACTTGGCCGTTATTGTTAAGTGTTGTTATAGAGAATATTAGTACAAAGATGTCTGGTTGTATATTAATAGTTTTGACAAACCAATGAATTTATTTCAAAATACTTGACGTTTTGGAATAAAACTAAGAGATTATTTAATAAGTATTTGTTTTTTTTTTCAAATAAGTTTTTACTCTAGTAATTAGTGTAGTTTTAATTAAGTTAGATGTTTACAGAGACAATTGAAAGTTTATACACAAACTTTTATGATAGACTATTATAAATGTCTTTCTTAAGAAAAAGAAAACATTTAAGAAAAGATAGTATGAACTAGAGGAAGTATTTTAATTAAATTTGTTAGTCAAAAAGTGGACTAATCGTCGAACTAGTTAAACTGCGAAGTTAAAAAGTAGACAATTCGAAACATAAATTGTACTTAAAGATTCTGCACCATATAATATTAAATTAAGTAAAAAAGACTACGCATGAAATTATGGAATATCAGCATATCATTGGAAATCTTAGGTTTGTTAGGCAAAGTACAAAGATCCTTCAAAAAATTAAAAATTTAGGTCATATTATTAAAAAATTAATGAAGCTAGTCCTGTACTTTTCAGTTTTAACGGAAGAAACTTGTATTTATCTCTTTAGATATGAACATATTTACGTCATGCATGAAACCAGTTATTAATGTTATTGTTACCATACAAGATTAAATTGATATATATATATATATATAAATAAATATAAAGAGTGAGAGACGCAAACAGGGGCAAAGCTACACTTTACTAAGGTTGATCAACCACTCTTTAAAATTATGGTGCGTATATAACATATATTGAAGATTTAACGAGAATTTGTTTTTTACTTCTTTTGAAGTTGAACAACTTGAGTAAAATTTTGGCTTCACTGCTACATACACTCATAAACATATATTCTGCATGTTTGCAATACAGTATCATATAGCGAAACCAAAAAATTAAAAAAAATATAAAAAAAAGGTGCAAATTACCTGGTAGTAAAGCTTGTTTTGCAGTATTGAATGGGACCAGATGCTTTGGATCTCCCTTGCTTTTCACCTGCTTCATACAAAAAACAACAAGTCATTTACAAGAAAAAGCACAACCATATATTGGAAAATATATGAAGAGAAAAAAGAGGAAAATATAAAAAGAAAAAGTAAACTCATTACATTTGGCTGTTCATTGAGTTTCAGCTTTCTAGGACTTGAAGAGAGAGTCATCTTCATTTCATGATCTGCCAAAAATAAAATGAAGTTAGCATGAAATAATATAAGTGGAAAAAAAAATGAAAGGGATATAAAGAAAATACCTAACAGTGGAGTAGCAAATGAAAATGAAGAAAACATGAATAATGAGAAACAAATGAGTAGAGTAGAGATGATTCTGATGATTTCCATTCTTATGGTTAATGTTGAAACTTAATTAACATGAAAGTGTCATTCTTTTGAAATTTATAATAGTCAAAGAAAGAAGGAAGGAAGCTAGGAAAGTAAAAGGCCACAGAGTCCAATGAAAATAAGAGAGAAAGAAAACATACACAAAGCACAAAACTCAGACTTTCAAAAAATACATATATATTTTTTGAGTTTTTTGCCTTTTTAGGAACCTTCACACCATTTAGGTTGATTTTGTGTTACCTAACATCCTACCCTTGTAGGACCATTCATCCGTGTAATAAGAAGATAGGTTATAATTATATGCTCACAAAATTGTTACATTTCTTCACGTATGTCTGTCTACCAAACCCAATTTAATTTTCTTTAAAACTGTGTTGTCTAGATGGCTTACACGCACCTCGATTAGTTCTACGGAGTCTATGCTATCTTCCACCAACAAGGCCACATATAACTATATTCACCATAGTTTGGACATATGAAAGAAATCGCCTCCCGTGAAATTTAAACCTAAGACTTCATAATAATTTAAGTTTTAAGAAAAATAAGTTCATGACTTGCATTGTACTCTATTCCTTTTCTTCTTTCATCTTTAAAAGAATTTGGTACTTCCTTCTCCATACAATTTGCAAGCCCAGTTGGAAGTCATTAGGCCACTGAAACCAATTGAACTGTGAACTCTCAAATTAGTAAATATGGTCGGTTATTTGTGTAAAAATCCCGTTGGATATTCAGAGATAATTTTTCGTGCTCAACTCAATGGGCCTTGAACAAAAGAGTCAAAGGACAGAAATTTGAGGAAACTATACTAAATACCTATCAATTTCAAACTATTTATCCGGATTTGCCCACTTAGAAATTAATTACAATTCTTACCTAGGCAATCAATTATTATTACCCGTAAAATATAATAACTGGAAAGGAAAAGGAAAGCATTAAAAAACGTGTTATTTCACTCTTCCTTATTCATTTATAAGAGAAAAAATTCTAAAGCAAAGGAGTTGGTAAAAAACTAGTTCTTGCTATTGACTTGTAAAGACATTTTATTTTCTTTTTTGGTAAACTCGCCAGAAAATAGTTTCACATCTCACACAACATATATTTTATTCTAACTTCATAAATAACTATAAATGTTAAAAAGTTTGAAAAATTCAATCAGAAAGAAGAAGTTCTATCTTATATTTGAGTGTTTCCTTTCTTCCTTCCTCTTCTCTCATACAAAACTTAAATCTTCAACACCTTCTTCACCACAAATAAAGAAGGAAGAGGAAAAATACAAGAATTTATTTCCCATGTGGTTTCTCATTGCCTTGTATTTGCAAAGGTAGGTTTTAACTTTTGTTGTATTATTTTGTCTTTTTTATTTTTTCTTGTTCCGACAGTTTATTGAAAATAATAATTCTAGCTTCGTAAGATAGGGGTAAAGTCTGTATACACATTAACCTCTCAAACCACACTTATGAAATTGTACTGAAATAATAATAATAATAATAATAATAATAATAATAATAATAATAATAATAATAATAATAATAATAATAATAATAATAATAATAATAATAATAATAATAATAATAATAATAATAATATAGTACAATATCTTGAAATACCTTATTTTATTAATATGTGGTACACTATTCTTTTATTTGAACCTGAGAAGACGACGAATTGGTATTATATACCCAAATAGTATACAAAGATACCATTTTAGTATACAATTCATTCCAACTATATACCATATTAGTATAACTATATACTATATCGGTATTATATGCTAGTTAAATTATTTTTTGGTTGTATTAGCTGCATTTAATCGGTACAATATTTAATATTCTTTTAATAATAATAACATAATACAATATCTTGAAATACCTTATTATATTAATATGTGATACACTATTTTTTTATTTTCTCTTTATGTATGTGTGTTATGTAATAGTAGTGTAGTCATATAGTTGCTGAAAATTAACTAGTAAAACTGTATACCATGTTGGTATAGTTATATGTCATATTGGTATCATATGACAATTTGAACATTATTTTGGTTGTTTTAGCTGCATTTTAAGTGAGTTCTATTATGAAATTATTTATATCAACATGAGTTGCAATAATGCTGGAATTTTGGGGTGCTGATGGACATAAATTATGTGTATTAATAGTTTTTATAGTTATAGGCAATTGTTGGAACGACCTCATACAACTATATACCCTCTTAGTATACGAAATGAGCAAGTTATTTTGCGAATATTTAACTAGAAATACGAGCATGCAGTTTTCTCATACTTTTATTGCGTCCTTTAATGTTTTGGTAGAGTAGTATAGTCGCAATAGTTGTAGCAATATTCTAGAAAAATCATATGCTCTGTTAGTATACATATATACCATATTGGTATCACATGTTACTAGAAGTCTTTTTCGCTACTTATAATTTTGTTCTATTTTTTAATATTTTATATCATTTTTATTCTAACTAGTATATATGAAGATTTGATTGTCATAGATTACATTTTCTTGCTCTATAACTGGTTGTATTACTGCTAATGATAGAGTGTGTATTGATATTTATAGGGAAGGAGATCAAGATTTTATGACAATCACGTGTTGATTATATTCTTAGAATCTGATTATGTAATTTATGGTGCTCAACAGTAATCAATGTGATATTCAGTGCATTAGATCAAGTGACAACTGATATATTTCAGTTTACTAATTTAATTTAAAAAATGAGAAAGAAAAATAAAATAAAAGGTACATTGTACTAGTTATATTAAAAAAAGGTGAACAAATATTTACTATATCAATTATTTTTCTTATTGTATAAAAAAATAATGATAAAAATAATGAAAATAGTAAATGAAATTAGATTATGAATTGAAAAAGAATATAAAAAAAAACTAAATGAAATTAGAAAAGAAAACAAAATAGAAGAAAACGAGAAAAAAGAAAAGCAGAAAAGTAAAAAAAAAAAAAGAAGAAAAGAAGCATTGAAATAAAAAAGAATTAGAAAATAAAGAAAAAATTCTCTACAAAAACTACTATGAGTAGGAAATGTAATTAGTTTATGGGTAGAAAAATAAATGAATAGACAAGAGTAAATAATTTTATTTTTGTAGGTAACTGTGTCAAACCCCCAAAAAATTTCCTAGCCAAGGCCTTGCTCCATCAGGCATTCCTACAACAGGTGGGCTTTATTCCCTCAATAAATGAGAAGCCCACATTTGTAAAGAATTACATGTCCAAAATTGCAAAGAACAAGAATCACCGGCAGTAACCAGAGAAAATAAGGGAGATCTTGTCTTTCGATTTAACCATCCAGTATCGAATTCTGCTAAAAAGACAGCGCGGTGCACTAAGTTACTGCTATGCAGGAGTCCGGGGAAAAGCCGGACCACAAGGGTCTATTGTACGCAACCTTAGCCTGTATTAATTTGCCAGTTACGCCAAGGCTTCCCTTCAGATTCTACTTACCCAAGTAATGCACATTCACTCCTAGTAAGTCCCCTAACAACAAATATGGTAAATAACTGACAATAGCTAACCCAATCTGCAACAATATACATACTAAGAACATATCATCAAGTGAACTGTAGATGAGTATAGGATAGATTGTATAAGGAAAACAAAGATGAAAGAAAAGTTTTTACATCTGCAGCCTCCATGTTTAATAGAACAAACTCTAAAGCCATGTAAAACCTACCAAGAATAGCATGCCAACCCCTAAGAGAATATCAACATGTATACTTACAGTACTCAAAAATGTTCAAGATTTAAGCTTTTGTATATTTTGCACTAAGATACTTATAAATAGAATAAATAAAATTAAAAAAAATTTAGAATCTACAACACAGAAGGCCCTGCCTCCAACCCTTTTGTTTCCGTAAACGCCTCCTTTCTGCCTTTGCCATTCTTATTGGACTGCTATTCCATTCATTTTGTAAACTGCAAAAAGAACAGGAAAATGTTAAACAAGTTACTAATCAGGATTAATTGGAAATGAAAAGGAAACTTAAGTAGAAATGACACCAGGTAGCTACTCTAAAGGGCTGCTAGTTATGAATTAGCCAGTACGGGCGTAGGTTAGCGTCTCGTCCTACAAATGATAGCCCTTTGAAGGCATCCTGAATCACTTTTTCAATTCAATTTTTCATGACAAAAAAGTTCTTACTTGTACTGAAGAAACATTTTTAGTTTAAATTTTCAGGACAAAATAAGTATTGGCTAATCTCTAAGTCGCATCCCTGAGAACGGCTATCTGATGCCCGAAACTTAAAGCATAAGTAGCAAAGCATTACACTGGGAAGGCAAAGGATCTGGCACTGGTTGTGCTGGCGTCTGATCGAAGAGAGATGCTCCCAGAATACGATATAGGCCCTGAGTAAGTAATAGAACCTGATGCAGGAAGTACAGAAAAACTTGCCTCTCCATCCGCAAAATGACCTTGGTCACCTGGTGGAAAGTTATCAGAGAGCTTATCTTCAGGATAAGCCCCATTTTGGGATTTTTGGTGAACAATGTCAGCAGTATTGTCCACAGTGTTATGAGCTTGACTAGCAGCTGAAAGACCATCATAATTCCCATCCTTGTGAACAGCGATGACCTTTGACATGAGAGAATCTTCAGGCAAATTTTCAACACCTTTTTCCTTGCTTTTGTTGGAGTCTGGCTTGGTCGAGTTGAAGTCAAAAATACTAGCTCCAGTTTCCTTCTTGCTATTGTAAAATAAGTTGGAAGCTGGACCACTGTTGTTTGTCTCATCAGCTGCAGAGACCACTGCAGTTTGGCTTTTCAAAGTTGCTTGCTCAGAAGGCATCTGCAATTCAAGAAACTAAATCCTCAAAAATTATCAACCAAAAGAATGTGTCCAAAGAATATATGCCTATACTAATAGGCCGATCAGTAAATATAATTGGAACATACCTGATCAGGTTGCAGAGAATGATCACCATCAGAGTTAGCTTGTTGAGAATTATTAACTTTGGACTCCTCCAAACGAAAGTTATTAGGAGATGATGCCTTATCTGATGCATTAGTAGCCTTTCCGTTTACAGTACACTTTGAACCAAAAATCATCATCAAATCCTCAAGATAAGAATCATTATCAGCATTTTTGTTGGCATTATCTTCTGCGGAGGGATTGAAACCATTTGGAACGAGTACCCCAGTAGCCTGCTCTTGTTCTATATCATGACTCACAACGACATTCTTGGCGTCTTCGACAGATGAATCTTTCGATACAGATGAACTGAGCGACCCCTCATCGACACTTTCCCTTGTGTTGCTCTGCTGGTCTTCATCATTACCAACAGAAACGGACGTGCTAGGTTGATCATCTTTCCAGCTTTCAATTAAAACTTTATCCACTGCAGGTACACCTTCGTCCATGCATATATCTTTAACAATGTTAAAGTTACTCTCTCTGTAGCAAACTGTCAATTCAGGCAGATCATGATCGGTGACACCTTTATCGCTATATAAATTTGTGTTATTCTCAAACAACTCTGAGTGAGAGGTAAAAGGCGAATCAGAGTCTATGGTTTTATTTTCTTTGTGATCAAGGAAATCAACAATCATGGAGCACTCATATTCTGGAATATTCCATGGCTGATCTCGATCTTTTGTATCACATTCAAATGGATTTCCACCCCTCTTGCTATGGATAATATTAGACAAGCCTCCATTTTGATCATCCGTCACACTTGCAACATCAATTTCATTTGTATTACTTAAGGGAAAGTCACAGGCAAAAGGATTTCCACCTCTCTTGTCAGCGATTACTTTCGACATGTCCGCATTTTGATCGTCCCTCACACTTGAAGCCTTAATTTCATTGTTGTTATCAAAAATTATAGAGTCACCAAGTTCAGGAACTTTCCAGAATTCATTCCCATCTTCTGTGACGCGCGCCAAAGGGTCTTCGCTATGACCATGGACATTTGTATTCGCAAAGTCTTTTGTTGGAAAACCTAAAGAATCTTCCTCCTCGTAACCATTTGAATGACTTAATATCCCGTTCTGATTTCCCTTCATGGTAGGCTTCTCTTCAGCTGTGTCAAGGACGCTGTTGTTGCATTCAAATGTTTTAGAATCATGCACAGAGACTAGGTTTGAATCACAAAACAGAGGATGGTTATCTGCAGTCGAATTTAACTTCTCAATGCAGGTATCAAGATTTGTAGGTATAGTACATTAAAAACTATCAAAAGACCCTCAAAGTAAATATATCTTAGAAATAACTAATAGAAGAAAACATGACATTTCAACGCTTATCAAGTGAATTTTATTACTTGAAACTAAAATAGGAAAACATAAATGTCGGTTGAGTACTATGTTACAATAACAACATACCCACTAATCAGTGGCGAAGCTAGGAATTTTCTTGATGGTGTTCAAATTTAAAAGAAGTGAAATTTTTTTTCGATAAAGGGTGTTCAATATATGTTATATACCTCTAAAACGTAATATTTTACCTATGTACAGAGTGCAATTTTTCGACAAAGGATGGTCGGTTGACCACCCTTATATACATGTGGCTTCGCCACTGCCACTAATATCCCGCACGGTGGGGTCTAGGAAGGGTAGTGTGTACGCAGACTTTAGCCATACCTTGTGAGTATAGAGAGGTTGTTTCCAATAGACCCTTGGCTAAGGAAAGCATAAGCACCATATTAATGAAAATATAGACAAGAAGCAACAGTACCAAAAAGCCATATAAAAGCAGAATAAAAACAACAAGATAGTAAGTTGATCAACAATGGAAAAAACAATGGTTAGTCATAAAAACTTGAGTACTATGTTACAATGATTCTTTAATTTGCTTAGCGTACCCATGTCAATCAGGTTTGATACGAGTTTCGTGTTGTATTTTTACTTTGTACTTATTTTCAAAACACACTAAAAAGTGCAGTGCACAAAGAAGAAACAGTAGTTCGAGTACACACCAGATTTCATGGTTTGCATCAGCTGGTAAAGTCTGGAGAATCCTCAAAAGCTGTGAAGCAAACATCAAAGTAGCCAGGAAGAAACACAGGCTCAAAAACCTGTGTCAATATAAATTTCAAGAATATATTTAAGAACATTGGCTGAAATCTCATGCAACTTCCCAGAATCAGAGCAGAATTTAACACATGCCCAGTATAATTTTGAGGAAAATGCTAGAATGCCAAATGACACTAATAATACTGAAAATAGTGGCCAAGAATGCCAAATGAAGTAAACTTGGGCTCAACCGGTTAGAGATACAACTACGGCAGAGTATTCCACGTTCAGGTAAAGGATCGCACCCAAGGGTGTGGGTTTGAGATATCACTATCTAATATATATCAACCTTTAAAGTTTAATGATCCATTTAGTGGTGGATCTACTAGACGCAGCGAGTTCAACAGACTCTATGTGTGTGTGAGAAGGAAAAAAATTGGCACAGATAGTAGAAGCTCACTGACTATAAATTCTTAATTCGCCACTTGACTAGCTTAAAGTGAATTGATGAATAATTAAACACAACTAGAAGAAAGTTCAAATTAACTAAACTTTAATTCAAACGAATAGTTCAACCTCATGGCCAGAAAACAGGTGAGGCTCAGACTTATATGCCACTCATATGTTAATATTCTCTTCAAACATAGGATTCCCACTTTTGCAGAAACTCAAAGAAACCAAAAGGTGCTAAATCATCTCAATCATAAGATGCCCGTAATGTAAAATAAAACAAAGTAAAATCAGTCAGACCTCATCTTTATTTTATCTTTTAGAGACTTTCTTTAGTTCAAATTGTGTTCCTTTCAATAAAATAATGAATTTATGTTTCAATTGCCAAAACCACCAGGAATCTTAACTTTGTCCACTTTTGAAGAAAAAGACAAGAAATGGTCACCCTTTTGAAAAATTTGTACAAAGCTCAAATGAGTTCATATTAAAGATCAATCTCCACCATCCATTTTGTTCTTTAGCTTAAAAAAACATAATCATTTCTAACTAAATCCATGTTCTTTAATAACAAAATCTCTTCATAAAGAGTTAACAAAAAAAATTAAAAAGAAAAAGATTTCTTCACAATGATACATTCTGCCAGGTTGTCATGGGATCCCAAGAAAATTCACAATCTCTAACCCATAAAAAAATAACTTTTAATTATTTAATCAAATGATTATTAATTCAATGATTAGCATATAACTTTACCTGGCTAAAAGTGGATCAAAAGAATTTTCCTCTTTATCCCTCAAGTACAAAGTTCTGCTTCTGGTTCCACTACAAAACATCAAAAAACACCAAATTTCATCAGATTAAAATACAATATAATTTTATAAATACATAAATAGAAGCTTACTACTTTAAAAAAAACATGAAATACGAGGGGGAATATCCAAACTTTGTCATGAAAATTGAAAATTCAACAAACTAATATGAAGAATAATTCAAAGATTTGACACACAATCTCCAAATACACTTAAAATAGCAAATTTTATCAAATTATAGAAAATATACAACTTTACTACTTAAAAGCTCTTAAAAATCATGAAATACGAGTAAAAATCAAATCTTTGCCAAGAAAACTGAAAAACCCAACTGCAAAATCAAGCTAAATAAGCAGATCAATCCAAAGATTTTAGAAACAGTCTCCAAAAACACAACAAATTCGAAAAATTAAATTAAAGAAAAAAAAAACAAACACACCTTAATTTGTCTGTTATGAAGAAGAAGAAGAAGAATAGAGATGAGATGGAAGTTGGAGAGTTGATATACACTCAACTTATAGAACGACAAAAGATCATGCCGTTTTGATTTGTTTCTTTAAGAAAATATAGAAAGAGAGAAACTGTATGTGAAGTTAGAAAACGCAATGAATGTGAATGAAAAGAGTATAACAGGCTGTGTTACACAGCTACCCCAAGTTTACATAAAAGGTCAACTCTTTCTCTCTCTAAACATATAGTATATGTATATCTGAAAATAACAGTGTGCAATTAATGTAGGGATACTTATCTTGTATAATGGTGTACGTGAAAAAAGAGAGAACAGTTGGTGGCTGTCATAATTCATAAAGGTGCAGAGCACGAAGAGGAGATTAGAAAAAGGCATTAATTATTGTTTGTACACTCAACACATAAAGGGAGGAAGGGAAAGAAAAAACAAAAAGAAACGAATATATATATATATATATATATATATTGAAAGGGGCGGCAGAGTTACCGGAAAAACAGATCAGCCGATTCAATACTCCGGGGACAGAGCAGTATTAAATCGAAGGGATCAGATCCATAACTAATACTGTCGTAATAAACACTGTAATCCAAAAAAGAAAATATAGTAGCGAGAGAGGGGGTAGTGGGGGGAGGCGTAAAGGAGGAAAGAGGGGAGTGGGGGTCTGACAATGGAATCGGGGGAGATATAATGAAGTGGAGAACAATGGAAGAGCTGACTTTGTTTTATTTTTATGGAGAGAAAAAGGACAAGAGATGGTCAAAAAGGTTGGTGAATTGGATTGGAGCTGTTTGGTTGTGATTTCTCACATATTTGTTTCTTTTCCCTTATATTTTCATCATTAAAAAGATTAGTATTTTGTTGGCTACATAAACAATTATTTTTGTTTAAGAAAAATTCCTGTAACTACTTTTTTTTAATTTATCCCAAAATTACCTTTTTCTTTAAAAAATAATTTAATTTTAATTTGTTATAAAATTATTAAAGTAGAAGAATAGAGTGAATTCTTATTGATTTTAGTATGAATTACAATAGAATATAACCCTCTATTTATAGGGAGAGGTGACTTAGCCACCAAGTAATGAACTCTAGAATCTCTCTAAATATAGACATTCACCATAAATACAATCCTAGTTATAACGCTCCCCTTAAATGTCTATTCAATATATAATATGCCTTGTTAAAACCTTAACTAAAATAAAACCCAGTGGGAAAAAAATTCTAGAGAAGGAAAAAGAGTACACATATCTAACAATATGCCTTTTGGTTGCCTAGTTAAAAATATTGCAAGGAAAACCAAGTGGGACAAAATCTTGTAAGGGAAAGAGTACAATTAACTCCCCCTCATGAGAGCATCAAGCATTTGCATTTCAATCTTGTGCACCATCTTCAAAAGATCTTTGGTAGAGATTTGATGAACAATCAACCATATTAACTTGAATGAATATATTGCACCTTGAAATCATCATTCTTGATAGATATGTAATGTCTTCATATAATATTGTGGAATGACTTTCAATATCTCCATAGAGGTATTCTCGTTATCACATTATCATGCTTATAGTTATAGCATGATACATTTATGCATAAATTGCATTGAGGATGTGGTACTTCAAGACCAAGAATTGTATATGCTTCAAACAACTTAAATCCTTCAGGGATTGTCATATAAGTCATATAATAGATAAGATACATATCAAGTTTTCATGTCAAGCTAGACATATAAGATATTGAAAAGTGATTGCACATATCATTGACTTTATACTTTCAAGTATTTGAACTACATGTTCAAAATTGCATGTCTTTCATATGAAACCAATTCTACTTGAATTGTTTCTCTGGACTTAAGATCCTTACGTATATTTAGCGCTACAATTAATGTCGTCGACAAACATTTTAATCGGTTCCAACCTCTTTATTTTTCTATGGACATAACATAGAGATATCTTCATTCATATATTCAGGTACCTGAATCTCCCATGAGATTTTAGGAAGTGTTATGTCATGTGATCTTCTAGATCACTTGCCTCCTTTATTATGATCATTTTGATCATTTGCTCATGTCACGACCCCAAATCCGGTCGTGATGGCGCCCAGCACATTGCTAAGCCAGCTTGACCAATCCATATCAACCACGGAGCTAGAAGCTCTCTTTAACCCATTTAAGCAAATTAATTCACGAAATAAAAGCAATACATGTAACGAAAACGGGGAACCAAGTCCCATAATACATCAACTCCCATAGACCAAGGGTCAAGAGTCATGAGCCTCTACTGAACATGAGTGTAAAAAGGTTTACAAGATACCAAGTGCGGAAAGAAAAGTCGATACAAAATCAAGACAGTAAGAAGGAATATCGGGTCCTGCGGACTCTGCAGCTACCTCGTATATCCCACGGATGTCGCCTCGCACAACTACTGGATCACTGCTGAGAGGTACCTAGATCTGCACACAAGGTGCAGGGAGTAAAATGAGTACTGCCAGACTCAGTGGTAATAAACAAGGGTAAGACAGCAGATAAGAAATCCGCAATAAAGCACTATGTAAAGCTATAATCGGCTACCCTGTCATAGAATCAATCTTCACTGTACCTGTACCAACAAATACCAATAAATAGCATAACAGCTAGCAGATGTAGCTAAATGCAACGCAATGCATGATATGACCGCTACGGCGCGTAGCCCGACTCCAATTTTGGGTACCCGTGCTCACTGTGGGGGTTCGGACTCCGGAGGGGCTCCTACAGCCCAAGCACATCTCATAGAGATATTCCTGCGGCGTGCAGTCCGATCCAACATATATCTCGCTGCGGCGCGCAGCCCGATCCACTACTAGTCAGCTAATATGCAGATACAACCTCGCAAGCTCAAAAGTAGTTTTTGAAAACTTTTTTTTTATTTTTCAGTTGGAAAACAGTAATATCAAGTTCCAGAGATTGGAATTAGCATAATAACAAAAATAGTTGCGGACTAGTAGTAAATTAGCATGTCTATATGATAAGACAATGATAACGATCCTCGCGGGATCCAATAACTGGCTCACAGCCCACAATATACTCAACCGTCCAACAAGGAGGTTCAACGGCTCGAGAATAGCCAATAATACAGTATCAACAGGTCGGACTAATATATAGTCTCCAGTTCATGATCGACCCCGCACTCTCAAGAGTGTGCGTGTCTCGCCGCTATACAACGTCACAAAGTGGTATACCGGGGTTTCGAACCCGCTGGTCATCACCCACATCTATTACTCACCTCAATACGGCGCGACGACTACTCTACAATGCTCTTGCCACGAGAATCAAGCTCCGCATGCGTAGAATCTGATCAAATACAGTAGAAACACAACAAATTAGGCCAATGGGACGACACCCAATCAATACAACTCGATTTACATCAAAATTCCCAAAATTGTCAAAACCTGACTTTCGGTACGCTTGTCAAAAAATTACAAAAGTTACATATTCGGAATTCTCATCTCGATACGAGTCTAGGAATATAAAATTTACCAAAATCGGACTCTATTTGCCCACTCAAATCAGTGTTTTTCTTCAATTTAGGCCTAGGGCTCAAACCCACCTTTAATCTTCCATTTACAGAAATTTAACCCATGATTTCATGTTAAAATGATGTAATTAAGCCACAAAACTTACCTCAAACGAATCCCCGATGAATTACTAGCAATTCCCGTGAGTTTCTCTCTCTAGAACTCAAAAATGGCGTTTTTGGGTATTAAACCCGCGACTGGTTCTGTTCTGAACTTATCTTCACTGCCAGCCTCTTTTCTTCATCGCGTTCGCGACGCCTCTCACGCGAACGTGATGCCTTTTTCCTCTTCTTCATCGCGAACGCGGCACTCTCTCACGCGTCCGCGAAGATCAACTCCGCAGCCTCCTGACTTTTACTCTAAGCGAACGCGACGTGAAGTCACGCGTCCGCGATGCCTTACCTTTTCCTCTTACGCGAACGCGACCCACCCATCGCGAACGCGATGGCCAATTGGCCTCAACCTTCGCGAACGCGGCATTGCCCTCGCGAATGCGATGCCTTACTGAACCTGGCCTTCGCGAACGCGGAACCTTCCTTCGCGAACGCGAAGGCTTATTTTATGCCCAGTGATCTGCAGATTTCAGCAGACCATTTCTTGCTTCCAAATGCCGGATGATGGTCCGGATTCACCCCGAGGCCCCGGGACCCCAACGAAAACCACCAACATACCCCAAAACACGATACGAACTTGTTCCAATCATAAAAACACCATCCTAAACATCAAAATCACCAATTACACACGGATTCAAGCCTAAATTTCTTAAAACTTTCCGAATTACACATTTGATGAAAAACCCGACCAAACGACGTCCGAATGACCTGAAATTTTGCAGGCACATCCAAAATCACCTAACGGAGCTACTGCAACTGTCGGAACTCCATTCCGACTCCCGGATCAAAATCTCACCTACCGTTCGGATTTCGCCAAAATTCAACCTTAGCCAATTCAAGCCTATTTCTACACCGGCCTCCAAATTCAATTCCGATCGCTCCCCTAAGTCACAAATCACCTCCCGGAACTAACCGAATCATCAGAATCCGATTCCGAGCCCTCTAACCAAATAGTCAACTCCGGGTTGACTTTCCTTATTCAAGTCTCCTTCAAAAAGGCTATATGCCTCATTTTCAATCCAATTCACTCCTAATTCACCCGATAGACTCTAACACTGATATAAAATCATAAAACATGTATTTACAACATAACGGGGTAGTAATTCCCGTGACGACGGGCCGGGTCGTCACATTCTCCCCCTCTTAAGCAAACGCTCGTCCTCGAGCGGGTCAAGAAACATACCTGAAGTCTCAAACAAGTGAGGATATTTGCTCCGCATCTCCCGCTCGATCTCCCAAGCGGCCTCCTCCACGGGTCGACCTCTCCACTGAACCTTAACTGATGCAATCTCCTTAGACCTCAATTTTCTCACCTGACGACCCAAAATAGCAATAGGCTCCACATCATAGGATAGATCACCATCAAGCTGAATGGTGCCGAAATCTAATACATGAGACGGATCTCCAATGTACTTCCGGAGCATAGACACATGGAATACTGGATGAACGCTGGATAAGCTGGGCGGCAAGGCCAACTCATATGCCACCTCTCCAACTCTCCTAAGTATCTCAAAAGGACCAATGTACCCGGGACTCAACTTCCCTTTCTTCCCAAACCTCATGACACCCTTCATAGGTGAAATCTTCAACAATACTCTGTCACCAACCATGAAAGACAACTCTCGAACTCTACGGTCCGCATAACTCTTCTGACGAGACTGTGCTGTACGAAGCCTCTCCTGGATCAACTTTGCTCTATCTAAAGCATCCTGGACTAACTCAGTCCCTATCAATCTAACCTCACCAGGCTCAAACCATCCCACGGGGGATCTACACCGCCTGCCATACAATGCCTCATACGGGGCCATCTGAATACTCGACTGATAACTGTTGTTGTAGGCAAACTCGGCAAGTGGTAGGAACTCATCCCACGAACCACCAAAATCAATCACACAAGCTCGCAACATATCCTCCAAGATCTGAATAGTGCGCTCAGACTGTCCGTCTGTCTGGGGGTGAAATGCTGTACTCAACTCAACCCGCGTACCCATCTCTCGCCGAAATGCTCTCCAAAACTGAGAAGTGAACTGAGTACCCCTGTCGGATATGATAGACACTGGGACTCCATGCAATCGAACAATCTCTCGAATAAAGATCGCTGCCAACCGCTCCGATGAGTAGGTAGTACTAACTGGAATGAAGTGAGCTGACTTGGTCAGTCTATCCACAATCACCCATACGGAATCAAACTTCCTCGCCGTCCGAGGGAGTCCAGTAACAAAGTCCATAGTGATCCTCTCCCATTTCCACTCAGGAATAACAATGCGCTGAAATACACCGCCGGGCCTCTGATGCTCGTACTTAACCTGCTGACAGTTGAGGCACCGTGCTACATGTCCGACAATGTCCATTTTCATCTTTCTCCACCAATAGTGTTGTTTCAAATCTTGATACATCTTCGCGGCTCCTGGATGGATAGAATACCGCGAGCTATGGGCCTCCTCCAGAATCAACTCACGAAGGCCATCAACATTGGGCACACATATCCGGCCCTGCATCCTCAATACGCCGTCACTATCAATGGTGACATCTCTAGCATCATCATGCTGAACTCTATCCCTCAGGACAGCCAAATGCGGATCATCATACTGGTGCTCACGAATACGATCATATAGAGATGACCGAGGTACAACACAAGCCAATACCCTGCTGGGCTCCGAAATATCTAACCTCACTAGCCGATTGGCTAGCACCCGAACATCATAAGCAAATGGCCTCTCCTCAGCTGGAATATATGCCAAGCTCCCCATACTGACCGCCTTCCGGCTCAAAGCATCGGCCACCACATTGGCCTTCCCCGGATGATATAATATAGTAATGTCATAATCCTTCAACAACTCTAGCCATCTCCGTTGTCTCAAATTAAGGTCTTTCTGTTTGAACAAGTGCTGGAGACTACGATGGTCGGTATACACCTCACAAGACACACCATACAAATAGTGCCTCCAAATCTTCAATGCATGAACAATGGCGGCTAGCTCCAAGTCATGGACAGGATAGTTCTTCTCATGCGGCTTCAACTGTCGAGAAGCATAAGCAATTACCTTTCCTTCCTGCATCAACACACAACCTATCCCCACTCTCGAGGCATCACAATAAACGGTATATGAACCCGAAGTTGATGGCAATACTAACACTGGAGCTGTGGTCAAAGCTGTCTTGAGCTTCTGAAAGCTCTCCTCGCACTCATCCGACCACACGAATGGTGCACCCTTCTGGGTCAATTTAGTCAATGAAGAAGTAATGGATGAAAATCCCTGAACAAACCGGCGATAATATCCCGCCAAACCAAGAAAACTCCTGATCTCTGTAGCTGAGGTCGGTCTAGGCCAACTCTGCACCGCCTCTATCTTTTTCTGATCAACCCGAATACCATCACGAGACACCACATGTCCCAGAAATGCTACGGACTCGAGCCAAAACTCGCACTTGGAGAATTTAGCATATAGCTTCTCCTCTCTCAATCTCTGCAACACAATACTCAAATGCTGAGCATGCTCCTCCTGACTACGGGAGTAGACTAGAATGTCATCAATGAACACAATCACAAATGAATCCAAATAAGGCTTGAACACACTGTTCATCAGATGCATAAATGCTGCTGGGGCGTTGGTCAGCCCAAACGACATCACAAGAAACTCATAATGACCATATCGGGTCCTGAATGCAGTCTTCATAATATCTGAGTCTCTGATCTTCAACTGATGATAGCTCGAACGAAGATCGATCTTAGAAAACACCCTCGCACCCTGTAACTGATCAAACAAATCATCTATGCGCGGTAGAGGGTACTTGTTATTCACTGTCACTTTGTTCAATTGCCTATAATCAGTACACATTCGCATAGAACCATCTTTCTTTTTAACAAATAATACCGGTGCACCCCACGGGGATACACTAGGACGGATGAAACCCTTATCCAGAAGTTCTTGAAGCTGCTCTTTTAGTTCTTTCAACTCGGCTGGTGCCATTCGATAAGGAGGAATGGATATGGGCTGAGTGCTCGGCACCAAGTCAATGCCAAAATCAATATCCCTGTCCGGCGGCATGCCCGGCAGGTCTGAGGGGAATACATCTGGGAAATCCCTCACAACAGGTACAGAATCAATGCTAGGAGACTCAGCCCCCACATCTCTCACAAAAGCTAAGTACGATAAACACCCTTTTTCAACCATCTTCTGAGCTTTTAGGAACGAAATAACACGGCTAGGGACGAAATCGGTCGAACCCCGCCACTCAATCTGAGAAATACCAGGAATGGCCAACGTAACTGTCTTAGCATGACAGTCCAATATAGCATGGTACGGAGACAACCAGTCCATACCCAATATAACATCAAAGTCCACCATCCCCAACAATAACAAATCTACCTGGGTCTCCAAACCCCCAATAGATATAACACAGGATTTATAGACATGATCCACAACAATCGTATCACCCACGGGGGTGGATACATGAACAGGTAAATCAAGACTACCACGAGTCGCACCCAAATGATGTGCAAAATAAGAGGACACGTAAGAATATGTGGATCCTGGATCAAATAGAACAGAGGCATCTCTGTGACAGACAGAAATGATACCTGTAATCACTGCATCGGAGGCAACTGCATCACGCCTGTCAGGAAGTGCATAGAATCGTGCCTGGCCTCCACCAGATCTCTCCTCGCCCCTGGGGCGACCACGAGAAGACTGACCTCCACCTCTACTAGACTGAGATGGTGCTGAAGAGGAGGGCTGATCCCTCTGCTGAGTCCTGCCCCTACGTAGTCGAGGGCCCTGTCTCCTCATGTGGCCAAACTCACCACACTCATAACATGCACCCGGTCGCCGGAGAAGTAGGTGTTGCACTCGGGCCGGGAGGGCACTAAGTGATGACCGACCCTTGCTGAAACCCCCGTCGACCACGACCATGAGAACCTCCGCTCCGCTCCGGGCGGCCCGAATGAAAAGGTCCAGATGAGCGACCTCGGCTCGCCGGGAATGCCCTCTAGATGGAGCACCACCGAAACGGCCCGAACCACGAGGCCTCTCGGCCTCCCGCTCTCTCTCTCTCGGCGACGATCCGCCTCAATGGAGCGTGCCATATCAACAACCTGCTCAAACGATGATGATAGAACTCGCTCGCCGGTCATAAGAATACGGATAGAGTAGTTGAGGCCATCAATGAACCTCCCGATCCTCTCCCTATCAGTGGGGATCATCCATGTGGCATGCCTAGCCAACCGAGTGAATCTAAGCTCATACTGGGTCACAGACATGTCGCCCTGAATCAACCACTCGAACCGGCGACGTAGCTCCTCGCGACGAGACCGAGGTACATATTTCTCTAGAAAGAGAGTAGAGAACCGTTGCCATGTGTGAGGGGTCTGCTCTAGCAGGCCTACGCCTCTCAAACTCCTCCTACCGATCAAATGCGGGACCGGTGAACTGAAATGTAGAAAATGAAACTCCGCCGGACTCGAGAATACCAGCCGTACGCCAGCATCTTCCGACACTTATCCAAGAAACCCCGGGCATCCTCGCCCTCAACGCCACCGAAATGGGGTGGCTCTGAAGTCTACCAAATCTCTCAAGACGACGCTGCTCGTCATCGGGCATAACCTCAACCATATGCTCTGGAGCTGGAGCCGGTGCAGCTGGAGGAATAACCGGTGCAACCACCTGAGCGGGGACCGCCTCTGGCGTCTGAAGTCCCTGAACAACCGGGTCAGGTGTGCGAGCTGCAGGGGTCTGCTGACCACCCCCTGACTGAGATGTCGCTACAGTAGCGGTAGCCGAAACTACCTGAGCCAAACCGGAACACACTGATAATATCTGAGCAAGAGTCTCCTGAAGACCAGGAATAGCAATAGATATAGTCTGGCCCTGAACTGGGGCTGCTGGAGCATCAACCACTGGGGGCTGCTCCTGAACTGGTACAACGGGCGGGTCAGGCTGGTATTGCCCCAGCCACCCTACCTCTACCTCTAGCACAACCGCGCCCACGGCCTCTAACGGGTGGCAATGGAGGTCGTCCACCTCGTCCTGATGCTCGCGTTCTCGCCATCTGCGAGAGAATAGAATATAGAAGTTCAGTTCTCAGAACAACAAGATCGCACGACACAGTTCAAGAAAAGTGAAGTTTTCCTAAAGGTTCGCAGCCTCCCGAGGATAAGTACAGGCGTCCCCGTACCGATCCACAAGACTCTACTAACCGGCTCAAGACTCACGAGGCCTAGTAAACCTAGGCTCTGATACCAACTTGTCACGACCCCAAATCCGGTCGTGATGGCGCCCAGCACATTGCTAAGCCAGCCGACCAATCCATATCAACCACGGAGCTAGAAGCTCTCTTTAACCCATTTAAGCAAATTAATTCACGAAATAACAGCAATACATGTAACGAAAATGGGGAACCAAGTCCCATAATACATCAACTCCCATAGACCGAAGGGTCAAGAGTCATGAGCCTCTACTGAACATGAGTGTAAAAAGGTTTACAAGATACCAAGTGCGGAAAGAAAAGTCGATACAAAATCAAGACAGTAAGAAGGAATATCGGGTCCTGCGGACTCTGCAGCTACCTCGTATATCCCACGGATGTCGCCTCGCACAGCTACTGGATCACTGCTGAGAGGTACCTGGATCTGCACACAAGGTGCAGGGAGTAAAATGAGTACTGCCAGACTCAGTGGTAATAAACAAGGGTAAGACAGCGCGGATAAGAAATCCGCAATAAAGCACTATGTAAAGCTGTAATCGAATACCCTGTCACAGAATCAATATCAACTGTACCTATACCAATAAGTACCAGCAAAATAGCATAACAACTAGCAGATGTAGCTAAATGCAATGCAATGCATGATATGACCGCTACGGCGCGTAGCTCGACTCCAATTTTGGGTACCCGTGCTCACTGTGGGGGTTCAGACTCCAGAGGGGCTCCTACAGCCCAAGCACATCTCATAGAGATATTCTCGCGGCGTGCAGTCCGATCCAACATATATCCTGCTGCGGCGTGCAGCCCGATCCACTACTAGTCAGCTAATATGCAGATACAGCCTCGCAGGCTCAAAAGTAGTTTTTGAAAACTCTTTTATCATTTTTCAGTTGGAAAACAGTAATATCAAGTTCCGGAGATTGGAATTAGCATAATAACAAAAATAGCTGCGGACTAGTAGTAAACTAGCATGTCTATATGATAAGACAATGATAACGATCCTCGCGGGATCCAATAACCGGCTCACGACCCACATGTATACTCAACCGCCCAAGAAGGGGGTTCAACGGCTCAAGAGTGGCCATTATCACAATATATATATATGCAACCATCCGAGAAGGAGGTTCGACGGCTCTAGAATAGCCAATAATACAGTATCAACAGGTTGGACTAATATATAGTCTCCAATTCATGATCGACCCCGCACTCTCGAGAGTGTGCGTGTCTCGCCGCTATACAGCGTCACAAAGTGGTATACCGGGGTTTCGAACCCGCCGGTCATCACCCACATCTATTACTCACCTCAATACGGCGCGACGACTACTCCGCAATGCCCTTGCCACGAGAATCAAGCTCCGCACGCGTAGAATCTGATCAAATACAGTAGAAACACAACAAATTAGGCCAATGGGACGACACCAAAACAATACAACTCGATTTACATCAAAATTCCCAAAATTGTCAAAACCTGACTTTCGGTACGCTTGTCAAAAAATTACAAAAGTTACATATTCGGAATTCTCATCTCGATACGAGTCTAGGAATATAAAATTTACCAAAAGCGGACTCCATTTGCCCAGTCAAATCAGTGTTTTTCTTTAATTTAGGCCTAGGGCTCAAACCCACCTTTAATCTTCCATTTACGGAAATTTAACCCATGATTTCATGTTAAAATGATGTAATTAAGCCACAAAACTTACCTCCAACGAATCCCCGATGAATTACCAGCAATTCCCTTGAGTTTCTCTCTCTAGAACTCAAAAATGGCGTTTTTGGGTATTAAACCCGCGACTGGTTCTGTTCTGAACTTAACTTCACTGCCAACCTCTTTTCTTCATCGCGTTCGCGACGCCTCTCACGCGAACGCGATGCCTTTTTCCTCTTCTTCATCGCGAACGCGGTACTCTCTCACGCGTCCGCGAAGATCAACTCCGCAGCCTCCTGACTTTTACTCTACGCGAACGCGACGTGAAGTCACGCGTCCGCGACGCCTTACCTTTTCCTCTTACGCGAACGCAACCCACCCATCGCGAACGCGATGGCCAATTGGCCCCAACCTTCGCGAACGCGGCATTGCCCTCGCGAACGCGATGCCTTACTGAACCTGGCCTTCGCGAACGCGGAACCTTCCTTCGCGAACGCGAAGGCTTATTTTATGCCTAGTGATCTGCAATTTACAGCAGACCATTTCATGCTTCCAAATGCCGGATGATGGTCCGGATTCACCCCGAGGCCCCCGGGACCCCAACGAAAACCACCAACATACCCCAAAACACGATACGAACTTGTTCTAATCATAAAAACACCATCCTAAACATCAAAATCACCAATTACACACGGATTCAAGCCTAAATTTCTTAAAACTTTCCGAATTACACATTCGATGAAAAACCCGACCAAACGACGTCCGAATGACCTGAAATTTTGCAGGCACATCCAAAATCACCTAACGGAGCTACTGCAACTGTCGGAATTCCATTCCGACTCCCGGATCAAAATCTCACCTACCGTTCGGATTTCGCCAAAATTCAACCTTAGCCAATTCAAGCCTATTTCTACACCGGGCCTCCAAATTCAATTCCGATTGCTCCCCTAAGTCACAAATCACCTCCCGGAACTAACCAAATCATCAGAATCCAATTCCGAGCCCTCTAACTAAATAGTCAACTCCGGGTTGACTTTCCTTATTCAAGTCTCCTTCAAAAAGGCTATATGCCTCATTTTCAATCCAATTCACTCCTAATTCACCCGATAGACTCTAACACTGATATAAAATCATAAAACATGTATTTACAACATAACGGGGTAGTAATTCCCGTGACGACGGGCCGGGTCGTCACAGCTCATCTTCTTTATCAAGAAGTTTATTTGAAACTGATCTGTCTATATGATTTGAGCGTACCATAGACTTTGTCCTTCTAGGACTTATTATAATATGAGCATTTGTCGTGAAAATATAGTTACTTTCTTTGGGTCAGCAAATGCGTCTGGCATACTTTGCAGTATATTGCAATTGAATTATCCTTTTATGAACTTCATGTTCATATTATCTTATTGAGGATCTAGATACAGAAACGATAATTTATTCCTCGTAACATTTTCTCAACTGTTTTTCATGTCTCCCCCTCATGTTAGAAAAACTAACTTATTTCCTCAAATTTAAGAACTCATCTTTGTGCGTTATGGTGTTAATCAAAATATACACCGCACATCAACAATAATAAGATGGAATTAGTTGGTTTCTAACCCTGAACCAATGTGAGGGGGGGAAATAATATACTTTCGTATATAATGTATATCAAACTGATATATTTAACTTTGTTCTCATAAGCAATAATTTAGCTGTTAAGTGGATGCACTAAATAAATTATTTTGCTAAACCAGTTGTGATGTAAACCAACTTATCAAGATAAACTTCTTGAATAAAAAATCTGGAAATTATGCTTTATGTCAAATTATTGAGCAAGTTATCTCGCAAACACCATGTTACGGGTTAATAATAGTCGCACATGTAACTATCTCATAGATGCATCTGTATACATGGCAGGTGAATGGGCCCATATTCGCCTTCGATATTTCTAGGATTCATGGGATGCAATCTCAATTTTAGTTGATCTATTAATTAATGAGAATAAGCAATATAAGAGAATCTGTAAAGAACTTTCTAGTTCTTTAATATATACCCATGTGAATGCTCTATTATTTTTGCACAGCATACTTAAATTGATATGGCTAAACCAACTATGCCAACTGAATATATTATCAATATAGATAAACTACTTATTTACACCATGACGTGTGAAATTATAAATAAACTCAAAGTTTATTATGATATGGGTTTTTATATCAATAGGCATCCACTTTAATATGATATTCTTTTATTTGTGTAGTACAAACTAGAGAATAAAGCGGGTAGCTTTTCACATTCATATTACCCCGCTACAAATTGTAGTAATAGAAGATATTAAATTTTTCCTTTATTTATAGTATCAATATAATCAATCGCTTTCATGTATACTTTAGAAACTGAATAAGTTTTTTGAGACATACTACAACACAATACCTTATTTGTAGTCAATTGTGTTTCTCCAAAATAATAATAATTGGCTCTTCCAGAGCTCTCAATTAATTTGGTACTATATATTCATCAATATTCATATGGTGAATATCTCTTTTTAAAGAGAAACTTATACCATTATGGTTATGGTCAAAATTATATGCAAGATCTGTTTCTTGCATTACTGATGTCTTTTAACAATCACAATGCCAAAATATTTTGGCATATAATGAGTACGTGGCCAATGACCATTCATGCCATAATAATGACATTATTTTCTTATATCATCTCAAACCTCCTTTTAGAGACCACTAGCACATTCATATTCTTTGAAGAATGAATATGTATTGATAAATCAGATGTTGTCACATTTACATCATGAATGGACCATAATCATCTATATGTGCTTTATAAAACTTCATGTCAAATCAATGACAAATATTATTTTCACAAAGTGAAGGAGAATTTTGAGAATCCTTACTGTTCTCATAACCACAATAATGATGATTATAATTTCGTCTATTGCTACGTCCACATCCATTGATACCTTCACGGTAATAATTTTGTCTTCTTTCAGACTTGTCACATATTGCTATCACATTCTCTTAAGGGAATGAGAACGGAGCAAATTCAATGCGAGGGATTTTCACTTCTTGTGCCCATAATCATACATAAATTTAATCATGGCAAAACATAGAGATTTTACCACTTCGAATGGTTATAATTTCTTACTAACTCCATTAGAGTTATAATCACACTTTGTTGTCTTTGCTTGTATATAAAATCAAATTATAGAATATCAAGAATTTAAAAGAGAAAAATAAAGTAAAATACTTACCTTAAATCCATAATTTAATCATGAAGGAAGTTCATGGAAGAATTGGCAATTATTATGTCTCAATCCCAAAGTTTCTACTCAATTGGTTAGAGTCTCGTGCTGATAACGTGTTATAAAACAATAAAAGAAGAAGAATAGTATTGTAAAACAATAAAAGAAGAAGAATAATGTTGCAGAGAAAAGTAATGGGAGTGAAATCTTATTGATTTTATGATGAATTACAATAGAATAGAACCCTATATTTATAGGGAGGGGATGACTTAGCCACCAAACAATGAATTCTAGAATCTCTCTAAATATAGATATTCACCATAAATACAATTCTATTTATAACAAAAAAAAATATTTTATATTGACGGTATAAAATAATTTGTGCACTATCAAATTAAAAGTCAGTAACCATCGATATATGGTGACTTCAAAATAACCGATTAAATTGTATTAATAATATTAAACTTTTATGAATGTATTTAACTTAAATACTTTAAATAGTGTCTTTGAGACAGATTATATGGGATAGCAAGGACTCAAATAATAACAAAAATTTACTAACAAATTGTAAGCTATTCTACATAGTAGATGTTATCCATCATTTCCTTTTTGTGTTTTTCTTTTCCTTTTCCATTTTTTGGCCAGGGCAATATACCAAACATTTGTTTTGTATCTCTTTATAATAATAGTATTATTTTTTCTATTCTAGGGATTTCTCTTCCGAATCATGTACTCATATGTGGTGGTAGTTGTATTAAATGACTATCGGGTGGCCATTGGAGTGTTCAAAATCGAACCGAAATCGAAGTTTAATGGTATTAACGGCTTAACGGACGGGGAATGAATTAAATTTATTTTTATTAATGACTTATCGGTTTGGTAGCGAATTATTCAATATTCTTAACAGATAATTCGTCAACCACTATATATATGTATATATATATATATATATATATATATATATATATATATATATATATATATATATATATATATATATATATATATATATATATATATATATATATATATATTTTTGCCAAATTTAGTCTCTTTGATAGTCCTAGATTAAAGTCTAGAACTATGAACTAACAATCACAAATCATTGGTGACATTCAGAATCCCCATACTTCAGTATAACTTCCGGTGTATTTACTTATTTCCTATTAAGTCTAACTGGATTTTGTGTTAAAATACACAACAATGAAAATGTATATTAGTGCTAACTTCTGAAGTAAGCATTATGAGACTACTACAACTTGTCTTTCATGTATTGCGTTTTCTAGGATTAAATTAGAATCTATCTGTGTCTCTAAGACTCTAACAGTGATGTATAGGCGTTAATAGTGGGCTTATGTTAGGCATTAACAGTACGCGTTAATGTAGTCTACTTTGGGATGTAATGCACGGAAAATAGATTAATGCACACAGTATGATTGAATTAGGTCGATAAACCGTCTAATAACTGCCCAATAAGAGCTAAGCCGATACTAATCTGCTGAATATCTTATCGGGTAGCTAACGGATTAATACATTTAAAAACCGATTACCGATAAGCCAAATCATTAAGAGTAAATGATAAGCAGTCCTAGTGACCACTTATGTTGCTCTGAACGTTTGTTAATTCATTAAGACCAACACTTTTTTTTTTGGCTTTATTTCCTAGCACGTAAAATTAATTTTGTTTCCTTACCAAATTAATGAGTTAATACCTACAAACCCGCCTAAACTATACAATCTTTACCAGTTTACTATCTAAACTATCGAGTATCCCTGAAAACCTCTTGAACTATACCTCCTTCATAATACCCCCCTCTCCCCGTCTCATTCTTACTAGTGTGTATGATACACGCTCTAAATGAACTATAAAACCTGCATGTGTCATGTCACGTGGATAATTAATCTAATTAATCTAAAATGAACTTAACTAGCCTACAATAATTTAATTATGTTGTAATTTATTTTGAGTGCATTTCACTCTTTCAATCAGTAAGTCGGTCATTTACTCTCAGTCAAAAAAATGTCTCTTATCATAGAAGAACTCTCATCGGACCTTCTGTAACGACCCGACCGGTCGTTTTGAGCTCCGGCGCATCATTCAGCAGATTGAGGCCATGAGCAGCTTCATCTCAGGTATATTGACTTGTGTGTATGGTCAGAATTAAAATTCAGGAAGTTTGGAGTCAAATCTAAATGGAAATTCTCATTTTGAAAGCTTAAAGTTGAAGAAACGAACTAGGATTGAAATTTTAAGTAAATGACCTCGGAATTGGGATCTGAAAGTTTCAGCATGTTCATATGATGATTTTGGACTTGGGCGTATGTCCGGATTTGGTTTTTGATAAACCGTGAGCATTTCGGCGTATATGGTGGAAGTTAGTATTTTAGAAGAATTTTATAAATTTGTTGGAAGGCATTATAGAGTTATAGATGTCCGTTTGGGATTCCGCGTCTGGAAATAGATCCGTATGGTGATTCTGGAAGTGGGAACGTGATCGGAAGTGAATTCGGATGTCCGGAGGTCATTTTAAATTCATTTGGCTAAATATAGGAATTTGAAGGTTTATGAGAAAATTCGACCGAAAGTTAAAATTTCAATATCGGGGTCGAATGCGATTCCGAAAGTTGGTGCAAGTCCGTAATATCGAATGTGACTTGTGTGCAAAATTTGAGTCAATTCGGATCGAGTTTAGTAGGAAATGGGACAATTAATCTCTTTAAGGAAAGCTTAAGTTGGAAAAGTCAACCCAACGTTGACTTATGAGGTAGAGGGCTCGGAACTGAATTTCGATGATTCGACTAGTTTCGAGGGATTATTTGTGACTTAGAAGTAAAAACGGAAGTGAATTCGAAGGTCCGGAGGGAAAGTTAGCTAGGTTTGGTAAAGTTGGAATTTTGGAAGAATACGGTTGATAGGTGAAATTTTGATAGGGTCGGAATGGAATTTCTAGAGTTGATGTAGTTTCGTTGTGTCATTTTAGACTTGTCTGCAAAATTTGAGGATTTAGGCCTAGGGATTTGAAAATAAGGTTTGGTGATTTGAGGGGACAAATGAACTCCGATTTTGATGAACTTTATATGTACGGACTCGTGGCGAGATGAGGATTCTGAAAATATGAGTTTCATAATTTTTTGAGAAGCGGGCACGGGGCTCGGGTTTTGGCAACTTCGTATTTTTGGGTATTTTTCGAGTCCTTTCGATTGGGTTATGATTCATTAGCCTATTTTGATGTATTTTTATTGGTCTTGATCAGATTTGGCACCCGAGGGGTCGATTTGCGAGGAAAGCGCAATGCGAGCTAGGACTTTTGGCCGATTCGAGGTGAGTGATAGTAATAAATGATATACTGAGGGTTTGAAACCCTGTATTTGCACTATTCAGTGCTATGCTGAGATGAAACACGTGTCATGTGCCGAGTGTGGTGGTATTGTGACTAGGGATATGGACTTGGTCCTTCCCGATTGATAGTTTACAGTGCATATTGGCTGAGACTGAGCTTATACCTGTATAATTGGGCTAGTTTCCATGTTTGGGGCCTTGTGCCGATCTGTAGAATATTAGGGGAACCTGTGGAGCTAAATGACCTCAATACTAGGTTGAAGAGATACTTTCAGTCGTATTTATAGTTGTATAACATGACATGAACCAGTACAAGATGTGTACTCTAAGTGAGAATACCTAGGGTTGAATACCCTATTCAAGCTGTGTGGGCCCGAGAGGCCGAGTCTATATTGACTGAGAAGGGTCGAGAACCCATTGTGATATATATATAAATATATATATATATATATATATATCGGATCGAGCTGCACGCCGCAGCAGTATATACATATACATGTATTGGATCGGACTGCACGTCGCAGTAATATATATGTGGATCGGACTGCACGCCGCAATAATATATAAATATATCGATCGGAGTGCATGCCGCAGTAATATAAATATGGATCGGACTGCTCTGCTGGCGACACTATATATATATATATATATATATATATATATATATATATATATATATATATATATATATATATATATTGGATTGGGCCGCACGCCGCAGCACTATGAGTGAGGATTGGTCTGCACGCCGCAGCAGGACTAGATCAGTGTTGGATCAGAGGTAGATCAGCGTTGGATCAGAGTGAGACAGTTGTAGATTGGAACCAGACTTACTATTATAGAGATGTTTTACTGGTACGATTGTTCTTAGAAGTGTTTAGTGATAATGCAGGTGTTCTTACTTGGGACTTAGAAAAATATTTTCTGTCACCTAAAGAGTAGGCTTAACTGTTGTGAGTGGTAAAATGCAAGAATTTTAGAAGAGTTAAAATTTCTGATGACTCGAGCCTCTATAAGACTTGTATATGACTTTAGTTTAATCTCACTATAACAGTGTGGCATCATTTGAGTAAGAATACCATGAGTGGTTACAAGTGCCATGATATATGGCTTCGAGCCAAGTTGGGGAGGTTGTTATTGATTAACTGATTGCGATATGGTGTGCTATATCAATTCAGTCTCTAAGTATATTGGTAAAGGTTATATGGTATGTCGTAGATGTGAAGGAATATTAGGAAGTTTTGAGTTGCTGTTGATAAAGAATGATCTCTGCATAGGGAAGGAAGATGGTTATTTGTATCTGTATGAATTCTGTGGTGTCAGAGTACTAACAAGGTACAAGTGGTTCTGTTCATTTAGGGCAGGTGATTTACACCTGAATAAGAGTGAATCACTCTCGCGAGAATTGTGTTATGGTGTTTAAGGTTTTGCATATGACAATCAGGTGTCTTAATTTTGTGTATGTGGCTAGAGACTGTGTTTTCATTAGAAGAGATCAAGACATGTGCTATATTATGTCATTATGGCATTCTAGGTATCCGTATTTGGAAGATAAGTGTAACGAATTCAGATTCGCAGGAAATTCTTCAAGTAATGTGTTCCGGAATGTGGCGTTTCTGGGAGAAGTTTGAGAGGGTATTCGGTGTTCCTCGAAAGCACTGGTAAATATCTAGTATATGTCATAGAATGAAAGAGTGTCAATTGTGTGCGGGTATTGCACGATGGAAACTGGGATCAAGTATGATGATTTTTGTGCTATATCGAGTTCTGATGTACAAACTATGTGGTATTGGTGTATCTTTATTCGCTGGTATGTTGAATTTTGGATGTGATATTGAAATTCAGACTGATTGTCTTGGTGTTGGGTGATTTTGAACTATTGCATTAGGGGTTACGCCAGAAATTCCACGGGTTAAGTGGTGAAGCGCGTTAGAATCTATTTTAGCAGAATGATTTATATTTCAAAGAACCAACGAACATCTGGGAAAGATTGCTTCTTAATTGGTCTTTTGTGGTGGATGTCAGTGCAGAGGTGTTTCACGTGGAATCGGTGTTTGGATGGGATCGCACGTGCAACAAAGAAATGTGGAAACATGACCTTGCGGGTCAAAATTATGTGTTCTATTCTATGATGTGAGACAGATCCGTAGCCTTGTATTGTGATGGTACTGGAAAGCTTGAGGTATAACTCTTTCATTTGAGTCATTTTCATGAATTGTGTATGTTCGGACTGTTGCTTATTGGTGCACGTATTGTATGAGCTGAGGCTTAGGCCTATATTGAGGTGTCATATCACCAGAGTGGTGTGTTGGATTTGAGGTGGTCATTGGGGTTATTGGTGGATACGAACATATTTTATTTCGTCTTGTTAGAAGGATAATATCGAAGTTTGGAAATCTGTTGTGGTATTAGTCAAAAGGGAAGTGGCTTCATAAATGGTTGATCTGAGGAATTGTTACGGTTTAGCGCGTGTTTTATTTATCGTTGGCAGTATATGAAAGTGTTGGAACAAGACTTCAACTAATAAGAGGTTTCCATCGGTATTTAGGATTGGAATTTTGAGTAAATAACCTCGAAATTGGGAACTGAAAGTTTCACATGTTCGTATGATGATTTTGGGCTTGGGCGTATATCAGATTTGGTTTTTGAAAACCCGTGAGCATTTCGGCGTATATAGTGGAAGTTAGTACTTCAGAAGAATTTTATAAATTTGGGTTGGAAGGAATTTTAGAGTTATAGATGTCCGTTTTGGATTCCGAGTCTGGGAATAGATAAGTATGGTGATTCTGGAATTGGGAACGCGATCGGAAGTGAATTCGGATGTCCGGAGGTCATTTTAAAGTCATTTGGCTAAATATAGGAAATTTAAGGTTTATGAGAAAATTCGACCGGAAGTGAAAATTTCGATATCGGGGTCGGAATGCGATTCCAAAAGTTGGTGCAAGTCTGTAATGTCGAATGTGACTTGTGTGCAAAATTTGAGTCAATTCGGATCGAGTTTGGTAGAAAATGGGACAATTAATTTCTTTATGGAAAGCTTAAGTTGGAAAAGTCAACCCAAGGTTGACTTATGAGTTAGAGGGCTCGGAACTGAATTCCGATGATTCGACTAGTTTCGGGGGATGATTTGTGACTTAGGAGTGAAAACGGAAGTGAATTCGGAGGTCCGGAGGGAAAGTTAGCTAGGTTTGGTGAAGTTGGAATTTTGGAAGAATCCGGTTGATAGGTGAAATTTTGATCCGAGGGTCGGAATGGAATTCCGAGAGTTGATGTAGCTTCGTTGTGTCATTTTAGACTTGTCTGCAAAATTTTAGGATTTAAGCCTAGGGATTTGAAAATAAGATTTGGTGATTGGAGGGGTCAAATTAACTCCGATTTTGATGAACTTTATATGTACGGACTCGTGCCGAGACGAGGATTCTGAAAATATGAGTTTCATAATTTTTTGATAAGCGGTCCCGGTGCTCGGGTTTTCGCAACTTTGTATTTTTGGGTATTTTTCGAGTCCTTTCGATTGGGTTATGATTCATTAGCTTATTTTGATGTATTCTTATTGGTCTTGATCAGATTTGGCACCCGGGGAGGTCGATTTGCGAGGAAAGCGCATGGCGAGCTAGGACTTTTGGGCGATTCGAGGTGAGTGGTAGTAATAAATGATATACTGAGGGTTTGAAACCCCGTATTTGCACTATTCAGTGCTATGCTGAGATGGAACAAGCGTCATGTGACGAGCGTGGTGGTATTGTGACTGGGAATTTGGACTTGGTCCTTCCCGATTGATAGTTTACAGTGCATATTGGCTGAAACTGAGCTTATACCTGTATAATTGGGCTAGTTGCCATGTTTGGGGCCTTGTGCCGATCTGTAGAATATTAGGAAAACCTGTGGAGCTAAATAACCTCAATACTAGGTTGAACACATACTCTCAGCCATATTCATAGCTGTATAACATGACATGAACCAGTACTAGATGTGTACTCTTAGTTAGAATACCTAAGGTTGAATACCCTATTCTAGCTGAGTGGGCCCGAGAGGCCGAGTCTATATTGACTGAGAAGGGTCGAGATAGCATGACATGAACCAGTACTAGATGTGTACTCTAAGTGAGAATACCTAGGGTTGAATACCCCGTTCTAGCTGAGTGGGAGACCCATTGTGAGGTATTAATATATATACTGGATCGGGTTGCATGCCGCAGCAGTATATACATATACATGTATTGGATCGAACTGTACGCCGCAGTAATATATATATTATATATAAATATATGGATCAGATTGCACGTCGCAGTAATATATAAATATATGGATCGGACTGCACGTCGCAGTAATATATATGTGGATCGGACTGCACCCCGCAGTATTATAGAGCTTGGGTCGAAGGAGCCCCTCCGGAGTCTACACACCTCCAGTGAGCACAGTTATATTATATTGGATCGAGCTGCGCGCCACAACAGTATATGTATTATATTGGATTGGGCTGCACGCCGCAGCACTATATATACCGGTATATATATATATATATATATATATATATATATATATATATATATATATATATATATATATATATATATATATATATATATATATATATATATATATATATATATATATATATATATATATATATATATATATATATATATATATATATATATATATATATGAGTGAGGATCGGGGCTGCACGCCGCAGCAGAGTTAGATCCGTGTTAGATCAGAGTTAGATCAGTGTTGGATCAGCATTGGATCAGAGTGAGACAGTAGTAGACTGGAACGAGACTTACCATTGTAGAGATGTTTTACCAGTACGGTTGTTCTTAGAACTGTTTAGTGATAATGCATGTGTTTTTACTTTTACTTATTATTTTTTATTCACTACTCACTGAGTTGAAAGATACTCACCCCACTCCCTGCACCTTGTGTGCAGATACATGTATCCAGGAGGGCAGTTGAGCTATACACTGCTGCTATTTCTACTGCTAGCTGAGGAGACATCGAGGTAGCTGCCGGCGTCCGCTGGACCCAATCTCTTCCTCCTTATATTTATGCCTTTTGTCACTCTACTTAGACTTGGATTGTATAGGGTGTTTCCTTTTGTTAGAGGCTCAGACTTGTGACACCGGATTCTTTGGGCTGTATTTCATATATTTTTGTTTTCGTATTTTTTGTTTCTATTATGAAAACAGGCTATTAACTCTAAATGGATAAGTATTAATTAATAACTGGCTGGTTATCTGGAAGATGGTCGGGCTTGCATAGCAATATGTTGGACGCCATCACGATCGGGGTTTGGGTTGTGACACCTTCGATTCTCTTCTTTAAAATTAGGGTTTAAGAATATCTTCCTCCGATTGTTGGTAGTTGCTTCCATCGATTTCTCTTCTGATTGTGTTGATGCTATTTCGAATTGGGAGTAAAGGTAAGGTTTTGTTGGTGAATTGAAACAAAATTAGGGCTTAGGGTTTTATTGGTAAAATATCTTCATCCGATTCTTTGAAGATTGTGAAGATTATGAAGAAGATTGCTTCAATCCTTTAAAGATTCTTGGTTAGCATTTGTCGTTGATGTTCTCAAAGAAGCAGGCTCTCAACAACCACAAAACACAAACTCATGACTCTTCTACAATGAGTGTTCTTCTTTCAAATTAATTTGGGTAACAATGAAGGATGGATAAAATAAGAAAGATAAAAACTAAACTCAATAAATAGAGAGAGAATTTCAAACGGATTTAGATGAAGAAAGAGATAGAAATGATGAAGAAAGGTGAAAAAATGATGAAAAAGGTGAAAAATGGTGAAGAAAGGTAAAATAATGAAGAAGATGGTGTAATATAAAGAAAAATGGGGTAGAATATAAGGGTTTTTTTTTTTTAAAATAAATGGGCTAATTCGCAGTTAAGTTGTCACGTGGGCCCATTTTCATATTGATTTTCCATGTCACGCGTTCTTGTGCAACTGATTTCACATAATATGCCACATAAGCGACCCGAGAGGGTGGGTGAGGGGGGGGGGGGGGAGGAAGGGGAATAATAGGCTAATACTCAACATTCAACTCCAATAAATTTTCAAAATTACTAGTTAATTTTTAAAAAGATTGCTTAAGATTTTAAGTTAATTTTCGAATTAGTAACTGCGACTGAATTATTAGTTCTACAAATCAAATCCATTTAGGTGGTGAAAATTAGATTTTTAACAAGCTTAAATATTGGATTAAAATTTTGAATTCGATTTTGTGAAAATTTTGGAGTGGGTGTTATTTAGGCTTGTTAGAAATAGTATAAAGACGTTGTACATAAAATTTGAAGTTATTAAATAAAAATATGGATTGGTTTTGAAAAGAATTGCAACTGAAAATCGTGGAAGAAGTTCATCTACTAACGCTTGTATAAAGGTGTATAAGATGAGTTTACACTCATATACACTATTATACATTATACATAATTATACAAAAAATTGAGTTCATCTTCTTTCTTGCGTCTTTTCTAAAATTTAACTCAAATCTTGCTCAAATCTACTCCAAAACGCTTCAAATTTAAATTTTGAACTCCTTTATTTTTAATCAGTTGGAACAACACCCAATCCAAACAATTAACAAGCTCAAAAAAAATACTATTTTTGAAAGTAAAGCTTTGAATGGCCTTCAATGGTGGACTTCTACTTTTCAATTTTCTTACATAGCAACCAAGTAATACAGGGAGAGAAGCAGTAAATGCGAACGACCCCAAGAAGCATATGTAGAAGATGTGAGAAGAAGAAAGAGTGAAAACAATGGTTGTGAGAACACAAATTTAACTCCATAACTTTAGAACAATGATTGTAATTAAAAACACAGATTTTGAATTTGCTAGTGCTTTCAAAATATGTACAATGGACTAGGTCACGTAAAAACTTAAAAACATGAGTTATTTTTTGTTATGGTGTAAAGTCGTGTGTATTTTGTTATAATTCTTTCTAGTTTAGGAAATTTTTTGAGACACTCGATAGTTTAAGTGGGAAACTAACAAAAATTGTATAGTTTAGACATGTTTGAGGGGATTAATCCAAATTAATTAAAGAATGTCAAAGTCTGAGATCGACAACACCTATCTGTCACATGTTGACATTTAAAACCTAACGTTCAAACATGTAAAATGATTATGCAAAATGTTCTTTCAATTATATGAAGTATAGTAATGAAGATTGAAAGATTACCAACTTCTGCTTTATCTAAATGGAGCAAAATATTAACTCAAATTTCAATGATATATGCAAGTTATAAGGTTTTCCATTGCAATGCTACATCTAATTTCGAAATTTCTTAATTTATATTGTCAAAATCAAAAAGTCCGCTCAACTTTACCCTAGCCATGTATATCTGGAACATTATACAACAAATACATGCAATTAAATCACTTGAAACGCAATTACATGTAACTTTAAATAACAATCATTTACAATCAGTAGCGAAGCCATGTGTTTTACCGAGGGATATACAAATTTTAAAAAGTAAATACACAAAAAAGTCAAGAGAATTAAACATATAAATTAAAAAATTTCATATTTAAACAATATAATTTTTTGATGTATTGACATCCCTCGGAGCTATGTGGCTCTACACTGTTTATAATATTAGCACATAGAACAACATCAAACAACACAACAAATCCCATGTAATTTCACGTACGAGGGGTATGGAGAGGATAAATTGTACACATATTACCTCTAACTTATCAGATGAAGAAGTTGTTTCCGATAGACTCTCGATTAATAAAGGAAAGATATATCAACATATATAACATAAGTATTATTAAACAAATATGATAAAATATGTAAACCTAATATCTATAATTTTATATTGCATTGATTAAGTGAAAAAAAGATTTCTTAGTCTCACACTACCACTCGATGTAATTAGATGAATAGAATTCTGCCATCCTTAATTAAAGATCTCAGATCAAGGACAATAAAAAAAATTCTAGTAGAGAACACTTCCCTTTTAATGACCTTATATGATGTAAATTCAAATTAGTCGAGACCTCAATATGGGTGTCGAATATTGTGTAAGAAATAAAACAAAATTATGAACTCGCCTCCCTCACCACAAAGCAATGGTAAAATTATCTTTATATGACCTATATGTTACGGGTTCGAGCTATAAAATCAACATTAATGCTTACATCGGGGTAAGCCACCGCCTTTAGAATATGGTCCTTTCCCGAATCCTGCTAAACAATTTATGTACCGGACTGCCTTACCTCCTTCCCCATCCAAATGTGTAATGAATTGGGTCATTTGTATCTATACTAGCTTTTTGGGTCACGTTTTAACTTGTATCCGCTTTACAAAAAATAATTACAAGCGCACCCACTTTTTTGCATAACTTCACCATATGGGCCTGAAGTAGTAAATGTAATCATGCAAATTTCAGCATTCTAGTAGACATGCTTGAAGTAGCAAATATTGCTGAACCAAGTGTGCTGAAGTTTTGTTTGTAATTGCTGAACTTCGGCATGTTTTAACTGAAGTTTTTCACGCAAACTTAGTGTTAGGCTGATGTTTTTGTTTGTAATTGCCGAACTTAAGCATTCTAGTAGCTGAAGTTTTGTTCTCTATTTGCTGAAATTTTTGTTTGTAATTGTTGAACTTAAGCATTCTAGTAGTTGAAGTTTTGTTATCTATTTACTGAATTTTTTGTTTGTAATTGTTGAACTTCAACATATTTTAGCTGAAGTTTTCATGTAAACTTAGTGTTGGATGAAGTTTTTGTATGTAATTGCTGAACTTAAGTATTTTAGTAGCTGAAGTTTTATTCTCTATTTGCTGAACTTCAACATGTTTTAGCTGAAGTTTGGTTCTATATTTACTGAACTTGAGCATGTTTAACGCTATCATGTAATTGATTTTTTGTATATATAATAAGTAACTTACAAAACTAGATAAATGATTTAGCAGCACATGTTAAAATGCATTGATAATGTAAAATGCTGAATCCAACAAGTTATTTATAATTTTTTTTAAATAATTTGATAAACGTTCTTATGACAATCATCCTCGTGAACTGAAGTTTTATAACAACACCAACAACAACAGAAGAAAGAAGAAGAAGAAGAAGAAGAAGAAGAAGAAGAAGAAGAAGAAGAAGAAGAAGAAGAAGGAGGAGGAGGAGGAGGAGGAGGAAGAAAAGAAATTTAAATTTAAACTAATAGATATAAGTTAAATAGAGGCGACCACATAAAATGTCCCGAGTGTTATAAAATAAAGACTGTAAAGTAAATACAAGATATATAGAGAGACTGATATATTATTCGAATTCAAACTGATGTCCATAATGAAATGAAAACCCTTCTATTTATAGAAGAAAGGAAGGTGTTGTGTAAGCTACTACAAGCTGCTGTGTAAGCTGCTACTGCAAGCTACTGTGTAAGCTGCTACTGCAAGCTACTGTGTAAGCTGCTACAATACCAGATATGGATAATCTTCTACTGAGAGTAATGTTTATCTATAATGGAGTACTGAATGGATAAGTTCATTATATCCGGTATGGATAATCTTCTACTCGGGTAATGTTTATCCATAACCGGATACTGAAAGGATAAGCTTATTATACCCAGTATGGATAATCTCTACCGAGAGTAATATTTATCCATAATCGGATACTGAAAGGATAAGCGTATTATACTCGGTATGGATAATCTTCTACTAAGAGTAATATTTATCCATAACCGGATATTGAAAGGATAAGCTTATTATACTCGGTATGGATAATCTTCTACCGAGAGTAATATTTATCCATAACCGGATATTGAAAGGATAAGCTTATTATACCCGGTATGGATAATCTTCTACCGGAGGTAATGTTTATCCATAACCAGGTACCGAAATGATAAGCTTCTTCAGGAGGCTTATTTCCAATAGAGTACTAAATAGATAAACATATTTACGGCGGAGTCATATACGGATAAGCTTCTTCAGGAAGCTTATTTACAACGGAGTATGAACATCCATAATATAATATATTTATAACACTCCCCTTGGATGTTCATTAAAAGATAATGTGCCTCATTAAAACCTTACTAGGAAAAACCACGTGGGAAAAATCCTAGTGAAGGAAAAAGAGTACACATATTTAGTAATACACATTGCTAGGTGCCTCATTAAAAACCTTATAAGGAAAACCCTGTGGGAAAAAACCTTAATAAGAAAAAAAGAGTGCATCGCGTATTTACTCCCCCTGATGAAAACCTTGTTTCAAATATTTGAGTTTCTGCATTCTAACCTTGTACCTGCATAACCAATACGATATGCACTACATTTGTTAGCATTAACAAGATACATAAGTGCATAGCAATTGCACCGAGATCGAGTATTTCAGGACCAAGGAGTTCCTCATCCTCTTCTGGAGGTCGGAACGGATCCTTATTCACTTCAAGTGATTGAACACCCATTGATGTACTTAATGGGTGCGCATGTCCATGTAAAAGCATTCAAAGACCCTTTATGTATAGGCAAATTGATGGATAAAGATCTCGTCAGCTAAAATATTTAATTTGTAGACCAAGATAAATTTTATTTTTCCAAGATCTTTCATCTAAAATTCTTTTCTTTTTAAGATATTCAATTGCCTTTAGAGCTCTTCTGGAGTTCCAACAAGATTTATGTCATCAACGTATACAGCAAGCGTAACAAATTCTGATGACTTTCTTTACATGGACAAATAACATTATTTATGTAACTCTCTTTCAACAAATATTCAGTGAGGCGATTAAATTACTTGCGTCCAGATTGATTTAAACCGTACAAGATCTTTATAATTTGATCGAGTACATTTACCGAGACTTTGAACTTATATGCTTCAGGCATTTTAAATCCTTCGGGGATATTTATAGAGATTTAATCAAATGAGACATATAGGTTATGACTCGCATTTAAATGGCATGACATCTTCAGGTGTCTGGACTACTGGTCTGATCCTCAAAATATTTCACAATATTGTGCACTATATTGTACCAAATATATCGTCGACGATTATTTTGTATCGGTTCCTAAGCGACATAACTTGTTGAGATCTCATCACTTTCTTTATTTTTAGGTACCTCAACTTCTTCTGGAGTTTCATGAAATGTTATGTCGTGGGCTCTTCTAGAGCTTATTTCCTCCTTAGTATGATCATTTTGATCATTAGCTCCTTATTATTTTTCAATGATTGTTACCTTTGGAACCGATTTGTCTACCACGCTTCATGCGTACAGTAAACACTATCCTTCAGGGACTTTAAATTTTAATAGGAGCATTTGCAACTGAAATATGATATTTGATTTTGGATCAGCAAATGCTTCTGGCATTTGACTTGAATTATCTTCTAAGTGAGGATCATGATAATTCCATTCATATAGCATATTTTTCAGCTATTTATTCCATTCCCCGGATGTTAGAAAAACTAACATATATCCCCAATCTTCTTTGGGAAACATATCTTTATGCATTGTGGTAGAGAAATTAATCATATACCATACATCAAAAGATAGTAAAATATTTGATTTCTGATCATAAACCAATTATGAGGGAGGACTTATCATTTGTTGGTCTGGTGCATACAAGTGCTGCTATATGCAATTTAGAAAATCTTAGACCAACACATGAAGCTTTGTTCTCATAAACAATAGTTTAGCCATTAATAGGAGGTATTCATTGCTAAACTAGCTTGTACATAAACCAACATTATCAAGATGAACTGTCTTGATTTCATAATCTGAAAATTATGCTCTTAAGTGAGAAAAGCAATTTCAAATGCCAAACTGCAGGTTGACAAGAAACATACATGTAACCATCTTATATATGCATCTATAAGTGGTTCACATGATAGGTGAATGTGCCCGTATTCACCTTTTATATAATTCAGAATAAGGGGTTTTAGTCCCAACTTTAGCTGGTATAATCAATTTATTATGAGAACAAGCAACACAGGAGAATTCTTGAAGAATCTCTTGTTCTTCAGTATATGCTTATCTAAATTCTCAAATAGCTCATTTAATAATGGCAAATGAAAACTTCAAGTTTATCATGACATGTGCTATCTCTTAGTAAACTTCTGGTTTACTATGACATATTAGTAAACTTCTGATTTACCCGCCTTATTTTTGTATTAGTAAACTTCTGGTTTTTCGTGATACACGATGAAGTACAAATCGAAGAATAAGGCGGGTAACTTCTCATATACATATTATTTTACCCCCTATGATTGTGGAAAAATGAAGATTTTCAATCTTTCAATCATTTATAATCTCAATATGATAGCCATTTATTTTAGTAAACTTCGGGTTTACTACAACCTATGTTTTAACCACAATCATATAATATGAATGACATATTTGTAAATAATCTCTTCGAGAGCCTTCATTTATTATCCACAATCTAATATTTATTGGACATTACGGGTGTCACGTGTCTTCTAGGCAAACAATTAGCTCTTCAGGAGTTGTTGATACATTTGTACTATCAAATATTGCTCTGATACTTCTGGTACCATAAGAGAAAATCACAACCAAGTAAACAATTGTTTAAGCACAAGAAAACTCCTATTCATAATATTTTCCTACTTCAGGAGGCAATTCCAATTGTATTACTTCTTCAGGAGCAGATTTAAAATACGAAATATATATTCTCTCAATTATATTACCTCTTCTGGAGGTAAATATATTTAAATGAAAAACGCGTTCATATTTACCAAATTTATTAATATTGCCACATTCACTTCAGGGAATGGATTATTATTATCAAAAGTTCTCATCCTTCAGGAAAATCGAACATGATTATCTGAACGCGCATTAATCACAATAAATTGTGATGCCACAACCTCTTTTAAAATATTTAGATCGAGGCGTGTAGAGAATATTTATGTATCTTATCTTCAATTGTAACCATAGAAAGTCTAAATTATCACTTCTGGTGATCATAGGCATATACCACTTCTGGTGGTTAATAAAATATAATTACAATAAGATATACAAAAATAACTACTTCTGGTAGTTGAATATTTCTTGCAAACTATGCTAGAGTTTAAGTTGATCTAATAATAATATCCAAATTCTTCAAAATGACATAAATAAGATATATTATAGTAAGCATCATTATCAAATCATAACTTTTATTTATGTACAATTACATAACCATACTACTTATTACAAACAACAAAAATCAAAATATTTATATTTCTACAGATTCACTACCGATTACATGACTTGTTTCTCCTTCCGGGAGTGCAAAGTAATCATCTACATCTAAATGCATGAAGTCAAAATTATCTTCAGAGATAAAATTTGCTTCAGTATTTTTCTCTGTCTTTTTCAAGGAGGCTTGATAAAGCTCAACCAGGTGCTTTGGCGTACGACAGGTACGTGACCAGTGCCCTTTTCCTCCACATCTACAACATGCACTTTCTGCATTTGGTGCTTGCACCGCTTCATGCTTTTGTTCCTTCCTTTTCCACTGCTGGTGGCGAGGAGGGTTCTTTAGTGCATTATTATTACCATGATTGGGATTTCTTCCCCGACCACGGCCATGACCACGATTGGGGCCACGACCTCTTCCACGTTTGGCTTGGTGGAAGTTCGTCTCATTCACTTCAGGGAATGGACAAGAACCAGTAGGTCGACTTTCATGATTTTTCATTAATAGCCCATTATGTTGTTCGGCTATAAGAAGATGTGAGATAAGTTCAGAATACCTTTTAAATCCCATCTCTCGATATTGCTGCTGCAGGAGCATATTCGAGACATGAAAAATGGTGAAAGTTTTCTCCAACATATCATAATTAGTAATATTATCACCACATAATTTTAATTGGGAAATAATTCTGAACATAGCAGAATTATACTCACTGATAGATTTAAAATCTTGTAGCATTAGATGAGTCCAATCATATCGTGCTTGTGGAAGAACGACCATCTTCAGGTGGTCATATCTATCTTTCAAATTATTCCACAGTATGACTGGATCTTTAACAGTAAGATATTCCATTTTCAGGCCTTCATCAAGGTGATGGCGTAGGAATATCATTGCTTTGGCACGGTCTTGGTTTGATGCTTGATTTTTATCACGGATGGTGTCTGCCAGACCCATCGCAACAAGATGAATTTCAGCATCAAGCACCCAAGACATATAGCTTTTGCCCGATATATCCAGGGCTATAAATTCAAGTTTAGAAAGATTTGACATTATTTAATAAAAGAAGGTTCTTACCTCAGATACTTTCAAAATATTTGCTCGATATGGCAGAGTCTCGTGCTGATAACGTGTTATAAAATAAAGACTGTAAAGTAAATACAAGATATATAGAAAACTGATATATTATTCGAATTCAAACTGATGTCCATAATGAAATGAAAACCCTTCTATTTATAGAAGAAAGGAAGTTGCTATGTAAGCTGCTACTCCAAGTTGTTGTGTAAGCTACTACAAGCTACTGTATAAGCTGCTACTCCAAGCTGCTGTGTAAGCTGCTACAATACCAGATATGGATAATCTTCTACTGAGAGTAATGTTTATCTATAACGGAGTACTGAATGGATAGGTTCATTATATCCGGTATGGATAATCTTCTACTCGGGGTAATGTTTATCCATAACCGGATACTGAAAGGATAAGCTTATTATACCCAGTATGGATAATCTCTACCGAGAGTAATATTTATCCATAACCGGATACTGAAAGGATAAGCGTATTATACTCGGTATGGATAATCTTCTACTAAGAGTAATATTTATCCATAACCGGATATTGAAAGGATAAGCTTATTATACTCGGTATGGATAATCTTCTACCGAGAGTAATATTTATCCATAACCGGATATTGAAAGGATAAGCTTATTATACCCGGTATGGATAATCTTCTACCGGAGGTAATGTTTATCCATAACCGGGTACCGAAATGATAAGCTTCTTCAGGAGGCTTATTTCCAATAGAGTACTAAATAGATAAACATATTTACGGCGGAGTCATATACGGATAAGCTTCATCAGGAAGCTTATTTACAATGGAGTATGAACATCCATAATATAATATATTTATAACACCGAGCAATTTTTACAATAAATTGTGTTGCCTGTTGGGCCCAATACAGGGGTGTGCACGGGCCGTAAAATTGAAAGAGCCCACATGGAGGGACAGCTCTTTACAATCACAAAGGTCTTCGTCCATCATTTTGGCGCACACGTGTAATATTCACGAGGTTTTTGCTATAGTGCGGGGGAATCCAGTCCATACCTTACCAGTTAAGATTCCATGCATGTTATCATTTGAAAGAGACCCCATTAGAATATGAATTTTTTTTCTACAAATACAAAATTAGGACAATATATAACAATAACCTTTTTTCTTCTAGCTACGAAAAAAAGAAATAAAATAACTTTTCATTCTTTTAATTTTATAGAGGTCAAAAGGGATTAGGGACGGATGTAGTGTGCTAGTGACGGTTTTAAATTCATAATTTTCGATATAGAGTAAAATTTTATATGTAAAAATTTATTAAAATTTTAAAATAATTTTATAGAGGTCAAAAGGGATTAGGGACGGATGTAGTATGCTAGTGACGGTTTTAAATTCATAATTTTCGATATAGAGTAAAATTTTATATGTAAAAATTTATTAAAATTTTTAAAAAATAATAAATATAAACTCATAACTTTAAAAATATAATAAGTTTAATATTTAAAACCTTAAAAAATGAATACTTAAAATTTAAAATTTGAATCCGCTCCTAAAAACGATGTAAATGAAGAGTTACATGATAATGGGAGCCTTTGTATTATGGCATTATTCTATTGAGCTTTTTCCTTTGGGCCTTTCGAGTGAATAATAGTAGCTTTTTCACTTGGATTTAAGTAATAAGCATAGAAATGTCAAAATCTTTAGGTTTAACCTATGATAATCGATTAACTATCATTTTATTTTTAGAACAAAAAATATAACGAAATGGCTTGATAAAAAGAATACATGAAAAGGAAATGACATTAAATAGATAGAGGTGTGATTGTAATTTATTAGAATCGTATGAAAAGGGTAGCATGTTCACAACAGCCTACCATAATGCAAATACTAGTAACTACTTCTACTGTTCGAACTATTAACCAATAAGATAAATAGAGATAACTTTGTTGTTACTCGAAGGCTCTTCGTCATCAATCATATAAGTAATTTTAATTTGAAAAACAATCATTTGAATACATCAAATTGAATTGTGTAAAATAATTGATAAAATTAGCCAAAAGCTGACAAAAAGATTGCTTAAGAGGGTATTATATATCGGGTAGGTATTGTTGAGTTGTGTCCTTTGTCTCTTGGTTATGAGTATCTTGGTCTTCTTATATAGTTTTGGACAATCCTCACCTCACAAGTTATATTCTGGGATTGAGTTAGACCCAATGTCCATTCTTATTAGGTATTAAGCGGACAAAGCTAGATGATAAGATATTAATTAATTCATATCTCATGCAAAATATGGAATTCGTGTAATTAGTACTCAACTTATCCTTGAAGTCAAAGCTACCAAAATTCTAGGTAATTATTATTGTTGTTGTTTTTATATTACTGTCAAGACCCTAAACCCGATCGTGATGGCGTCCAATGCAATTGCTAGGCAAGCCTGACCATTTGCACTCTCAACCCGAGCATAAAGCTCAAAACCATTCAATTGAATATTGTTTAACAATCACAAGCTAATAGTTTTGATTTATAGAAGGAAATAAGCCGAATGTCAACTGAAAACACTCTCAAAGACATGGGGGTCATGAGTCTAGAGCCTCTAACAGTATAGTATAATAAGACTCCATTAATATATAGTCTAAAATCTGCGGAAAGATAATAAAAAGGGATAGGGGAGGAGTCGGACCCTGCGAACGTCTACCTCGAAAACTCCGAACAACTCTGAAATCAGCACAAGCTCAGCTAACTCCCGAAGTACCTGGATCTGCACACATGGTGCAAGGAGTAAAGTGAGAACTTCCAACTAAGTGGTAATAGACATGTATAATGACTGACAGTAGGAAATCCCAATATATAACATTGTAAAGCAACAAGCAGTACTCCTACACATTTAATAGTGTAATAACAACAAGTAGAAATAGATAGAGCAGATAGATTTCAATGCGTGAATGCAATGCAATGCACATGACTGTTGCGGCACGCATCACAATCCATCTGGGTACCCGCGCTCACTGTGGGAGTTCAGACTCCAGAGGGGCTCATACAGCCCAAGCGCAATATTATCGTAACATACGCTGCATCATGCAACCCGATCCACTATTAGTCCAGCTATATGCATGCAAGCCACACGGGCATAGTCAAACTTACCATTTTTAGTTCCAATTATCAGAAATTAAAAATTAGGTATTTAAAACCTTAAAATTTTACTAGCCATTTCGAGACAATGTTTAACTCAGGACTGATATTATGAAAATATGCTATATCATGAAAACATTGATAATAATCCCTACGGGATCTAAATAACCGGCACACAGCCCAAATATATCCATAACCATCCAAGTAGGAGGTTTACTAGCTAATTTCTAGCCAACAACACCGTACATCATTACTCGGGCGGACTAAGCCCTAGTCCCCAATCACAATCGACCCCGCACTCATCGTAGAGTACGTGTCTCGCCTCAATATTGCGTCACAGTGTGATATACCGGGGTTTCAAACCCTCAGGTCATCATCTACATCTATTACTCACCTCAAACCAATCGCGAGACTAGTCCGCTAAACCTTTCCCTCTTAAATCAACCTTCTCAGGTGCCGAATCAGATCAAAACCAAAAAGAATTCATTATAATATGCTAATGGAACATAACCCAATCGAAAGAACTCAAAAAATACCCAAAAAGATGAAGTTGGCAAAACCCGAGCCCCGGGCTCACTTCTCGAAAGATTATGAAATTTACATTTCCAGAATCCTCGTCTCACCACGAGTCCGTACATATAAAATTCATCAAATTCGGCATTCAAATGCCCCTTCAAATTCGTATTTTACATTTCCGAAAAACCAAGCCCTAGTTTCTTCAAATTTTACCCAAATTTCAGAGAATTCAATGATGAATCTTCAATTAAATGGTATTTCTAGGCCATATGACTTACTTCCGATCGATTCCCAGTCAAAACCCTCAAAATACCTCGTCAAAAGCTCCTAAGGTTGCTTAACAATGGTGAAAAATAGACTTAGCTCGCGAATGAAATGTTTATAAATCCTTCTGTCCAGCCCTGAAATCCTTCATCGTGTTCGCGACCACCACCTCGCAAACGTGAAGAGCAACATTTTAAAATTCAAAAACACTCTACGCGAACCCGTCTCATACCATACAAATGCGATGCCTATCACTCTCTCTCTACGCGAACGCGACACATCCATCGCGAACGCAATGCTTTAACTGAACTGGGCTCCCGAGCCTCTTATGAAAATGCGTGCACTCCTCTCGCGAACGCGATGGCCCACCTCCCAGGCCTACACGAATGCGTTACCCTTCATACGAACGCGATCAACCAAATTCCATAACTACGCGAATGCGGCCTGCCCTTCGCGAATGCGATGGCTAATTTCCAAGCCCTCCAATTTACTCTACGCATTCGCTTTACACCACACACAAACGCTCTGAAGAAATGTTCTGCAACACCCAACAATAAAAATCAGATATCTTCAAAACTAAAAAGGGTCCGTTTGATCACCTGAAATCACCCCGAGGCCCCCCGGACCTCAACCAAAAATACCAACCTACTCCAAATCATCATATGAACATGTTCCAATCATCAAAATATGCCCATCAACATAAAAATCATCACATCACAACGGATTCAAGCCTAAGTTAAACTAAAACTTCAAAACTCACACTCGATAAAAAACCGGACCAAACAACGTTCCAATGACCTGAAAATTTGCAGATATATCCAAAATCATGTAATGAAGCTACTGGAACTATCGGAATTCCATTCCGACCCTCGGATCAAAATCTCACCCATCAACCGGAATTTTCCAAAATTCAAACTTCGCCAATTCAAGCCTAATTCTACATCGGGCCTCCAAATTCAATTCCGATCGCACTCCTAAGTCATAAATTATCCCTCGGAGCTAACCGAACTTCTAGAATTCACATGTGATTCATCTAACCACATAGTCAACTTTTGGTTGACTTTTCTAAAATAAGCTTTCTTCTAAGAGGCTAAGTGCCTCATTTCCAACTAAAACCAACTCAATTTCACTCGATGAACTCAATCGCCGATATAGAAACATAATGTAACGCAATAAGGGGGAAACGGGGAGGTAACTCATGTAACGACGGGCTGGGTCGTCACATCCTCCCCAACTAAAACAAATGCTCATCCTCGAGCGGGTTAAGAAATATGCCTGGAGTCTCAAATAAGTGAGGATATCTGCTCTGCATCACCCGCTCAGTCTCCCAAGTGGCCTCCTCCACGGGCTGACCTCTCTACTTCACCTTCACTGGTGTTATATCCTTAGACCTCAATCTCCGAACCTGTCAACCCAAAATAGCTACAGCTCTACATCATAAGTCAAGTCATCATGCAACTGAACTGTACTGAAGTCCTACACATGAGACGGGTCCCCAACATACTTTCAGAGCAGAGACACGTGAAATAACGGATGAACTCCTGACAGGCTGGGTGGCAAAGCAAGTATATAAGCCACTTCTCCAATCCTCTTGAGTACCTTAAAAGGGTCAATGAACCTCGGACTCAGCTTTCCTTTCTTTCTAAATCTCATGACACCCTTCATAGGCGAAACCTTCAGCAAGAACTTCTCACCCACCGAATAAGATACATCTCGGACCTTCCGGTGAGTATAACTCTTCTGACGTGACTGGGTTGTATGAAGTCTCTCCTGAATCACCTTCTCCTTGTCTAAGGCATCCTGGACCAACTCTATCCCCAACAACCTAGCTTCACCGGGCTCAAACCAACCAATCGGAGATCTACACCATCTCCAATATAAGGCCTCATATGGCGCCATCTGAATGCTGGATTGGTACCTGTTAATGTAATAAAACTCTGCAAGAGGCAAGTAATCAGCTCAAGAACCTCCAAAGTCAATAACACAGGCACGCAACATGTCCTCCAATATTTCAATGGTACACTCGGACTGCCCGTCCGTTAGAGGATGAAACATCGTGCTCAACTCTACCTGTGAACCCAACTTTCGCTGAAAAGTATTCCAGAACCGAGAAGTAAGCTGAGTACCTCTATATGATGTAATGGAGACTGGGACCCCATGCAACCGCACAATCTCTTGGATGAAAATCTCTGCTAGTCGCTCCGAAGAATAGGTAGTACATACAGGAATAAAGTGCGCAGACTTGGTCAACCTATCCACAATCACCCAAACTGAATCAAACTTCCTCGCTATCCGAGGGAGACCACTCATAAAGTCCATAGTAATCCTCTCCCATTTCCACTCGGGAATATCTATACGTTGAAGCACACCACCGGGCCTCTGATACTCATACTTAACCTATTGACAGTTGAGGCACCGTGCTACATGATTCACAATATCCTTCTTCATTCTTCTCCACCAGTAATGCTATCTCAAATCCTGATACATCTTCGCGACACCTGGATTGATAGAATACCGCGAGCTATAGGCCTCCTCCAATATCAACTCCCGAAGCCCATCCATATTAGGCATGCAAATCCGGCCCTGCATCCTCAACATACCATCACTATCAATAGTCACATCACTGGCATCATCATGCTGGACTCCATCCTTGAGGACAAGCAAATGTGGATCATCATAATGGCACTCACGAATGCGGTCACATAAGGAGGACCAAGAAACCATGCAAGCCAACACCCGACTTGGCTTTGAAATATCTAATCTCACCATCTGATTGGCCAATGCTTGAACGTCAACTATAAAGGGTCTCTTCTCAACTGGAATATACGCCAAGCTGCCCATACTAACCGCATTTTGGCTTAAAGCATCGACCACTACATTGGCCTTCTCCGGATGATACAATATGGTAATGTCATAATCCCTGAGAAACTCAAGCCACCTCCGCTGCCTCAAATTTAGATCCTTCTGTTTGAATAAGTGCTGAAGGCTGCGATGATCAGTATACACCTCACAGGATACGCCATATAGGTAGTGCCTCCAAATATTCAAAGCATGAACTATGGCAGCCAACTCCAAATCATGAACAGGGTAGTTCTTCTCATGAGGCTTCAACTGACGAGAAGCATAAGCAATAAATCTACCCTCCTGCATCAACACATAACCAATCCCAACTCTTGAAGCATCATAATACACAGTGTAAGAACCTGAAGCTGATGGCAAGACTAACACTAGAGCTGTGGTCAAAGCTGTCTTGAGCTTCTGAAAGCTCTCCTCGTACTCATCCGACCATACTAATAGTGCACCCTTCTGCGTCAACTTGGTCAAGAAAGAAGCAATAGATGAAAATCCCTGGACAAACCGGCAATAATACCCTACCAAACCCAGGAAAATGCGGATCTCCATAGCTGAAGACGTTCGAGGCCAACTCTGCACCGCTTCAATCTTCTTTGGGTCAGCCTGAATGCCATCACTAGACACCATGTGTCCCAGAAAAGCCACAGAACCAAGCCAAAACTCACACTTGGAGAACTTTGCATAAAGTTTCTCCTCCTTCAATCTCTGCAATACTACTCTCAAGTGCTAAGCATGCTCCTCATGACTATGCGAGTACACCAGGATGTCATCAATAAACACAATCACAGAGGAATCCAGATACGGTTGGAACACGTTGTTCATCAAATGCATGAACGCGACTGAGGCATTAGTCAACGCAAAAGACATAACTAGAAACTCATAATGCCCATATCTCGTCTTGAAAGCTATCTTAATAATATCAAATTCCCTAATCTTCAGCTGGTGATAGCCTGAACGAAGATCAATCTTCGAGAATACCCTTGCTCCCTGGAGCTGATCAAACAAATCATCAATGCGCGGTAAAGGATACTTGTTCTTTACCGTTACCTTGTTCAACTGCCTGTAATTAATACACATCCTTATTGAGCCATCTTTCATCCTGACAAATAACACCCGTGCACCCCACGGTGACGCAATCAGGCGAATGAACCCCTTATCTAGGAGTTCCTGAAGCTGCTCATTCAAGTTCTTTAACTCAGCTGGTGCCATACGATAAGGGTGAATAGAGATGGGCTGAGTGCCCGTCACCAGATCAATACAAAAATCAATATCCTTGTCCGGCGGCATGCCCGGTAGGTCTGCTGGAACCACATCTGGGAAATCTCTCACAAGGGGCACGGAATTGTGACGACCCAAAGGGTCATCACTTATTTTCTCAATCATTTTGAGCTTCTAAGGCCTTGAAAACCTCATTTATAGTTGCCTCGATTTGCGTGTATAGTTCGGGCATGAAGCCAGAAAATATTTATGTTGAAATATATAAAATATGTGAAACATTTGAAGAATTTTGAAATTAATATTGATATGATTGACTTTGGTCTTTATTTTTGGTTAACAGACCCGGACCAGTGATTTGACGGTCTCAGAAAATTCGTAGAAAAATATGGAACTCGGGCATATGCCCGGAATCAAAATCCGAGGTCTAGAACACCGGTAAAAGAATTTTTGTGTTAAATTATTTTCTGAAAATGTTTAAGGAAAATGAAACTGAAATTTGATTAATAAGTAATGGTATCGGGCTCGTATTTTGGTTTCGATGCCTGGTACAAGTCATATATATTAGTTAAGCTCTTCCTATAAAGTTTGGTTGAAAACGGACATCGTTTGACGTGTTTCGGCATTAAATTGGAAATTTGGAAGTTATGAAAATTTGGAAAGATTCTTGAGTTTTAAGACTCAATTCATTGATTTTGATGTTATTTTTAATCGCGCGATCAAGTTCGTATGATATTTTTAAGTCAGTGTACATATTTGGTTTGGAGTCCCGAGGACTCGGGTAAGTTTCGGATTGGTAACAGAGTGGTTTTGTACTTGAAAATGCAGCAGAAATTTTACAATTTTTGCACAGGTATTTTCTTATATGCGATCGCATAGGTATAGCTGCGATCGCATAGAGCAAAGTCCAGGGGTCCCGAAATCCTTCTATGCGATCACATTAGCTTGCCTGCAATCTCATAGCTTTCCATTTTCCCTCTATGCGATCGCACACCAGTCCCTGCGATCGCATTGTGTAAAATCCAGCCCCCCTATTTTCCTCTATGCGATCGCACAGTTAGGCTCGCGATCACATAAGGTAGTCTGCCCCTTCTATGCGATCGCAACTTCTTCCATGCGATCGCAGAGTACAATATTATCTTACTCTATGCGATCGCATCCCTTGCTCCGCGATCGCATAGAGCAAATTTCACCCCAGTGATTTTAAGTTCTGAAAACGAAAACAGAATAGAATGGGATTTCATCCCATTTTCTCAAACTCTCTCTTCTCCAACAGCTTATTGGAGCGATTCTTGGGCGATTTTCATCAAACTTTTTGGGTAAGTGATTCTTGACTTGTTTTCTTCATTTTCCATCAATATTATTTGAATTCCTAGTCCCAAACATGTGTAAATGGGTAAAAAAATTAGAGAAATAAGTATAGTTAGGGTTTTCAAAACATTTGCGATCTAGACCTCATTTTGGGGTCGAACTTAAGAACAAATTGCATAATTAAAATCGTGGATGATTGGGTGAATTTATTTTGGTTCGAACCTCATGTTTCGTTCATGTGGGCTGATTCACGTCCAAGCAACGGTCGTAGTCAATATAACTTGGTCTAATAAGTCCAAGATCGACCCCACAGAGAAACATTAACCTACCAATTGCAACTATCACAACCCCAAAAGTACTTCCGAATCAAGTTCCCAAACTTTGAATATATATTTGTGTGATTTTCGAATATCTACTTGGCAATAATTAAAAATACTTGAAAGAAAGAATTGAATGTAGAGTAAAAAGAATATTAGAAGGACTAAGGTATTGATTTCCCCTATTGATGGAATCCCTTATCGTTATGCTCATACAAATTTTTAATATATTCTATCAATCATGAACGCTATGTGTATCGTAACCCTCTCCCGAGCAATTACAATAATTTACTAGTGCACTCTCCCGAGCTACCCTAGCTAGCTTTAATTTGAATAGTTCACTTAAGATTGCACCCAAGACTTCGTTATTCCTAACCCCGTCTTTACGCCTAAAGTTATAGATTCCTCCAATAACCTAGGTGTGATGTTGTTCAACAATATACCTAAATATGCACTATTTTCCAAGTTATGCACACTAAATAGGCACCGCTAATTGGGAGCTCTACCAATTAACTACAATAAGAATGAAGTTGAATAAATAGAAATCTAAGTCACAATTTGTAATCACATAATCGATAAGTTCATCACCCAATAGGTTTCATCAAAACCTTAGAATAGAATTTAGCTACTCATGCTTGAAGAAACAAGAATAATAATTGAAATCATAAAGAAATAATTGATATAAAATAAAATAAAGAGTTTGAGAGGATTCTCTCTTACTAAATATCTTGTAAAAGTAATGAATTAAAGAAAACATGCCTCTATGGGTCAAACTAGGAGTTTATATAGAGGTTTTAGGGCTTTAAAAACTAAATTCGAATCCAATTAGGAGAACTGGGTGCCGGCTTCCGCGGTTCATTCGCGGCCGCGAGCCAACCGCGAACAGTCAAACTTCAGAATGCCTCTTTTTTCGCGGTTCATCCGCGACCGCGGATGAATCGCGGATGAATCGCGGATGAACAATGCTGCGTATTTTTGACTGCTTCTTCCAACTCTTTTCACCTTAGCTCTTTTCTTGGCCTTTTCATCCACATATGACTTCAAAATACTCTTCTTAGCATCCATTGCATCACATGTACCTATAACACACAAACAAACACTAATCAAAGCATTTTGTCCTCATAAACAACATAAATACCATAACAAAGTGTGATTATTTAGGGTATAATTGTAATTAAATTCACTATTATCAATACCCCACACTTAAACCTTTGCTCGTCCTCGAGCAACCTTAATCACACTTTAGGCCAATTTTATTTATGTCTCCCCCAAATTATGTCACAAAAGCTATTATACATGAACAACCTAAGATATGCACAATCTTCACTCAACCGCAAATTCTCATGCCCGCACATTATTACTTACTCTACTTATTACCCAAAACTTGCAAATTCACCTTCTTCCTTTTGAATTACACGCCCTCACACAATTTATTGAGAGAAATTCCCACAAATTGACCATTCAAATACATGGAACTTATAAATATTGAACAAATTCACTCACTCTCAACAAAGAACATTCGTATGAATACAGACACACCATAGGCTTGTCCCTAGTGTAATACTCCACTAATCAAGTTATTTAATCATAGATCAAGAGGTATTTAAGGGTTGTAATGTAGGCTATGGGACGGGTAGGATACTTTTGGTTATAGTGACTAGCCTCCCTAAGCACTTTTTTTTTCCACAACTTTCCATTTTTTGTTTACTTCCTTATGTCTCCCATAAACATACCTTCACCTTCCTTCACTTTTACCCCCACTTTTCTTTTATTGATGTAGCTGGCCTTTCTAAAATTTTATTCAATATGGCTCTTTTTCTCAGAATATTTTTTTTTTCATTGCTTTGCAATACATTTACATTATTTTGGCCAGCTCACTATTTTCTACCATTCATTCTTGATTTTTCCTTTTCAATTTTCCTTCACCCCACACTTAAACTTTTGCATATTCATTATAATACAAGTGCTTCTAGGAGGTAAAGTAGAACAAATATAATAATTTGAAGAATATTCAAGGGTTATCAAAGAATAGGCTTTAAGCTCAAAGGGGTTAACTAAGATATAATGTATGGGTGAATTCATGTTTATTGGTATATGGGGTTGCACAAAGAAATGCCTCTATAATTTCTACAACCAAACAACTTCTATTTCGCTTTGCAAACACACAGGGCAAGTTCTAGGCATCATGTACAACATACAATGTAAGTAAAAACCTCACACACACATGGCATGCAACTCATTTGGAATTCGGTTTATCTACAAAGTCCTATCGATGTTCAAGCAAGCATTATTGTGCAATTTAAGGCATATTGAGATTCTACAATCAAGCTTAGAAGATACATTCTCAAGTTCAATTTACGCTTTTGCTAATGTGCATATTCGGGGTTACATGTTGCCCTTTGTCCTCTAATCCTAAGAAAAGGAAAATCTACCTAACCCGGTTCAATAAAAACCCTTGGAAAAGAACCGTGGTCAAAAGTAAAACCAAGGGGGAGATGATACACTACCTAGAAAAAGAAAATAAAAGAAAGAAAAATTCCTACGTGGACTACTTCCCTCAAGAGTAGTTGTCCTAAATAGTCCGTCATCAGGAAGAGTCCTCTACTCATATTTTTGGATTTTTAAAATTTTATGATTTTTTTGTGTTTTTATTAGTTTATATTACTTACTATACTAATATATACATTATGTACAAGATATGTCACCCACCCCACACTTAAATATATGTCATGTCCCCATGACATAAATAAAAATTAAAGCACAAGAGGGGCAAGAAAACTTACATGAGACTCACTCGGAGTCGGAGACGGTGGATGGGTCGACATGGCATGCTCGTCCAAATGCTCTGAACCATGCCATAAACATGTTTTCTGATCGGACTTGCCTAGTGGACATGGCATCTAGCCGTGTGTGTAAGCCATCTACGGAGGTGCGCAGAGCAACAACCTCCTCCTCCATTGACCTTAACATAGGTCGTGTGGACTCGGATCTAGACATGCTTGCTCCACGAGGAGCATGCCTGGAAGGCCCGGCTGAATCCGTGGAATGCCTGGCCCGGGCAACCGGTACAGGATCGTCCTCCTCATCCAAGTCAATAGGGGTTGTGTCTCGTCCAACCCGGATAGTAGCAGCTCTAAATGGAGCTTTCGGTAGTAGCTCACCGTCAGCATCAGTAACTGGGGTGTGATTGAGGAGACACAACGTAGTGACAAGAGATGGGTAATAAAAACCCTTGGCAGTGAGGGATCCCCTCAATACCATCTCATCACTAATAACTCGGGCAATATCAACATCCCTATGTGTTACAAAACACCAAGTCAAAATAGCCCTATTAAAGTTAACATCCGTGGTGTTACTTGAGGGCAAGATACCAGTTGCAAATTATGGAGAACCAACATTTGGCTGTGTGTGTAAAACAGTTAGAGTGCAGAGTTTGATTTCTAATCCACCCTGGGATGCCATCTACACATAAGGCCTCTATTAGCATGTCCCATGTGACACCAGGCCTATCATGGTAGTAGTCGACATCACTAGTGTGCAATGGCAGACGAAGTACCTGCCGAATAGTAGGAATATGAGCATTAACCCGCTTACCTCTGACGAAAACTTCTCTGACCATAGCATAAGGAGCATTGGCGTAGAATTCCCGGACAAGCATCTTGTTCACCTTAGGAGGTGAGTCAAAGAGGAACTCCATCTCGCGCCTCCGAATCTCATCATAAATTTCCGGCTTCTCCGAGCGGATAGCTATCCTGTCAAATTCTACCTCTTGGAGCCACTTCTTGTTTGCTTTAATGTGAAATGCATTCTCACCTCCTTCATCAGCAAACCTAGACTCGTCATAAGTCGGTTGCCTAGATGAGCTAGCACCATGTCGGGCTCTCTTTGGGGCCATGCTCCTGCACAAATAAGATAGCCAAAAATTTTGTAAACCGTTAGTCATTGGAAGGCTACTCAGACTTCGCCATCCTTGAGAACTCACAATTGACCATTCTTTTGTGCAAATCCCTCATACTCCTATATTTAGATTCTTTATCTAACTATTTTACACATGCCTATTTGAGCACCCCACACTTAGTTATTTAAACACTTCTAATATTACCCGATTGACTTAGTCCATCCCCACTAAAATACACCATTATCAATTCATGAGTTGGGCATTATTTCTCCTCAAACTACATTAATACATTATGAACAAGTATAATTTGCCCAACTTGGCTTACCAATCAACATGCATGGTGTACATACTATTTTAGGTCTCCAAATCATAAAATTAGCATCAACAACACAATTGAAAAACCACATACCAATTCTTTACCAAACTTCAACTATATGACAAGATTCCTTAGTAAAAATTCATGGAAATATGTATTGTGCAAAAAAACCAAGTCATATTCAAGAGATATCTTAAACTAACAATATCTAATTACTTCTACAAAATAAATAATCAAGAACTAAGAATAAAAACAAAATAAAAGAGAAGAGAAGTAGAGAAACTTACAAGTAATACAATGAAGAAGTAATGGAGGAAGAATGGGGTGAATTGGAGAAGAGGGTTTTGGAATTTTGTAGAGAGAAGGGGGAGGGTTTTGAGTGAGAGAGAGAGAGAAATAGGAAGAGTGGGGAGCGGCTGAGTGTATGTGAGGAATAGGGGGAGGTATTTTAGGGTTTTAAAGAAGGGAGGGAAAAGAAAATAAAAAAAATTGTTATTTTAGTCGACCGCAGAACTGACCGCGATTGTTCGCAGTTCATTCGCGGCCGCGGATGGACCGCGAACAGTCGAGATTCAGAGAGGTCATTTTTCCGCGGTTGGTTCGCGGCCGCGAATGGACCGCGAACAGAGAAAGTTCAGAGAGGGCATTTTTCCGCGGTTCATCCGCGGACAGTGCCCCTCTTTGAAAATTCTTTTTCGACTGTTCAGCAAAAATTTTGTTTTTTTCTTATTTTACTTTATTACTTACTACTAAGATAAAGTTACTTACAACATGTTCGTGGGTTGCCTCCCACGTAGCGCCTGATTTAACGTCACGGCACGACTCAACTTAGCGCATTTTACGGCTCGCTAGACCTTTGAGGTTCATCCAACTGCAATTCTACCTTGTCCTCCATGTCATCCAGGCCTATGTATTGTTTCAACCGCTGTCCGTTTACCTTGAATGTACGTGATCCATCCATAGCTTGAATTTCCACAGCTCCTGACTCAAATGCCTCAATTACCTTGAAGGGTCCTGACCACCTTGATTTCAATTTACCTGGGAACAGTCGTAATCTTGAATTGTATAGTAGTACTTTGTCCCCGTTTTTGAAGTTTCGCTCAATGATATTTTGATCATGGATCCGCTTCATCCTCTCTTTATACAATCTTGTACTTTCAAATGCCAGATACCGAAATTCCTCTAACTCATGCAACCCAGTTAACCTTGCTTTACATGCTTCATCCAAGTTGAGATTCAATTGTTTCAGTGCCCACCAAGCTTTATGCTCTAATACAACCGGTAAGTGACAAGCTTTTCCAAACAGCAATTTGTAAGGAGACATGCCAATGGGTGTTTTGAATGCTGTTCTATATGCCCATAGTGCGTCATCAAGCTTCCTGGACCAGTCGGTTCTTGTGGCGTTCACTGTTTTAGTGAGTACACTTTTTATCTCCCCGTTGGAGACCTCAACTTGTCCGCTAGTTTGCGGGTGATATGGAGTGGCCACACGGTGTTTAACATCATACTTGGCCAATAATTTCTCAAAAGATCGGTTGCAAAAGTGTGTGCCCCCGTCACTAATGATAGCCCTTGGAGTCCCGAACCGGGTGAAAATATTCTTCTTCAAAAATCCCACTACCACCTTAGCATCATTGGTGGGTAATGCTGCAACTTCCACCCATTTGGACACGTAGTCAACTGCAACAAGTATGTACTTATTGCCGTATGAGCTCATAAAGGGCCCCATGAAATCTATTCCCCAGACATCGAACACTTCCACTTGCTGGATTGGATTCATTGGCATCTCATGACGCCGGGAGATGTTCCCGGTGCGTTGACATTCGTTGCAACCTTTCACCTACAAGTGCACATCCTTAAACACCGTCGGCCAATAGAAATCGACCTCAAGTATTTTGGCTGCTGTACGTATTCCTCCAAAGTGACCGCCATATGCTGAAGCGTGACATGCCTGTAAAACAGAAGATTGTTCTATCTCTGGGACGCATCTCCGGATCATGTTATCAAGACATATCCTAAATAAATATGGTTCATCCCAATAATAACACTGACTTTCACGAAAAAATCTTTTCCTCTGGACCGATGAGAGGTCATGAGGAACAATGCCACTGGCTAGGTAATTAGCATAGTCAGCATACCATGGTGTTTCAAGAATTTCCCCACTCTCTTTGACAAGTTCAGCTCTTTCATGACAAGTGGCCAGCGACTTGATTTTCAGTACCTTTTCTATCCCTAATTTCGAGGTCGAACTCTTGTAGAAGCAACACCCAACGAATTAGGCGTGGCTTAGAGTCATTTTTATCAATTAAATATCTTAAAGCTGCATGGTCCGTGTATACAATTACCTTTGATCCTATGAGATAGGACCGGAATTTGTCAAATGCAAACACGACCGCCATCATGTCCTTTTCCGTCACTGTATAGTTTAGTTGTGCTCCACTCAGAGTTCTACTTGCATAGTATATTGGATGCATCGGCTTATCTTTCCTTTGGCCCAGCACTGCCCCCACTGCATAATCACTTGCATCACACATTAACTCAAAAGGTTGCTCCCAGTCTGGGGCAATGATGATGGGTGCTGTGACCAGCCTCTTCTTCAGTTCCTCAAAAGCAATCCTGCATTCGTCAGAAAAAACAAAAGGGTGATCTCTTTCAAGTAACTTACAAAGAGGGTTTGATATTTTGGAGAAGTCTTTAATGAACCTCCGGTAAAAACCGGCGTGTCCAAGAAAGCTTCTTATGGCCTTGACGGATGTTGGTGGAGGAAACTTTGCAATGACATCAACTTTAGCACGGTCTACCTCAATGCCTTTGCTTGAAACCCGGTGCCCCAGTACTATACCTTCTTGTACCATAAAATGGCACTTCTCCCAATTTAGCACTAAATTTGTTTCCATGCACCTTTGTAGCACTCTATTCAGATTGGCAAGGCATTCATCGAATGAATTCCCTACAACTGAGAAATCTTCCATGAACACCTCCATAATGTCTTCCACCATGTCGGTGAAAATAGCCATCATGCACTTTTGGAATGTGGCAGGTGCATTGCATAGTCCGAATGGCATCCTCCTGAAGGCGAAGACGCCATAAGGGCATGTGAAGGAGGTCTTCTCTCTATCTTCGGGAGCTATGGAGATTTGATTGTACCCCGAGTATCCATCAAGAAAGCAAAAGTGGGACCTTCCTGCCAACCTGTCAGGCATTTGATCAATGAAGGGAAGTGGGAAGTGATCTTTGCGGGTGGCTAGATTCAACTTCCTGTAGTCCATGCATATTCTCCATCCGGTGACGGTTCTTGTTGAAATCGGTTCATTGTTGTCGTTTTTCACTACCATCATGTCTCCTTTCTTTGGCACACATTGGACCGGGCTAACCCAGCTGCTGTCTGAGATTGGGAAGATGATTCCCGCATCTAGCCACTTTATTACTTCCTTCTTCACCACTTCCTTCATGTTGGGGTTCAGCCTTCTTTGATGTTCCCTGGAAGGTTTGTGTCCATCTTCCAGGAGAATTTTATGCATACAATAGGCTAGGCTGATCCCCTTTATGTCTGCCATGGTCCACCCGATGGCAGTCTTGCATTCCTTGAGTACCTGTATAAGCTTTTGGGCCTGCACATCTAACAAACTAGATGAGATAATAACAGGTAACGTGGAGTTAAGACCTAGATACTCATACCTGAGATGTGATGGAAGAGGTTTAAGTTCAAGCTTCGGTGGCTCTTCTATGGATGGCTTTGCTGGTGGGATTTCTCTTTTCTCTAAGTGTAGAGGCTCGAATTCGAGCTCTCTCTGCCAGAATCCCTTGCCTTCCAGTGATAATACCCATTCGGCCAAACTTTCACCGTTTACCTCTTCCATGTTTATCAGGCATGCTTGAAGTGGATCTTCAATAGTCAATTCTGCATCGTCGGTCTCCACTATCACATCAACTGCATCAATGAGAGAGCAATTTGCGAATTCACTAGGACGCCTCATGGATTTTTGCACATTGAAGATGATCTTTTCATCATTCAACCTCATCTTGAGTTCCCCAATTTCACAATCAATTATGGCTCTCCCGGTGGCTAGGAATGGTCTTCCCAGGATTATGGGAATTTCTTCGCCGACCTTGCAATCAAGAATAACAAAATCGGCGGGAAACACAAACTTCCCAACCTGGATTAGCACATCATCTATAATACCAAATGGACACTTAACCGTCCTATCAGCAAGCTGTAAAAGCATAGAGGTGGGTCTGGCTCTCCCAATACCCAACCTCTTATAAATAACTGAGGGCATGAGATTAATGCTTGTCCCCCAAATCACATAAGGCCTTAGTAAAGGCATAATTCCCTATAGTGCATGGGATGGTGAAACTATCTGGATCAGATAGCTTCTCTGCAATGGGTCTAGAGACCACTGCACTACAAGTCGGGGTAAGTGTAACTGTGGCCAAGTCTTGGAAATCAAATTTTCGCGACATCAAATCCTTCATCATCTTAGCATAACCGGGCATTTCTTTTAAAGCTTCAATTAATGTAATGTTTACCTGGATTTGCTTGAGCATGTCGAAGAACTTTTTGTATTGCTCCTCTTTCTGGTGTTTGGCCAACCTTTGGGCGAATGGTGGTGGAGGCCTCTTCTTCCCGGTGACTTGGGACTTTTCTTTGCCTATCACTTTCTCATCATTCTGCTGCTCTACCTTTTCAGCCACTTTCTCTGTTCCATGTTTTGCTTCTTTATTTTCAGCAACTGGCTGGACTGTGACTTCTGTCAACCCTAAGGATTCGTCCAGTTCAATGGGCAATGGAGTAGATGTCTCAGCCCGTCTGTCGATTTTCTCACTTTCTTTCGTAGCATCAAGATCTCTACCGCTTCTCAGGGTCACTGCCATCATCTGCTTTGGGACTTGATCCTTTGGGTTTGTTTGTGTATCTGCAAGCAACGCCCCTTGAGGACGATTCTTGAGGGACATAGCAATCTGACCCACCTGTACTTCAATATTCTTGATGGCGGTATCATGTGCATCTATCCTCTCATTTGTCTTAGCATTTGACCCAATTACCTGCTGCATCATAGCTTCCAACCTTGCAAACCCATCGTCATGTTTGCCCCCATGTGGTGGTGGAGGTGGATGATATCCCTGCTGCTGATTGCTGAAATTTTGAGGTCTAGGATATGGGACCATGTTGTGTGGTGGCCTCATACCTGCTGCATTAAATTGTGGCTGGGGAGGTCTATACTGCATTGGAGCATGTTGGCCCCAGTTTTGATTACCTTGTCGCTGCCCTCCATAGTTAGCCACATAGTTCATATCCTCATGATGATGATGATGTTCTTGGTCTGCAGCCCATGGATTACTTATGGGTTGGCTAATGCAAGATGTGCATAAACCACCATTGGTAGTGTCTACAATGTGAACCTGCTGCTTGACCCCTGATTCTTCCACCTTCTTTGTTAGGATGCTCATTTGTGTCAATAGAGTTGCCATGTTCTCCTCCAGAGTGTTGGATGGATCCAGAGGTATAGAGTGTACCACTGGTGTGATAGGAGCATTCCTGGACGTCCACCCCGAATTTTGAGCCATCTTGTCTAGCAAATTTTGGCCCTCTCTCCAAGTCTTGCTGAGAAAATCCCCACCTGCTGAAGCATCTACAATGTTCTTCATGCTGTCTGAAAGCCCCATGTAGAATCTTTGGCCCAACATTTGCTCAGGAATCCCATGATGAGGACACATAACAAGCATACTGTTGAATCTACCCCAAGTTTCATGTAATGTTTCCGTTGGTTTTTGCTTGAAGCTCACGATCTCATCAATTTGTTGAGCTGTCTTGTTAGGTGGATGAAACTTGTTGTGTAATTGTTTGACTGACTCATCCCAAGTGGCAATGGAGTTTATAGGGAGTGAGTTTAGCCATATCTGTGCTGCTCCTGTAACTGAGAACGGAAAGAGTAATAATCTGATAGCTTCCGGAGTTACATTCGGTTGTCTTTGTGTTTTGCATATTGATAGGAAGTTCTTGAGGTGTTGCTGTGGATCTTCAACCCGAGACCTAGAGAATAATCCTTTGTTTTGCAACAACTGAATCATGTTTTTAGTAATCTGGAATGACTCAGCTTGAAATACTGGCACAACGATGGCAGTTGCCAAATTATCCGATGTGGGTTGTGCCCAGTCGAACAATGCACCTTCCTGTGCCTCCTATGCCTCTTGCATATTTAGCCCGTCTTGCTGGTTTTGATCGTTTATGTCACCCATGTCGAAGTCTAGTTTGATTGGTTGTTGAGATTGTTGAATTTGTTTGATGGCTTTGTTACGTGCCCGGAAGGTTTGCTCGGGGTCCGAGAGTCCTTCAATTAGTTCTCCAGTCCTTGCAGATTTTCTAGGCATGCACCCTGAATACCCAAATCAACAAACGTCAAAATATTCAATGTAGAGTGTAGAAAGAACCTGAATACACAAGAATCTTGAAGTTCTGGCAATGGCAATTGATAATTCCGTTAATTCCCCGACAACGGCGCCAAAATTGATTCACGTCCAAGCAACGGTCGTAGTCAATATAACTTAGTCTGATAAGTCCAAGATCGATCCCACAAAGAATTAACCTACCAATTGCAACTATCACAACCCCAAAAGTACTTCCGAATCAAGTTCCCAAACTTTGAATATATATTTGTGTGATTTTCGAATATCTACTTGGCAGTAATTAAAAATGCTTGAAAGAAAGAATTGAATATAGAGTAAAATGAATATTAGGAGAAGGACTAAGGTATTGATTTCCCTATTGATGGAATCCCTTATCGTTATGCTCATACAAATTGTTAATATATTCTATCAATCATGAACGCTATGTGTATCGTAACCCTCTCCCGAGCAATTACAATAATTTACTAGTGCACTCTCCCGAGCTACCCTAGCTAGCTTTAATTTGAATAGTTCACTTAAGATTGCACCCAAGACTTCATTATTCCTAACCCCGTCTTTACGCCTAAAGTTATAGATTCCTCCAATAACCTAGGTGTGATGTTGTTCAACAATATACCTAAATATGCACTCTTTTCCAAGTTATGCACACTAAATAGGCACCGCTAATTGGGAGCTCTACCAATTAACTACAATAAGAATGAAGTTGAACAAATAGAAATCTAAGTCACAATTTGTAATCACATAAACGATAAGTTCATCACCCAATAGGTTCCATCAAAACCTTAGAATAGAATTTAGCTACTCATGCTTGAAGAAACAAGAATAATAATTGAAATCATAAAGAAATAATTGATATAAAATAAAAGAAAGAGTTTGAGAGGATTCTCTCTTACTAAATATCTTGCAAAAGTAATGAATTAAAGACAACATGCGTCTATGGGGAAAACTAGGAGTTTATATAGAGGTTTTAGGGCTTTAAAAACTAAATTCGAATCCAATTAGGAGAATTGGGCGCTGGCTTCCGTGGTTCGTTCGCGGCCGCGAGCCAACCGCGAACACTCAAACTTCAGAATGCCTCTTTTTTCGCGGTTCATCCGCGACTGCGAATGAACCGCGGATGAACAGTGCTGCGTATTTTTGACTGCTTCTTCCAGCTCTTTTCACCTTAGCTCTTTTCTTGGCCTTTTCATCCACATATGACTTCAAAATACTCTTCTTAGCATCCATTGCATCACATGTGCCTATAACACACAAACAAACACTAATCAAAGCATTTTGTCCTCATAAACAACATAAATACCATAACAAAGTGTGATTATTTAGGATATAATTATAGTTAAATTCACCTATTATCATGGGCCCGGGGTCGATTTTTACTATTTCGGGCGAAATGTTGTAAAAATTATATTTAGTCATTTGAATTAGTTTGTTAAGTAGTATTGATGATATTAAATCAATTGTCTATAGATACGATTGAATTGGAGCCAAATTCGAAAGGAAAAGGCATTACTATCGATTGAATTGATCGTAAACTTTTGAGGTAAGTGTTTGATCTATCCTAGCTTGAGGGAATATGAATTGAGTTTATGTGCTAATTATGATGTGTAGAGTCTGATGTATAGGCATGGTGACAAGTATCTATACGTTGGGGGTCGAGCATGACCGTGGGTCTTAAATGGATTAAATTCCTATTAATCATATGTGATTATATGAAAGGAAATTATTATTGGTTTCATACCGGTAATATATATGAATTGTGGATTAAAGATAATTGGTATCACACCGGTAACATACATATATTGTTGATTAGTTATGATTTATTGGTTTTATACCGATAATATAAATGTTGTTGAATTACAAAATTATTGGTTTTACACCGGTAATATAACTGTTGTTGAAATTGAAGATTATTGCTTTAATACCGATAATACATTTATATACATATTGTTGGTAAGAGATTATTGGTTCAATACCGGCAATATATATTAAAGAATTGGGATCGTGTGGCACGCTGACCACTTATATATTAAAGAAATGGGATCGTATGGCACACCGACCATTTATATAATAAGAAAGTGGGATCGTGTGGCACGCCGACTACAAAGTGATATGATTGTTGGCATTGGCCATAGTTGTCGGTAGCCTATTATTAAATTTGGGAGTGAGTGATACGCCTACCACAAGATACAAAATGAAATTGAATTGAGACATGAAAGTAACTTTTATTCCATTGTTCAGATTATTTCTGATATTATATATATTATTGGTTGCTACTTCAGAGCATGTTTTCCCTTCTCATCTTTAACTGCTGGTTCCCGTTATTATTACTTGTCGTATATGCTTTAACTGCACAGGTTTGTTGGATAGTCCGATCCTAGCCTCGTCACTATTTCACCGACGTTAGGCTCGACACTTACCAGCACGTGGGGTCAGTTGTGCTGATACTACAATTTGCACTCTTTTTGCACAGATACAGGTTACATACAGCAGCAGTAGTAGCACGATTGTTGATATTTCGACCACCAAGACTTCGAGGTAGCCTTGCAGGCGTCCGCAGGACCCGTTGTCTCCTCTATCTTTATTTTTTAGTCTGTTATCTCATGTATTCGAGATAAATAATTTATATTTCTTTCAAATAGTTATGTGTATCATTCTTAGAAGTTCATGAGTATTGTGACACCAGTTCTTGGGTAGTGTATCATATTTGGGTTTCTACATCGTATCTAGTAAAATTTGCTAAGTCTTCCACTGAATTTATTTGTTCCGCTGTAATTGCATAATTTTATTTGAAGTTTTAAAAAGAGAGTTGTAACTAATGGAAATGTAAGTAAGAATTGGCTTGCCTAGCTTTCACTAGTAGGCGCCATTATGACTCCCGATGGTGGGAAATCTAGGTTGTGATAGGAATCAATAGTAGGAGTCCTAGCTCCAACATCTCTCACAAATGCTAAATATGATAAACATCCTTTTCCAATCATCCCTTGGGCCTTTAAGAAAGAAATCACCATGTTGGGAACATAATCAGTCGAACCTCGCCCCTCAATCTTTGAAATACCCGAAATGGCCAACGTAACTGTCTTGGCATGACTGTCCAGAATAGCGTGGTACGGAGATAGCCAATCAATACCTAGAATCACATCAAAATCTACCATACCCAACATCAGCAAATCAACTCGGGTCTCCAGACCCCCAATAGTAACAAGACATGATCGATATACGTGATCTACAATAATAGTATCACCCACCGGGGTAGGTACATGCACAAGCAAGGCAAGATAACCACGGGTTGTACCCAAATGATGGGCAAAATATGAAGACAGATAGGAGTATGTAGACCCGGGATCAAACAAAACAGAAGCATCCGTGTGGCAAACTGAGATAATACATGTGATAACTGCGTCTAATGCAACATCGTCTCTCCTATCTGGAAGCGCTTAGAACAAGGCCTGACCACCACTCGATCAATCTCCACTCCTAGGGAAACCCCTAGCTGACTGACCCCCACCTCTACCTGACTGGGATGGTGCTGAAGTAGATGGAGTAGAAGAGGAGGACTGATCCCTTTGCTAAGACCGACCACTACGAACCCGAGGACACTGTCTCCTCATGTGGCCAAACTCACCACACTCATAACAACTACTCGGAGCTAGAGAAGAGGACTAAAGGGAACCACTCGCTGCAGATGAGCCCTAGGCTGAAGAGGCAGGAGTAGAACTCTGAGCTAGAAGGGCGTTGAGTGAAGACTGGCCTTGCTGATATCCCTAACAGCCATGGTCGGAAGAAGCCCCAATGTACTCTAGGCATCATGTCTGAGGAGGCCTGAAAGAACGACCTCTGCCCTGCTGGAACTGGCCCCTAGATGGAGCACCATTGTAGCTACCTGAACCTTGATGACTATTTGCCTCCCTCTCCTCACGCTGCAGGTGACGATCTGTCTCAATCTGACGAGCCATATAAACTACCTCCTCAAATGAAGCTGCTACCACCCTCTCCCTAGTCATCAAAATACGAATCGGACAGTTGAGGCCATCCACAAACATCCTAATCCTCTTTCGATCTGTCGGGATCATCTAAGTAGCATGTCCAGACAACTGTGTGTACCTCAACTCATACAGGGTCATTGTTATATCACCCTGGATCAGCCACTCAAACTATTGGCGCGACTCCTCTTTGCGAGACTATGGCACATACTTCTCCAAAAAGAGAGTGGAGAACTGCTTCCAAGTAAGGGGTGCTTCTCCCGCAGGCCTACGCCTCCCAAACTCCTCCCACCATGTAAATGCTGGCCTTGAAAACTGGAAGGTGGTAAAAGACACTCCACTCGACTCTAAGATCCCTACAGTGCAAATTATCCGCTGACACTTGTCCAGAAATCTCTGGGCATCCTCGTCCTCAGTACCGCTAAATGTCGAAGGCTGAAGTCTTCCAAAACTCTCTAACCGACGCTGCTCATCGTTTGGCATCAGTGGAACTACATACCCTGGAGTTGGTCCGACTGGTGCAACTGGAGCAACTAGTGCAAATGGCTGAGCTGGGGCTGCCTCTGGTGTCTGTAATCCCTGCACAACCTTCTCAGGTGTGCGAGCTGCGGGGGTTTGATGACCATCCCGATCTGAGAAGTAGATGCGGCAGTAGAAGCTGAAATTGCCTGAGCCAGACCAGTGCAGACATATAAGATTTGAGCTAATGCCTCCTGAAGACCAGGAACCACGATGGGCACTGTCGGTGCCTGAACGAGTGCTGCTGGAGCATCTCCAGCTGGAGGCTGGTCCTGAATAAGGGCAACTGGTGGGTCAATTGGTACTGCCCCTACTACCCTACCTCAACCCCTACCACGGCCGCGTCCTCGGCCTCTAGCAGGTGGCAATGGTGATCGTCCACCACGTCAGGTAGTACGAGTTCTCGCTATTTGTGAGAGAATAGAATACAGAAGTTTAGTTATCGGAACAACAAAGCCGCACAACAAGAGTTCAAGAATATGAAGTGTTTCCAAAAGCTTCTACAACCTCTCGAGGATATATATAGACGTCTCTGTACTGATCCACGAGACTCTACTAACCGGCTCGTGACTCATGAGGCCTAGTAGCCTAGGCTCTGATACCGACTTGTTACGACCCCAAACCCGACCGTGATGGCGCCTAACACAACTGCTAGGCAAGACCAACCATTTGCACTCTCAACCCGAGCATAAAGCTCAAAACTATTCAATTAAATATTGTTTAACAATCACAAGCTAATAGTTTTGATTTATAGAAGGAAATAAGCCAAATGTCAAGATAATGCTGAAAGCACTCCCAAAGACCTGGGGGTCATGAGTCTAGAGCCTCTAACAGTACAGTGTAATAAGACTTCATTAATACATAGTCTAAAATCTGCGGAAAGATAATAAAAAAGGATCGGGGAGGAGTTGGATCCTGCGGACATCAGGCAGCTACCTCGACAACTCCGAACAACTCTGAAATCAGCACAAGCTCAGCTAACTCCTGAAGTACCTGGATCTGCATACATGGTGCAGGGAGTAAAGTGAGTACTTCCTACTCAATGGTAATAGACATCAGGGGCGACTCAATGATATGCGAGGCATAAAGCTAAACTTCAACGAGGTGCCCTAATATTTTTGTTGTAGAAGAAAAGTCATAATTTTATTTGAAACTGATTTTTCTAGCTTTTTGAGATGCAAAATTATTAATAATTTGTTTATAATCGATTTCTTCTAATAATTCTTTTTTAATTGATAATATATCTAATCCATTTAATCTCTCTTGAGACATTATTGATCTTAAGTAAGATTTTATTAATTTTAATTTTGAAAAGCTTCTTTCCGCTGAGGCAATTGTTACTGGAATTGTTAACATTATTCTATAAGCAATATAAGCATTTGGAAAAGAATCAAGTCTTTTTATATGATTAAGTATATCGATTAGAGTATCATATTCTACATGTATTATTTCCCTTAAAACTTTTAACTCAGAAAATAAGTCTAAACCATCAATATCAGAATGACTATTATGTTTCAAAGAAAATTCAAGGTTAAGACAATTTTTCTTTAAGTTCTTATCATCTAGAGATCTCAATTTTTTCCCACTAAATAGGAAACGAAAAATACTTTCATACACTTTAAATTGTTCAAATCTAGTTTGAAGTGAAGAAATAGCTTGGTCTACTATGTATAAGAAGTAATTAACTCTAAAAGATTCTTTAAGAGATTTTGTAATTTCATTATCAATATTCTCACCAAATTGTTTCTTTCTATATATTACGCGTTTATTACAAAATTCAGGTTCTATACTCAACTCATATGCAATTTCCTTGGCATAAATTATCGCAATTGTAAATCCTTCTTCTCTATATTTTTTAAAAAAGAACATCAAACCCGTAAGTTGATCTATGGCAACATCAATATGCATATCTCTTGATTGTAAATGTTTGCTAACTGAATTAACTGCAAATAGTATATCATACCAAATAGTCATACCCTGTAAAAATTCAAAATTTTCAAGCTCATAAGTTGCTAAACAACTAGCTTCACTTTTAGTTTTTGGATCCTCACTAACTTCTACTAATTATAATACAACATTTCTTATTTGTGGAGTTTGAATTCGTATTGCTTTAATACTTTCAATACGACTTTCCCAACGCATTTGTGATAACGATTTAAGAGTTAGGCTGGGTATATTATCTTTTAAAATTTTCCATCGCTTAGTAGAAGAAGAAAATAGTGAATATATACGTTGTACAACTCCAAAAAATGATATAGCTTTGGTACAAGAATTAGCCATATCACAAAGTACCAAATTCAGATTATGACAACCACATGGTGTATAAAATGATCTAGGATTTATGTCGAGTAGTCTTTTTTGCACCCCTTGGTGTTTTCTCTTCATATTGGATCCATTATCATATCCTTATCCTCTTATATTATCAATATCAAGTCCGATATTTTTATCTCATCTACAATAACTTCAAAAAGACCTTTTTCACTTGTATTATCCACTTTTAAAAACTCTAAAAAATATTCAGTAATAGTTACTGGAGTTATAGTGATGTCAACACTTCGTAATATAAAAGACATTTGTTCTTGATGACTTGCATCTGCAGTGCAATCAAGTATGATTGAGAAGTACTTTGTTTCTATAATTTTGTCAATAATTTTATTCTTAATTTCACTAGATAAAAAATTTATCAATTCATTTTGTATATTATGCCCAAGGTAATGATTATGAATTTCATCATGCTTAATACGACAAACATGTTTCTGCATGATTGGATCAAATTCTGCAATCATTTCAATTAGACTCAAAAAAATTTCGTTACTTTCTTGATAGATCTTTTCATTTTTTTCCTTAAATGCCAAATTATTTTTTTCAAGAGTTTTTATCACGACAATAATTCTTGATAATACATATTTCCAATGCTCTCTATCTCTATTGATTTGTTCTTGGACATCTTTATCAATTGTTTTACTTTTATGCAGTCTCATTTCCAAATCAATCCATGGACCCATATTAATAATATGCTCTTTTGATGTTTCATGGGTTTTGAGCTTATCACTTATATTTCTCCAATCATTACTACCATCACTAGCTAATTTACTGCTACAAAAGTTAGAAGTCGTATTAAACAACTTACAACAAAAACAAAATACTTTATCCAAATCTTTAGAGTAAACTAACCATCTTCTTTCATGTCTTTCTCCATTAGCTATTTTTTTTAATATAATTTGTGGTAGAAAAATGTCTAAAGAATTTATCTTTTGGAAAATCTATATTAATAATTTTAATTGGCCCTTTTCTACTAATAGATCTCTCAACTTTGTATCTATACTAGTCCATTGACTAGGATCATATATTTTTTTAGGAGTATAATTATCCAACTTATTTCGAACTTCTTGTTTTTTCTTGAGGATATATGTTAAGTTTCTCGTCAACTTCTCCTCCTTCTTCTTCTTCTTCTTGAATTTTATTATTGTCTATCTCAATTATATTAGTGATTGGTTCATCTATCATAAAATCTTTCGCATTTTCTGATTTAGAATTTTTACTATTCACTACACATTTATCAAGTGCTCCTTTTTGGGATTTTATAAGAGTTTCAATCCTTTTTCTTTTTTTGACGTTTTGAACACCCGATTCATATTTTCTAGTTGACATATTAAAACTCTAATAAATAACTAAAACGACAATATATACTGACAAAGAAATATATCAAAAAAATTAAAAAATAGATGCAAAAAAGAGAATAAAGAGCAATCAAACCTGATTCAACAAAGATAATTTGATAAGATTTTGCTACTTCAAAATCCTTGATGAAACACCAAATAATTGAGAACTAAAAAATAGATGGTATTTGTAACTTGTGTAGTTATGTTTGTCTGCTGCTCTTTTTTATTTGTGACTCAATAAGAAAAGACCAAAGAGAAGAGTAAAAGACTTCTGCTGAGAAAGATGAAAGGAGATGAAAAGAATATGGGCCCAGGTATAATAATGATATGCATAAATGGTGGAATATTCACCCGTAAAAAGAAACATTTATTGTTCTCACTTCTCCAGCGGGCCCTTTTGCTCAAAAGTTGCATGTTTGTTTTTCCAAATATTTAATATAGTTAAAGAAAATGGTCAAATATACTAATGCTACAAAATTTTAGGGCCCTTAATAATGAGGGGCCCTAAGCAAGTGCTTTACTTTCTTGGTCATTAGGTCGGCCCCGATAGGAATGTATAATGACTGATATTAGAAAATCCCAATATATAACATTGTAAAGCTACAAGCAGTACTCCTACACATTTAACAGTGTAATGAAAACAAGTATTAATAGATAGAGAAGATAGATATCAATGCATGAATGCAATGCAATGCACATGACCGATGTGGCGCGCAACCCGATCCATTTGGGTACCCGTGCTCACTGTGGAGGTTCAGACTCTGGAGGGGCTCCTATAGCCGAAGCGCAATATTATCGTAACATACGCAGTGGCGTGCAATCCGATCCACTATCAGTCCAGCTATATGCATGCAAGCCACACGGGCACAGTCAAACTTACCATTTTTAGTTCCAGTTATCAAAAATTATTAGGTGTTTAAAACCTTAGAATTTTACTTGCCATTTCGAGATAATATTTAACTCACGACTAATATCATGAAAACATGCTATATATCATAGAAACAGTGATAATAATCCCTACGAGATTCAAGTAACCGGCACGCAGCCATAAAAAATCCATAACCATCCAAGTAGGAGGTTTACCAACTAATTACTAGCCAACAACACCATACAACATCACTCAGGCGGACTAAGCCATAGTCCCCAATCACAATCGACCCTGCACTTACAGTAGAGTACGTGTCTCGCCTCAATATAGCATCATAGTGTGATATACCGGGGTTTCAAATCCTCATGTCATCATCTGCATCTATTATTCACCTCAAACCGATGACGAGACTAATTCGCTAAGCCTTTCCCTCTTGAATCAACCTTCTTAGGTGACGAATCTAATCAAAACCACAAAGAATTTATTATAATATGCTAATGGAACATAACCCAATAGAAAGAACTCGACAAACACCCAAAAATACGAAGTTGAATAAAACCCGAGCCCCCATCCCACTTCTCAAAAAATTACGAAATTTATATTTCCGGAATCCTCGTCTCGCCACAAGTCCGTACATATAAAATTCATCAAAATCGGAGTTCAAATATCCCTTCAAATTCTAATTTTATATTTTCAAAAACCAAGCCCTAGTTTCTTCAATTTTTACCTAAATTTAAGAGAATTCAATGATGAATCCTCAATTAAATGGTGTTTCTGGGCCATAGGACTTACCTCCGATCGATTCTCAGTCAAAACCCTCTAAGTCCCTCGTCAAAAGCTCCCAAGGTTGCTTAACAATGGTGAAATATAGACTTGGCTCGCGGATGAAATGTTTTAAACCTTTCTGTCCAACCCTGAAATCCTTCATCGCGTTCGCGACCACCACCTCGCGATCGCGAAGAGCAACATTTTAAAATTCAAAAACACTCTACGCGAACGCATCTCATACCATGCGAACGCGATGCCCATCACCCTCTCTCTACGCGAACGCGACACATCCATTACGAACAAGATACTTTAAATGGGCTCCCAGGCCCTCTTATGTGAACGCGTGCACTCCTCCCGCGAACGCGATGGCCTACCTCCCAGGTCTACGCGGACGCGTTACTCTTCACGTGAACGCGATCCACCAAATTCTATAACTACGGGAATATGGCCTGCCCTACGCGAATGCGAAGGCTAATTTCCATGTCCTCCAATTTACTTTACGCGTTTGCATTACACCTCACGTGAACGTACTGAAGAAATGTTTTGCAACACCCAACAACAAAAATTTGATATCTTCAAAACCAAAAAAGTTCCGTTTGATCACCCGAAAACACCACGAGGCCCCCGGGACCTCAACCAAAAATACCAACCTAGTCCAAATCATCATAAGAACTTGTTCCAATCATCAAAATATGCCCATCAACACAAAAATCATCGAATCACAATGGATTCAAGCCTAAGTTAAACTAAAACTTCCGAAACTCACACTCGATAAAAAACCTGACCAAACGACGTCCGAATGACCTGAAAATTTACTGACATATCCAAAATCACCTAACGAAGCTACTACAACTCTCGGAATTCCATTCTGACCCTCAGATCAAAATCTCACTCATCAACCGGAATTTGCCAAAATTCAAACTTCGCTAAAATTCAAACTTCGCCAATTCAAGCCTAATTCTACACCAGGCCTCCAAATTCGATTCCGATCGCACTCTTTTGTCACAAATCATCCCCCGAAGCTAACCGAACCATCGGAATTCATATCCGAGCCCTCTAATCACATAGCCAACTTTCGGTTGACTTTTTTAAAACAAGCTTTCTTCTAAGAGGCTAAGTGCCTTATTTCCAACTAAAACCAACTCAATTTAACCCGATCAACTCAAATACCGATATTGAAACATAATGCAACACAATAAGGTGGAAACGGGGCGGTAACTCACGTGATGACGGGCCGGATCGTCACAATTACACATTTAATATTAATATATATAGTTGTTTGTATTTACAAGTTGGACAAATGCGTGATCATCTTCAACTGGTAGAACTTGCTGTTACCATTAATTATTGGGAACATAGACACGTCTATTGTCAAGGTTTTAGCAGGTGCACCTAAAAAATTCCTTTCATATGCAATAGATATTTTTTTTTGGTGAACAGCTACACTGTATAACTGTTCTAAAAAATAACTTTCGACAAATACGTATGGTGTATAATTAGCACTCCATATCATGGGCGGACCTACGCATCGGGGTGGGGCACGAGCACTCGTTGGCCTCGGTAAAAATATTGTATATATATTTTATATATATAAGTTAATACAAGAAGGATCCCTATAAAATATATTATGCTGCACCCTCAATCACAAAGATTGGGTAGAAGAGTTGGTTTGTGGATTGATTTCTTTAAGATCCAAGTTCAAATCTCAGGTTTAACAATAAAGCTAATTTTTTTGATTGGGTCTCATTTGGTAATTTCAATGCCCCTACTATAGTGTATTTGATTTAGTTTTATTCAATGGACCCACCCCTTTTACTTTTAATTAAATCCATATATCAAAAGCTTCTTCTACAATTATCTCTCTCCGCACAAAAAACTTCTTCCTTAATTTTCAAAGCCCATACGCAACCACTAGTTATTAGTCCGCCTAAAGCCATCGAGTAATTATTTCTGTCGTGACCCTACTGTCTATATATATTGTTAAGGTACTGTTACAGTGCACCCGCTACCTTTAAATCTTGGGTTCGCCTCTGCTCCATATAATGTATGTATAATTGTATATTGGCTCAAAGATATAATTATTTTTCTATCGAAACGATCAAATATGTAACTTCTCCTTCTTCTTTTTTGGGTGATAGTGGTGGGCGTAGTAGATACAAATTGATGGAAAGCCACTAAATAATTAGAATTGATATAATTATTAGTAAAATAATTACACAATCTAGTAATTATACAGTTGTGTAATTATGACGATTTATTTGTTTGTCATAGTATAAATCTCTATTTTAAAAGACAAAATTGGGGCTCGCTCGGGGCTCACCCAGTGGCAGAGCACTCGTAAAACGCCCACGGACTTATGTATTGGGCTTAGTTCCATGAGACTTACGCCTCGGCCATCTGGCTTACGCCCCGGGCACGCTCAACGCCCAGCGTACTGGACCCACCTAATAGAACTTTATGCAATTTAATGTTATTAACTGTATAAATTCTCAAATTTGCTTAATAAATCGTTGACTATTTAAAATTACTTAGTTTTTAATCATAAATCATTAAGTTGAGAGTATTTTATGTCATAATTAAAATAAAAATTATTGCATGTTATCCACTAAGACTACTATGATAGGTAATTTTAAATAAATCTTTCATTTAAAAGGTATTTATTTATTAACTTTTGTTATATCTTTACTATATAACTGTCACGACCCAAACCTGGTCGTGATGGCGCCAAACCCTAAAGTTAGGCAAGCTTGACCAAAAGCCGTTCTCAAACTAGTAATAAATCCCGAAACCAACAATTTAAGGTATAATATAATAGTTTTAGAATAATAATCCAATAATAATAGAATAATAATACTGAGAAGTGCGGAAACTGATAATAACACTACCAAAAGATTTGGGGTCACGAGTCTAGAGCCTCTAAGCAAAATCTGAATAACAGTAAGAATATCTGAACGAAATAATCAAGTCTGAAAGTATGTAAGTAAATAAACTGAATAAGAAGAGAAGCCAGGTCCTGCGAACGCCAGCAGCTACCTCAGCAACGCAGATAAACTCTAAATAAGACTGAACTGCGCAGCTCAACTTCCTGCGTACCCGAATTTGCACACAAAGGTGCAGGGAGTAGGGGTGAGTACTAAGTACTCAGTGAGTAAAAAGCATATAAAATAGTTGAAAGTAAGAAATCCACAAAATGCCACATAGTAAAGCTATGTCTAACAGTCCGGTACCTACTATGAACTAACCAAAACAGCAAGGCACAGATAATACAAGTAATTAACAATGCATGAATGCAATGCAATACACATAACCGCTACAGCGTGTAGCCCGATCTGTTTTGCATCGACGGCGCTCACTGGGGTGTGTACAGACTCCAGAGGGGCTCTTTCAGCACATGCGCAATATTCATATCATCCGCTGCGGTGTGCAGCCCGGTCCAAACTCAGTCCACAACATGCATATGAGTCACATAACAGTTCATTTTATTTGTTTCAAGTTTCCAATTCATTATCAAGGAAAAATACTTTTGTTTATTAAATTTTCAAGAACATGTGACTTAGCATTTCATAATAGTGATTTCAACCCAGGACTCAGATCATTGATCTTTCAAATCATGCTATCACATAGATATTTATCCCCTAAGGATACTACAGGTCGTCACAAGGCCCCAAACATGGCATATAGCCCACATATATACTCAACACAGAGTGCATTTCAATCACCAATATAGTATTATTCTTGTTCGGGATGGACCAAGTCACAATCCCAGTCATAACCAATTCCGTACCTGCCATGAGATGTGAGTCACGCCCTAATAGCGTCACAATGTGATAAGCCGAGGTTTCAAACCCTCAGGCTATCATATATACCAACTACTCACCCCTAACCAGTCGTGGACTCGTCCGCAATGCAGCGTCGAATCTAGTCAAAATCACAGTGAATACATAAATATGGGTCAAAGAAACATAACCCAATCAAAATTACTCGAAAAGTATAACAAATCACGAAGTTGGTAAAACCCAAGACCCGGGCCCACTTCTCTAAAAATTCTGAAAATCATACCAACATATTCCTCGTCTCGCCACGAGTTCGTGCATATAAAATTTATCGAAAATGGAGTTCGAATGGCCTTTCAAAATCCAAAAATTTGTTTTCTAAACTTACGCCCCAGTTCTTCACAATTTCTACCCAATTTCATGAAGTTTTGTGTTGATTTTTGCATAAAATCACATTTTCTAGTCAAGTGACTTTTCTCCAAGAAATAACCGTTTAAAACTCTCTTTAAATCGCTCAAAACTCTCTCTTGGCGGAGTAAAAATATAAGGGTTCGCGTCTAATTTTTTTAACTTAACTGTTCTATCACTGACGCCGTCTTCTATGCGATCGCAATACCTCTCTGTCACGACCCTAGTTCACCAATTGTGAACATGTCGTGATGGCACCCAAGTCCCCACGACTAGGTAAGCCTAATCACGTTGCGGAATCTATAAGTTATAAATACTTAAATAAGAAACAGCGGAAATAACATAAAAGATATGTAATCCGTGCCGCTTGGCACATACATCCGTCACACAATAAATAAAACACTACCAAGATCCGGAACCCCACGGTAACACAGACTAAAAGAGAAGTACAACTGTGGCTCTATGTGTAAAGAGTATCTAACAACGAAATGAAGAAAAATGTCGACTAGTAATACTAGAATAGAAGGGAAGCCTCCGGATCCGCGGACGTAGCAGATCATACCTCGAAGTCTCCCAGAAAGCTGCGGAATCACCTAGTACGAGCCTGCTCTGATGTACCTGGATCTGCACAACAAAAGTGTGCAGAAGAGTAGCATGAGTACACCACGACGGTACTCAGTAAGTGCCAAGCCTAACCTCGATGGAGTAGTGACGAGGTAGGTCAGGGCCCTACCGAGAAAACAATAATATAATGATGATAACAAAAATAAACAGTTTAAATGATAATAATTTCCGAAATACAACATTATGATGATTACTGCAACTGTCTACAATTAAGCTAACAACAAATAACCAACTCAGATGAACAAATCCAGGATCTGTGGGAATTGAACCCACAGTCCCATTCTCAGTACCTCCGGGTCTCCGGGAATCGAACCCGCAGCCCATGTCTCAATAATATCTCAATGACTCAGGATCTCCGGGAATCGAACCCGCAGTCCACAAACAACATCACTCCGGGTCTCTGGGAATCGAACCCACAGCCCTGGGATCTCCGGGAATCGAACCCGCAGTCCACATCTCAATAATATATCAATAGCTCAGGATCTCCGGGAATCGAACCCGCAGTCCACAAACAATATCACTCCGGGTCTCTGGGAATCGAACCCACAGCCCTGGGATCTCCGGGAATCGAACCCGCAGTCCACGAGCACAACCAATAAAGGAAATCCACAGAGAGAATAATTATGCTTAACTATAACTTCCCCGAAAAATAGTGCCAATAATTATCAAGGAGTTCAAATAAGGCAATTAGACAACTAAACAGTTAAGTGCTACCTAATCATGCTTTTCTAACCACTACCGGATAAAAGTATCAAATTAACAGCCCAAGACAGGAATATCGCTCATCGAACGTTTGAAATAAAGTACGTGTTCAACAACCAGCGCATGTACACGCCCGTCACCTCGCGTACAAGGCATTTAAACTATCACATAATATCCTAGGGGTGAAAATTCCCCCACACGAGGTTAGACAAGCCACTTACCTCAATTCCGGTACAAAACCGCTAAGTAATAACCCTCTTGCCATGAATGTCGGCCTCCACAAGAGTAGAATCTGATAAAAATCAATAGAATCACATCAAAATAGGCCAATTGGGCATTACCCAATCAAATTAACTCAAAATTCACCAAAACCCACAAGTTGCCAAAACCCGACTTTCGGTACGCTTAACGAAAATTCACGAAAGTTATATATTCGGAACCCTTGTTTCAATACGAGTCTATGCATATAAAGTTTACCAAATTCGGACTCCGTTTACCCACTCAAAACCTTGATTTTCTAAAGGTTTTGGTCTAGGGTGAAAACCCCATTAATTACCCAAATTCCTCCATTTTCATGAAAAACTTGCATAATATTATCAACAACAATCATAATTGGAGTCCATAATTGATTACCCGAAGAAACCCCTTGAATCTCCCTTCAAAATCGCCCAAATCGCCCCTTAAGCCGAGACCCAAAATGTGTGAAATGTTCTGAAATTTTTCTAACTTCTGATACACTTACTTACAGCGATTTTCGCTTCTGCGGAACATTTTCCGCTTCTACGCATCCGTATCCGCGACCAAAGGGTCGCTTCAGCGGTTCCAGGCCTGACCGGCCTTTTCCGCTTCTGCGAACAAGAGGGCCGCTTAAGCGGGTCCGCTTCTACGAAGAAGCATCCGCTTCTGCGGACACGTCCGCCTCTGCGCATAATTGACCGCTTCTGCGGTCTCGCCCAAACGGTAAGATGTCCGCTTCTGCGGACCATGTCCATTTCTCCCCGTCCGCTTCTGCGATCACCGGCATCGCACCAGCGACCCCGCTTCAGCGGATTGGATTCCGCTTCTGCGGAAATAGCCGCTCCTGCGCATCTCGTCCGCTTCTGCGGACACGCTCCTGCGCCCAAAATTCCGCAGGAGCGGAAACAACAGAAGCAGGATCCCAACCTGCAATTCTTCCACAATTTCTCCTGTTTAACCATCCGAAATCACCCCGAGGCCCCGGGACCTCATCCAAACATACCAACACATCTTAATACCTTATTCGAACTTGCTCAAATCCTCAAAACACGTCTAACAACATCAAATCCCATAATTCACATCGAATTCAAGCCTAAATTTCTTAAAACTTTCCGAATTGCACATTCGATCAAAAACCCGTCCAAACGACGTCCGAATGACCCTGAAAATTTGCGGACATATCCAAAATCACATAACGAAGCTACAGAAATTGTCGGAATTCCATTCCGACCCCCGGATTAAAATCTCACCTATCGATCGGATTCGCCAAAATTTCAACCTTCGGCATTTCAAGCCTAATTGAGCTACGGACCTCCAAAATACATTCCGAACGCGCTCCTAACCCCGAAATCACCTAACGGAGCTAATGGGACCATCGGATTTCCGTTCCGAGATCGTCTTAACACTGTTCCGGCTACGGACCATTTTCTAGTTTCAAAGCTCTTATTTAGGGACTAAGTGTCCCAAAATGCTCAAATTTTCGGAACCGACTCTCCCGGCAACCCACAATAGCAGAAATGAACTTAGGGGAACAGTTAAATTAGGGATTGGGGCATAATTTTCTAAAACGACAGGTCGGGTCGTTACATCTTCCCACACTTAAAAGATTTGTTCGTCCTCGAACGAGCATAGAAAACATACCTGGAGTAGTGAAAAGATGAGGGTACTGGCTGCGCATATCCTGCTCGGTCTCCCAAGTCGCCTCCTCGACCGGCTGGCCCCGCCACCGAACCTTTATCGAAGCAATATTCTTTGACCTTAGCTTTCTGACCTGTCTGTCTAGAATGGCTACTGGCTCCTCAACATAAGACAGATCCTTGTCTAGCTGAACAGATGTGAAATCCAATACGTGCGACGGGTCACCATGGTATCTCCGGAGCATGGAGACATGAAATACGGGGTGAACTCCGGCTAGGCCGGGAGGTAAGGCCAACTCATAAGCAACCTCCCCAACACGCCTCAAAATCTCAAAAGGGCCAATAAATCTAGGACTCAGCTTCCCTTTCTTCCCAAACCTCATAACGCCCTTCATGGGCGAGACGCGAAGCCGAACCCGCTCACCAACCATAAAAGCCACATCGCGAACCTTCTTGTCCGCATAACTCTTCTGTCTGGACTGGGCCGCACGAAGTCTGTCCTGAATCACCTTGACCTTGTCCATAGCCTCCCGAACCATATCAGTACCTAGCAACCTGGCCTCGCCCGGCTCAAACCAACCCACGGGAGACCCGCACCTCCTACCATATAGGGCCTCGTACGGTGCCATCCGAATACTAGACTGGTAGCTGTTGTTATAAGCAAACTCCGCGAGTGGCAAGAAGTGATCCCATGAACCTCCAAACTCAATCACACACGCACGGAGCATATCCTCCAAAATCCGAATAGTGCGCTCGGACCGCCCATCAGGTCCGGGGGTGAAATGTCGTGCTCGGCTCCACCCGAGTACCTAACTCCTCCCTGTACGGCTCTCCGGAACCGTGAAGTGAGCCGAGTGCCTCTATCCGAAATGATAGAAACCGGAATACCATGCAGCCGAACTATCTCCTTGATATAGATCTCCGCCAATCGCTCCGATGAATAAGTAGTGCTCACCGGTATAAAATGGGCGGACTTGGTCGGCCGATCCACAATAACCCAAATAGAATCAAACTTCCTAATAGTCCGTGGAAGCCCGGATACAAAGTCCATGGTGATGCGCTCCCATTTCCACTCTGGAATCTCAATCCGCTGCATCAATCCACCCGGACGCTGATGCTCATACTTCACCTGCTGGCAGTTGAGGCATCTGGAAACATAATCAACTATATCCCTCTTCATCCGCCTCCACCAGTAATGTTGTTTCAAGTCCTGATACATCTTCGCGGTACCCGGATGGATGGAATACCGCGAGCTATGGGCCTCTGCTAGAATCAGCTCTCGAAGATCATCTACATTGGGCACACAGATACGGCCCTGCATCCTCATAACTCCATCATCCCCGATGGTAACATCTCGAGCATCACCACGCCGAACTCTATCCTGAAGGACAAGCAAATGAGAGTCGTCGAACTGACGCTCCCTGATGCGGTCAAATAGAGAAGACCGAGAAACCACACAAGCTAGAACCCGGATGGGCTCCGAAAGATCCAGTCTAACCAACTGCCTGGCCAAAGCCTGAACATCCATCGCCATAGGCCTCTCCGAAGCTGGTAGATATGCCAAACTCCCCAAACTCTCTGCCCGACGACTCAAGGCATCGACAACCACATTAGCCTTGCCCGGATGATAGAGAATAGTAATATCATAGTCCTTCAGTAGCTCCAACCATCTCCTCTGACGCATATTCAGGTCCTTCTGCTTAAGCAAGTGCTGCAAGCTCCGGTGATCGGTGTAGATCTCACAAGGAACCCCATATAAATAATGACGCCAAATTTTCAAGGCATGAACAATGGCAGCTAGCTCCAAATCATGAACAGGGTAATTCTTCTCATGCACCTTCAGCTGTCTCGACGCGTAGGCAATCACCCTACCGTCCTGCATCAATACCGCACCGAGTCCAACTCGTGAGGCATCACAATATACAGTATAGGACCCCGAACTTGTAGGCAACATCAATATAGGGGCCGAAGTCAAAGCCGTCTTGAGCTTCTGAAAGCTCGCCTCACACTCGTTTGTCCACTGGAAAGGGGCACTCTTTGGGTCAATCTAGTCATAGGTACTGCAATCGAAGAGAACCCCTCTACGAAACGACGGTAATAGCCCGCCAAACCAAGGAAACCGCGAATCTCAGTAGCGGAGGAGGGTCTGGGCCAACTCTGCACGGCCTCCACCTTCCTCGGATCTACTCGAATACCATCACTCGATACCACGTGGCCCAAAAATGCCACCGAACTCAACCAGAATTCACATTTAGAGAACTTGGCATAAAGCTGCTTCTCCCTCAGGATCTGAAGCACTATTCTTAAATGCTGCTCGTGCTCTTCCCGCTCCGAGAATATACTAGAATATCATCAATTAAGACAATCACGAACGAGTCCAGATAAGGCCTGAATACACTGTGCATCAAATGCATAAATGCTGCTGGGGCATTAGTAAACCCAAAAGACATCACGAGGAACTCATAGTGACCATACCGGGTCCCTGAAGGCAGTCTTCGGGATATCTGGCTCCCGAATCTTCAGCTGGTGATACCCGGAGCGCAAATCAATCTTAGAAAACACATGTGCGCCCTGTAACTGGTCAAATAAATCATCAATACGGGGCAAAGGATACCGGTTCTTCACTGTAACCTTATTCAGCCGACGATAGTCAATACACATACGCATAGAACCGTCCTTTTTCTTCACAAACAATACAGGAGCACCCCAAGGCGAAACACTGGGTCGAATAAAACCCTTGACCAATAACTCCTGTAACTGATCCTTCAACTCCTTCAGCTCCGGAGGAGCCATACGGTACGGTGGAATAGAAATGGGCTGAGTGCCCGGCAACAAGTCAATAACAAAGTCAATATCTCCGTCGGGCGGCATGCCCGGAAGATCAGCTGGAAATACATCAGCAAAGTCACGTACCACATGAACAGAATCAATAGAGGGAGTGTCAATACTGACGTCCCGCACATAGGCTAGATAAGCAGCACACCCCTTCTCAACCATACGCTGAGCTCTGAGAAAAGAAATAACACGGCTAGGGGTGTGATCTAGAGTACCACTCCACTCAATACGTGGAATGCCCGGCATAGCCAGCGTCACGGTCTTGGCGTGACAATCAAGAATAGCATAATGGGGCGACAACCAGTCCATGCCCGGAATAATATCAAAATCGACCATCCCAAGCAGAGCAATAGATCCGCTCCGGTCTCAAAATCACAAATGGTAATCAAACACGACCGATATACGCGGTCCACGACCAAAGAATCACCCACCGGAGTGGAAACATAAATGGGGGCACTCAAAGAATCCCGAGGCACACCCAGATGAGAAGCAAAGTAAGAAGACACATATGAAAAAGTGGAACCAGGGTCGAATAGAACCGATGCCTCCCTGTGACTAACCATAATAATACCTGTGATAACGGAGTCAGATGCAACAGCCGCAGCGCGATCAGGAATAGCATAGAATCTGGCCTGTCCCCCCTCTCGAGGGCGGCCTCTAGAACCCTGACCCCCGCCCCTGGCTGGCTGGGCAGGTGGAATAGCAGCTGGAGCTGGAATGATAGCCTGCTGACCCTGAGAACCACGCTGATGCTGCGAAGACTGGTGAGGTGCTCCCCTCCTACGCCTGGGGCACTCCCTAACCAGGTGGCGAGTATCCCCGCACTCAAAACAAGCTCCGAGAGGACGCGGTGGCTGTGACTGACCGGCCTCAACCCCACTAGTCTGACCCCTGGAAGGACCCCGTGCAGGAGGTGCACTGGAAACTGGGGGAGCATAATAAGGCTCCTGTGGTGCTGGAAGACCTGGAGTGCTACCGGCTGCGGGCAATGCTGAGTGAACTGGACGACCGGAATATCCCCTGCCAAAACGACCGGCTGCTGAAGTGCGGGCACCAGAGAAATGGCCCGACTCACGAGACCTCTTGGCCTCTCTATCTCCCCACTCTCTAGGGAGCATACTCTCGATCCTCCTGGCAATGCTAACTGCCTGCTGATAAGATATATCTGTCTCCAACTCTCTGGCCATGCTGGATCGGATAGGCGGAATTAAGGCCCTCAATAAATCTCTGCACTCTCTCCCGGACCGTGGCTACCAAGGCCGGTGCATGCCTGGCTAGACGGGTGAAACTGATAGCATACTCCGATACCGACATGGAGCCCTATCGCAACCGCTCAAACTCCGAGCGCCAAGAATCCCTAAGGCTCTAGGGAATAAACTCCCTCAAAAACAGATTTGAAAACTATGTCCAGGTCAATGTAGCAGACTCCTCTGGACTATCCAACTCATACGTGCGCCACCAATCATAAGCGGCCCCACGAAACTGAAAAGCAGTGAAGGAAACCCCGCCGGTCTCCACAATCCCCATAGTACGAAGAATACGATGACACTCCTCTAGAAAACCCAATGCATCATCTGAAGCCAAACCACTGAACACTAGAGGATCATATTTCTTGAACCTCTCCAATCTACGCCGCTCGTCCTCGGAGGCAGCTGGCCAACCTCCGGGTTGTGCTGGGGCGGCAGGAGGCATAACAAAAATCTCTGGAACCTGTCCCACTGGCACTCGCTGCTCAGGTGTAGCGGCTGCAGGAGTCTGGGCCCCTCCCCCGGCCTGAGATGTAGATGGAGTGAGAGGGAGCAACCCTGCCTGAGCTAAAGTGATATACATACTCATGAACTGGGCCAGGGTCTCCTGTAGTGCTGGAGTAGTAGCAGCTGTAGTCGGTGTACCAGGTGCCTGCGCTCCAACCTGGTCTACCTGTGGCACCTCAGCGGCAGCGCGCGCGGGTGCTGTGGCCGCACCTCGGGCGCGTCCTCGTCCTCTACCTCGGCCCCGGCCTCTGACGGCGGCAACAGGGGGCGCGGGTACCTGATCATCGCGGTTAGCTCGTGTCCTCACCATCTGTGAGAGAATAGAAAGCAATAGTTTAGATTTTTGATGCCAAAAATGTCGCACGACAAGGAATCCAAAAGAAATGAAGAGTTTCCTAAACAGTTACATAGCCTCTCGTAGATAAATACAGACGTCTCCGTATCAATCAGCGAGACTCTAAGTAACCGGTCCGTGTCCCGTGACTCCTATGAACCTAGAGCTCTGATACCAACTTGTCACGACCCTAGTTCACCAATTGTGAACATGTCGTGATGGCACCCAATCCCCACGACTAGGTAAGCCTAATCACGTTGCGGAATCTATAAGTTATAAATACTTAAATAAGAAACACCGAAAATAACATAAAAGATATGTAATCCGTGCCGCTTGGCACATACATCCGTCACACAATAAATAAAACACTACCAAGATCCGGAACCCCACGGTAACACAGACTAAAAGAGAAATACAACTGTGGCTCTATGTGTAAAGAGTATCTAACAACGAAATGAAGAAAAATGTCGACTAGTAATACTAGAATAGAAGGGAAGCCTCCGGATCCGCGGACGTAGCAGATCATACCTCGAAGTCTCCCAGAAAGCTGCGGAATCACCTAGTACGAGCCTGCTCTGATGTACCTGGATCTGCACAACAAAAGTGTGCAGAAGAGTAGCATGAGTACACCACGGCGGTACTCGGTAAGTGCCAAGCCTAACCTCGATGGAGTAGTGATGAGGTAGGTCAGGGCCCTACCGAGAAAACAATAATATAATGATGATAACAAAAATAAACAGTTTAAATGATAATAATTTCCGAAATACAACATTATGATGATTACTGCAACTGTCTACAATTAAGCTAACAACAAATAACCAACTCAGATAAACAAATCCAGGATCTGTGGGAATTGAACCCACAGTCCCATTCTCAGTACCTCTGGGTCTCCGGGAATCGAACCCGCAGCCCATGTCTCAATAATATCTCAATGACTCAGGATCTCCGGGAATCGAACCCGCAGTCCACAAACAACATCACTCCGGGTCTCTGGGAATCGAACCCACAGCCCTGGGATCTCCGGGAATCGAACCCGCAGTCCACATCTCAATAATATATCAATAGCTCAGGATCTCCGGGAATCGAACCCGCAGTCCACAAACAATATCACTCCGGGTCTCTGGGAATCGAACCCACAGCCCTGGGATCTCCGGGAATCGAACCCGCAGTCCACGAGCACAACCAATAAAGAACATCCACAGAGAGAATAATTATGCTTAACTATAACTTCCCCGAAAAATAGTGCCAATAATTATCAAGGAGTTCAAATAAGGCAATTAGACAACTAAACAGTTAAGTGCTACCTAATCATGCTTTTCTAACCACTACCGGATAAAAGTATCAAATTAACAGCCCAAGACAGGAATATCGCTCATCGAACGTTTGAAATAAAGTACGTGTTCAACAACCAGCGCATGTACACGCCCGTCACCTCGCGTACAAGGCATTTAAACTATCACATAATATCCTAGGGGTGAAAATTCCCCCACACGAGGTTAGACAAGCCACTTACCTCAATTCCGGTACAAAACCGCTAAGTAATAACCCTCTTGCCATGAATGTCGGCCTCCACAAGAGTAGAATCTGATAAAAATCAATAGAATCACATCAAAATAGGCCAATTGGGCATTACCCAATCAAATTAACTCAAAATTCACCAAAACCCACAAGTTGCCAAAACCCGACTTTCGGTACGCTTAACGAAAATTCACGAAAGTTATATATTCGGAACCCTTGTTTCAATACGAGTCTATGCATATAAAGTTTACCAAATTCGGACTCCGTTTACCCACTCAAAACCTTGATTTTCTAAAGGTTTTGGTCTAGGGTGAAAACCCCCATTAATTACCCAAATTCCTCCATTTTCATGAAAAACTTGCATAATATTATCAACAACAATCATAATTGGAGTCCATAATTGATTACCTGAAGAACCCCTTGAATCTCCCTTCAAAATCGCCCAAATCGCCCCTTAAGCCGAGACCCAAAATGTGTGAAATGTTCTGAAATTTTTCTAACTTCTGAGACACTTACTTACAGCGATTTTCGCTTCTGCGGAACATTTTCCGCTTCTACGCATCCGTATCCGCGACCAAAGGGTCGCTTCAGCGGTTCCAGGCCTGGCCGGCCATTTCCGCTTCTGCGAACAAGAGGGCCGCTTAAGCGGATCCGCTTCTGCGAAGAAGCATCCGCTTCTGCGGACACGTCCGCCTCTGCGCATAATTGACCGCTTCTGCGGTCTCGCCCAAACGGTAAGATGTCCGCTCCCGCGGACCATGTCCATTTCTCCCCGTCCGCTTCTCGCGATCACCGGCATCGCACCGGCGACCCCGCTTCGGCCGGATTGGATTCCGCTTCGCGGAAATAGCCGCTCTCGCGCATCTCGTCCGCTTCGCGGACACGCTCCTCGCGCCAAAATTCCGCGAGAGCGGAAACAACAAGCAGGATCCCAACCTCGCAATTCTTCCACAATTTCTCCCGTTTAACCATCCGAAATCACCCCGAGGCCCCCGGACCTCATCCAAACATACCAACACATCTTAATACCTTATTCGAACTTGCTCAAATCCTCAAAATACGTCTAACAACATCAAATCCCATAATTCACATCAAATTCAAGCCTAAATTTCTTAAAACTTTTCGAATTGCACATTCGATTAAAAACCCGTCCAAACGACGTCCGAATGACCTGAAAATTTGCGGACATATCCAAAATCACATAACGAAGCTACAGAAATTGTCGGAATTCCATTCCGACCCCGGATCAAAATCTCACCTATCGATCGGATTCGCCAAAATTTCAACCTTCGGCATTTCAAGCCTAATTGAGCTACGGACCTCCAAAATACATTCCGAACGCGCTCCTAACCCCGAAATCACCTAACGGAGCTAATGGGACCATCGGATTTCCGTTCCGAGATCGTCTTAACACTGTTCCGGCTACGGACCGTTTTCTAGTTTCAAAGCTCTTATTTAGGGACTAAGTGTCCCAAAATGCTCAAATTTTCGGAAACGACTCTCCCGGCAACCCACAATAGCAGAAATGAACTTAGGGGAACAGTTAAATTAGGGATTGGGGCGTAATTTTCTAAAACGACCGGTCGGGTCGTTACACTCTCGTGCGATCGCATACAGTAGATTTTTTCTAGGCCCATCTTTTCTTCTTTGCGATCGCAATCTACTATACGCGATTGCACTAAACAATTACCTAAGCCTATGTGATCGCAGACCACTTCACGCGATCGCATAGAGAAAATATTTGGGCTCCTCAAATCCCTTCTACGCGATCGCATCATCCCCTATGCGATCACACTGCACATTTTCCTCAACCTATGCAATCGCACTTCCCCTCACGTTATCACATAGAGTAAAATTTCACCCCCCTTCAGGTCCTTCTATGTGATCGTAGACCTATCTATGCGATCACATAGAACAAAAACTGTCTGCAATTTTTCTGCTGCAATATCATACTCAAAATTTGCCTGTTGGCCATCCGAATTCACCTCGAGACCCTCGGAGCCTCAAACAAATGCACAGATATGTTATATTACTTCATTCAAACTTGCTCACAACATAAAAACACCACCATAAACATCAAAATCATCGAATTCTCATGGATTCAAGCCTAAGTTTCACTAAAATTTCTGAAACTTGCATTTGATCTAAAACCCGACCTAAACACCTACGAATGATCTGAAATTTTGCATGCATATCCAAAATCACCCACCTAACGAAGCTGCTGCAACTCTCAGAATTTCATTTCGAGCCCCGGATCAAAACTCACCTACCATCCGGAATTCGCCAAAATTCAATCTTAGCCAATTCAAGCCTAAATCTACACCGAACCCCCGAATTTAATTTTGGTTTTTCCCCTAAGTCATAAATTATCCCCCAAAATTAGTCGAATCATCAGAGATCCATTCCGAGCCTTCTAACTCATAGGTCAACATTCGGTTGACTTTTCCAAACTAACCTTCCCACAAGAGGTTTATTGCCTCATTTCTAACCGAATTCTATCCGATTTATTTTAAATTCTCCAAATACATATAATGAAACATATGAAAGCATAAAACGGGGAAAATGGGGCGGTAACTCCCGTAACAACGGGTCTGGTCGTTACATCCTCCCCAATTTAGACAAACGCTCGTCCGCGAGCGGGTTAAGAAACATAACTGGAGTATCAAATAAGTGTGGATATTTGCTCTGCATCTCCTCATCGGTCTCCCAAGTTGCTTCCTCCACGGGCTGACCTCTCCACTGCACCTTCACAGAAGCTATGTCCTTGGATCTCAACTTACGAACGTGTCGATCCAAAATGGCTATCGGCTCCACATCATAGGTCAAGTTCTCATCCAGCTGTATTGTGCTGAAGTCTAATACATGAGACGGGTCTCCAACATACTTTCGGAGCATAGAAATATGGAACACCTGATGAATTCCCGACAAGCTAGGTGGCAAAGCAAGCATATAAGCCACCTCCCCAATCTTCCTAAGTACCTCAAAAGGTCTAATGAACCTTGGGCTAAACTTTCCTTTCTTCCCAAACCTCATAACGCCTTTCATAGGCAAAACTTTCAGCAACACCTTCTCGCCCACTGAATAAGACATATCTCGGACCTTCCAGTCCGCATAACTCTTCTGACGCGACTGAGCTGTACGAAGTCTCTCCTGAATCACCTTCATATTGTCTAAGGCATCCTGAACTAACTCTGTCCCCAGTAATCTAGCCTCGTCGGGATCAAACCAACCAACTGGAGACCTACACCGTCTCCCATATAAGGTTTCATAAGGCGCCATCTGAATACCGGATTGATAACAATTGTTATAAGCAAACTCTGCAAGCGGAAAGTAATCAGCCCAAGAACCTCCAAAATCAATAACGCAAGCATGGCAACATGTCATCTAGTATCTGAATTGTACGCTCGGACTGCCCATCTGTCTGTGGGTGAAATGCTATGCTCAACTCTACCTGTGAACCCAACTCTCGCTGAAATGTCCTTCAGAACTGAGAAGTGAACTGGGTACCTCTATCATATAAAATAGAAATGGGAACCCCATGCAACCACACAATCTCTCGGATGAAAATCTCTACTAACCGCTCCGATGAATAGGTAGTGCATTCAGGAATGAAGTGCGCGGACTTGGTCAGTCAATCCACGATCACCCAAACTGAATCAAACTTCTTAAGGGTACGAGGAAGACCACTCATGAAATCCATAGTAATCCTCTCCAATTTTCACCCGGGAATATCTATGCGCTGGAACACCACACCAGGTCTCTGGTGTTCATATTTAACTTGCTGACAATTAAGACATCGAGCCACATAATTCACAATATCCTTTTTCATCATTTTCCACCAGTAATGCTGTCTCGAATCTTGGTACATCTTCGCAGCACCCGGATGAATCGAATACCGTGAGCTGTGGGCCTCCTCCAATATCAACTCCAGAAGCCCATCTACATTAGACACACAAATCCGGCCCTGCATTCGCAACGCACCATCATCTATGATGGCCACATATCTAGCGTCATCGTGCTGAACCCTGTCCTTCAGAACAAGCAAATGTGGATCATCATACTGATGCTGTCAAATACGGTCATATAAGGAAGACCGAGATACCACACAAGCCATCACCTGTCTGGGCTCAGAAATATCCAACCTCACCATTTGATTAGCTAGAGCCTGAACATCAACTGCAAGGGGCCTCTCCCCAGCTGGAATATACACCAAGCTGCCCATACTAATAGTCTTTCGGCTTAAAGCATCGGTCACTACATTAGCCTTCCCGGGATGATACAAGATAGTAATGTCATAGTCCTTGAGTAATTCAAGCCATCTCCGCTACCTCAAATTAAGTTCCTTCTGCTTAAAAAAGCGATGAAGACTGCGGTGGTCTGTATACATCTCACAAGACATGCCATACAGATAATGCCTCCAAATCTTTAAGGCATGAACAATACCAGCTAATTCAAGTCATGAACAAGGTAGTTATTCTCATAGGGCTTTAACTGGTAAGAAGCATATGCAATAACTCTACCCTCCTGCATCAATACACAACCGATCCCGACTCTTGAAGCATCACAATATACCGTATAATACCCTGAAGCTGATGCAATACAAGTACCGGAGCCGTGGTCAAGGCCGACTTGAGCTTCTGGAAGCTCTCCTTGCATTCATCAAACCACACAAATGGAGCATTCTTCTATGTCAACTTCGTCAAGGGTGAAGCAATAGACGAAAAACCCTGAACAAACCTACGGTAATAGCCTACCAAACCAAGGAAACCCCGAATCTCCGTAGCTGAGGACGGTCGGGGCCAATTATGCATCGCCTCAACCTTCTGTGGGTCAACCTGAATACCATCGCTAGACACTACATGTCCCAGAAAAGTCACAGTATTAAGACAGAACTCACACTTAGAAATCTTTGCATAAAGCTTTTCCTCTCTCAATCTCTGCAATACCACCCTCAAGTGATATGCATGGTCCTCCTGGCTGCGCGCGTACACCAGGATATCGTCAATAAATACGATCACAAAAGAATCCAGATATGACTAAAATACAATGTTCATCAAGTGCATGAATGCAACTGGGGCATTAGTCAGCCCAAAAGACATCACCAGAAATTCATAGTGCCCATATCTCGTCCTAAAAGCCGACTTCATAATGTCTGAATCCCTAATCTTTAACTGGTGATAACCCGATTAAAGGTCAATCTTAGAGAATACACTTGCTCCCTGAAGCTGATCAAATAAGTCCCTAATACGAGGTAGTGGGTACTTATTCTTACTGTCACCTTGTTCAACTGTCTATAGTCAATGCATATTCTCATTGTGCCATCCTTTTTCTTTACGAATAATATCGGTGCACCCCAAGCTAACACACTTGGGCGAATGAACCCCTTATCTAGGAGTTCCTGAAGCTGTTCTTTCAACTCTTTCAACTCAGCTGGTGCCATACGATAGGGAGGGATAGAAACGGGCTGAGTGCCCGGCACCAGGTTAATACCGAAATCGATGTCCCTGTCTGGCGGCATGCCCGACAGGCCTGCTGGAAATACATCCGGGAAATACCTCACAGCGAGGACCAAATCAAGATTGGGATCCTCATCCTCAACATCTTTAACGAAAGCCAAGTAAGATAAGCAACCCTTCCCAATCATTCGTTGAGCTTTTAGGAAGGAAACCACCATGTCGGATACATAATCGGTCATGCCTCGCCACTCGATCCTCGGATTACCTGGAATAGCTAACGTAACTATCTTTGCATAATAGTCCAGAATAGTATGGTAAGGAGATAACCAATCCATACCCAGAATCACGTCGAAATCCACCATGCCTAATAGTAATAAGTCAACTCGGGTCTCTAGACCCTCAATAGTAACAAGACAGGATCGGTATACATGATCTACATTAACTATATCACCCACCGGGGTAGACACATGTACGGGCAAGGCAAGAATACCACGGGTCGTACCCAAATGATGCACAAAATATGAAGATGCATAGGAATAAGTAGATCCGGGATCAAATAAGACAGAAGCCTCCCTGTGGCAGATTGAGATAATACTTGTGATAACTGGATCTGATGCACTAGTGTCCCTCATATCCGGAAGATCATAAAAACAAGCCTGACCTCCGCTAGCACGGTCCTCACCCCTGGGGCGGCCTCTGGCTACCTGACCACCACTCCTAGCTGATTGAGTGGGTGCTGAAGAAATCAGAGTAGAAGATGAGGGTTGATCCCTCTGCTGAGACAATTTATGGAGTAACTAGTGACACTCCCTCCTGATATGGCCCAACTTGCCACACTCAAAGCAACGATCTGAAGCTGGAGAAAGGGAATTTTGAGAACCCCCACTACAGATGAACCCTGAGCTGAAGGAGCGGGATGGCTCTACTGACGACCCTGCTGGCCTTGATGCCCCTGATAACCTTGATGACCCTTACGACCACGCTCTAACGAAGCTCCACTAGACTTCGTACGGCCTGACTGAGGAGCTCTTAAGGAACGACCCCTGCTGTGCTGAGACTGGGCCCCTAGATGGAGCACCACTTTAACTACCTGTACCTCGAGGCCTCTTAACCTCCCTCTCATCGCGCTCTCGGCGACGATCTGTCTCAATCTAACGAGCTGCATCAACCACCTCCTCAAAAGTAACTATTGTAGCCCTCTCTCTAGTCATCAATATGCAGATAGGATAGTTGAGACCATCCACAAATCTCTTGATCCTTTCACGATCTATCAGAATCATCCATATAGCATGCCGAGCTAGCTGTGTAAACCTCAACTCGTACTGAGTCATTATCATATCCCCCTACTTCAACCACTCGAACTGATGATGCAGCTCCTTCTTATGAGACTGGGGCAAATACTTCTCCAGAAATACCATGGAGAACTACTACCAAGTGAGGAGCGCTGTCCCAATAGGCCTACGCCTCTCGAAGTCCTCCCACCAATTAAATGCAGGCCCTGTGAACTGGAAGGTAGTAAAAGCAACACCGCTAGACTCCAGAATACCCGTAGTACGAAGCATACGCTGGCACTTATCCAGAAAATCCTGGGCATCCTCGCCCTCAACATCGCAGAATGTCAGAGGTTGAAGTCTACCGAACCCTTCCAACCGACGATGCTCGTCATCAGGCATAGTTGGGGCCACATGAGCTGGAGCTGGTGCGACTGGTACAGCCGGCTGAACTGGCTGAGCTGGAGCTGCCTCAGGTACCTGTAAGCCCTGAACTACCGGCTTTGGTGTGCGAGCAACAAGGGTCTGATTTCCTCCCCCTACCTGAGAAGAAGCTACTGCAGTAGAAGCCGCAACCACCTGGGCTAAGCCAGTACACACTGATATGATCTGTGCTAAGGTCTCCTTGAGACCCGATATCTCAATAGGCACTACCGGTGCCTAAACCTGGGCTGCTGGAATGCCTGCATCTGAACCTGCATTGGGATCTGACCCTGAGTCTGGTCAACTGGTGGGTCAGCAGGTGCTGTCACTGCTGCCCTGCCTCTACCACGACCACGGCCTCTGGGTGCTACTGGTGGTCGTCTACCACATTCGTTCGCACGGGTTCTCGCCATCTGCGGGAGAATAGATTACGAAAAAATTTAGTTTCACGATAACACAAACCGTATGATATGAATCCAAGAACGTGAAGTGTTTCCTAAAAGTTTTGTAGCCTTCCGAGGATAGATACAGACATCTACGTACCGATCTGTGAGAGCCTACTAAACCGGCTCATGACTCGCGAAGCCTAGTAACCTAGGCTCTGATACCAACTTGTCACGACCCAAACCCGATCGTGATGGTGCCCAACCCTAAAGCTAGGCAAGTCTGACCAACAGCCGTTCTCAAACTAGTAATTAATCCCAAAACCAACAATTTAAGGGAGAAATAATAGTTTTAGAATAATAATCCAATAATAATAGAATAATAATACCGAAAAGTGTGAAAACTGATAAATAACACTCCCAAAAGATCTGGGTCACGAGTCTAGAGCCTCTAAGCAAAATCTGAATAATAGTAAGAATATCTGAACGAAATAATCAAGTTTGAAAGTTTGTAAGTAAATAAACAGAATAAGAAGAGAAGCCAGGTCCTGCGAACGCCAACAGCTACCTCAGCAACTCGGATAAACTCTAAATAAGACTGAACTGCGCGGCTAAACTTCCTGCGTACCTGAATCTGCACACAAAGGTGCAGGGAGTAGGGGTGAGTACTAAGTACTCAGTGAGTAAAAAGCATATAACATAGCTGAAAGCAAGAAATCCATAAAATGCCACAGAGTAAAGCTATGTCTAACAGTCCAATACATACTATGCATGAATGCAATGCAATGCACATGACCGCTACGACGCGCAGCCCAATCCGTTTAACATCGACGACGCTCACTGGGGGTGTGTACAGACTCCGGAGGGGCTCCTTCAGCCCAAGCACAATATTCATATCATTCGCTGCAACGTGAAGCCTGTCACACCTCCTTTCGGCGCTACCGCGCGAGGGCGCAAAAGAGTTTTTTCCAATTAAAGGACAATCGAAACAGGATTTATTTAATTAATTCAGAGTCGCCACTTGGGAGATTTATGGTGTCCCAAGTCACCGGTTGAATCCCGAATCGAGGAAAAGAATGACTCTGTTTAATAGTCCGCGAACCAGAAATCCGGATAAGGAATTCTGTTAACCCGGGAGAAGGTATTAGGCATTCCCAAATTTCGCGGTTCTAGCACGGTCGCTTAACTGTCATATTCGGCCTATTTATCTGATTTTAACAGTTATGTACTTAATGCAAATTAATATCCCTTTACCGTTTTTATTATTATTATTATTTATGAAAGAGAACGTTGCCTAAAAATATGTTTCGAATCACGTCACATGAAATGCACCCGGATCCTCGACACATTCTTATTCAACATTTTGGGATTTGGATTTGGGCCGCATGAAATGCACACCCGCATTTAAGAAGGTAAAATTATTAAAATCGCGCCTAAAGAAACTACCTATTTATTAACTTTGCGAGGGCCATGGAATTTACTAAGTGGCACGCCTCGAATTCTAAGGATAAGCAAGATTAGTTAAAACAAGGGCCATGCAATTATCAATTTTTGTTTGGCACGGCGTGCCTCGAATTATTTCTTTATTACTCCTATTTATATTAAAAAATTAAGCATCACAACTACATTACAAGAACCATACCCGCAGTTATGACAATTATTTTAAATAATACAATCAAACCATTTTAAGCCAAAGCTAGTAAACAACGTCCAAAACACTGAGAAGAAAAATATAACTGGACAAAATACATCAAATATTCTTATTTCCTAGCTTATAGAATTAATATATTTAACCTCTCAAATAATAATCATATTCTCAATTATAACTTAACATAAACCAAGCATGAATGCACGCACACTTTCCATTTTTTATTCACCTTATTTTTATGAGTGAAACAGTATAGCATTAGTCATGAAAGTAACTAACCCTTCCCCCCAATCTTCGCGTCAAGCCCGATACTATCTAAATAACAAACAAATATTTATCTAATAGTCATGTTCATCATAAAATCCATACAGCAACTATTTATAAAAATCATTTTTACTGTCATAAACACACCAACGGAACCAAATGATAGAGAGATCCGAAGAGAGCTACATAAGAACAAATAGTAGACTGCAGTTTACGACTAACACATGTGCATGAAAGAATTAAAGCTCGAACCTCAGGCCGAAACAAAGAACAACGAACTCAAATCAAACCTCGATGGAAACTCGAACTACGAGCGGCAGCCTCGACGGATTGCACCTGAAAAACTTATCACGTTCAAGTCACCATTTTCGGATGCGTGTGTGTGCTGCTGGTCGTGTATAGCTGGAACGACGACGTGGCAGCTTCTGCGTCAATGGCGATGTGAGCTGCGTGGTTGGATTTACGATGAAGAAAATGGAGCAGAAAAGGTGGTCGTTTGGTTGCTTGGTCGACTGGTTGGGGACGACAGGGCTGGTCGATGGGTTGGAGAAGAAGATGGCGAGGTTGCTGCTGGTTTGTGCGATGGACTGGAGCTGGTTTGCCGGAGAAGAAAGAGATGAAAAATACAGTGTAGTCTATATTCCAAAACAAAAAAACTCTCCCCCCTTAGCCTCCTGTTTCGTTTTCTTTTTAAAATAACCAAGACCACCCCCCTCCCGTGTAATCTCCTTTTTTTCAACCAATCCAAATGAATGCACTGTCCGTCTCTTTGTGTCCATCTCCCTTCCGTTTTTTTTCTTTTTTTTAAAAAAATCCCCCCCACTTTCGTTCCAGTTACTCCCCCTCCTCTTATTTGTTTTTTTACATTTAGTCCCATCTTCTTTTTTTGTCTTTTTCTTTTGTTTTTTACTTTCTTTTTCGTTTTTTTTTCAATCATTTTTTTTCTTTTCAAAATTCTCTCCTCATTTGTGTCCGTTCACCTATGTTGTGTGCATGTTATGTTTTGTTTTTTTTTTTGTCCTTTTTTATTTTGTCTTTTTCCTTTTGTCCTTTTCTTTTGTCTTTTTCTTCTCTTCATTTTTAATTATTCTTTATATTAGTTTAGTATTTTAAGACCCATCATCTTGTGTACAAAAATGTGATGGGTCTGATTCGTCCGTGTCCCCCACGTGTGGTGGGCTCTAATTATTATGGGCTAGGTCCGAAAATTATAAAATCGGGTAGTTTGAACCCGAATATTATTCTTTGCCCGGAACCGAGAATGAGAACACGGTGTTATTAATTAATCCTACGTAAGCAAGATAACTATAAGACTAATAATTAAAACAAAATTATTTTTTTTTATATTCTTTTCAAAATTAAAGTAACTACAAAGTGTTAATGAAACTATTTTTTATTATTTTCGTTTTTATAAAAAGATAAAAATATAAAGTACTATTTTTGTATTTTTCAAGTTTAAAAATGACTACGAAACATTAATAAAACTATATTTTTGTTATTTTTCATTTTAAGGTAAAAATAAAGTAAAAGAGTCAAATTTAGCTAAAATAGCTATATTAAAACTAAACTAAATATTTTACGCTAAAAATATAAAAAAATCTCGGGTAGGGGCAAAATCACGCATCTACAACTACCACAGATAATTCAACAACACAAAGAGTTTTCAGACAAAGAACGACTAGACAAGTGTTTTGACCCGACCCTTATTCAGAGGGACTAAACTAAAAGAAGAGGATGTGACCGAGCCCTTGTATCTGAGCTGCCTACATATCCATGGCTATAAAGGAATCAGGCCACGTGTAGTTCAGAAGTGAGTAAGAATATGGAGTAACCGAGGTGGAGAGCCAGTCGAGGTGTCGTTCCATCGAGGTTCCGTTCCATCGAAGTTCCGGTCCGTGGTCCTGCTATTACATCGAAAATCAAAACATGAGGAAGACTAACTAAGCCTATCAGCTACTAGTTACAAGATTCCTATCTATAAGTCTTCTGAAGCTTGATCTTGAGTATTGGTTGGTGCTGCATGCGGACTCTAAATTTGAACCTTGATACTTGCTAGTTGCAGGTGCTGCTTTTCGGATCAAGACCAGGTATGCAATGCTTGTGACCTCGGCCATGTCTTGAGCACACCACATCTTTCATCAACTTCTGCACTTGGATTAACTCCTTGCCTTTTTTTTCATTGTGACTAACTTCTATTGATCATCTCGGACTGTTGACTCGCATTCTGGTCGCAAACTTCTTTTGTTGCTAACTTCCATTGCACTCCAAAGTGAATTCCCTTACTTGTGATCTTCGAATTATTTTCCTTCGAAGTCTGAATCTATCTTTTCTGATCCTTGTTGCCTTCCTTCTGATTATGAACTTGGATTCATGCCGGGGATTTCTGTTACACTCTGTCCCTTTCCGATTGTTCACTATCCTTATCAAATCTTAGAAATTGAGATGTCGTTCTGCTCCTCTGGCGAGCTTCTGACTTTATCGACAAACTCTAATCGTAAATCATCATTTCATTCTTCAGACGGGTACTTGACTTCCATTACAACTTTCGAAAACTAAATCGCCACTCCATTCTTCAGGCGGGCTCCCTGAGTTCAACTACATTTTCAAAACTAGATCGCCACTCCATTCTTCAGGCGGGCTCCCTAACTTCAACTACAACTTCAAAACTAAATCGCCGCTCCATTCTTCAGGCAGGCTCCCTGACTTCAACTACGACTTCCAAATAAATCGCCACTCCATTCTTCAGGTGGGCTCCCCGACTTCAACTACAACTTCAAAATAAATCGCCACTCCATTCTTCAGGCGGGCTCCCTGACTTCAACTACAACTTCAAAAATAAATCGCCACTCCATTCTTTAGGCGGGCTCCCTGACTTTAACTATAACTTCAAAACTAAATCGCCACTCCATTCTTCAGGCGGGCTCCCTGACTTCAAATATGACTTCAAAATTAAATCGCCACTCCATTCTTCAGGCGGGCTCCCTGACTTCAACTACAACTTTAAAATAAATCGCCACTCCATTCTTCAGGCGGGCTCCCTGACTTCAACTACAACTTCAAAATAAATCGCCACTCCATTCTTCAGGCGGGCTCCCTGACTTCAACTACAACTTTAAAATAAATCGCCACTCCATTCTTCAGGCGGGCTCCCTGACTTCAACTACAACTTCAAAATAAATCGCCACTCCATTCTTCAGGCGGGCTCCCTGACTTCAACTACAACTTCAAAATAAATCGCCACTCCATTCTTCAGGCGGGCTCCCTGACTTCAACTACAACTTCAAAATAAATCGCCACTCCATTCTTCAGGCGGGCTCCCTGACTTCAACTACAACTTCAAAATAAATCGCCACTCCATTCTTCAAGCGGGCTCCCTAACTTCAACTACAACTTCAAAATAAATCGCCACTCCATTCTTCAGGCGGGCTCCCTGACTTCAACTACAACTTCAAAACTAAATCGCCACTCCATTCTTCAGGCGGGCTCCTTGACTTCAACTGCACTTCAAAATAAATCGCCACTCCATTCTTCAGGCGGACTCCCTGACTTCAACCACAACTTCAAAACTAAATCGCCACTCTATTCTTCAGGCGGGTTCCCCGACTTCAACATCAACTCACTAACTACATCCCATCCTTTCTTCTAAATTACCTTGTTTCGGAATTGCTTTCCTCCTAGATCGTGTTATTTTTCCCTTGACTGCTGGGGATATCTTTGGAATTGTTTACTTACCTGCTGGGGATGATGCTGCTGGGAAAATCTTCTCTATTTCCTCCTTTTCTACTTCCTTCAAAACCTTTTATTCTCTCCCGGGATCGCGGGGGATTGAAATGTCATTAGCTGAGGATTGTCCTGTCGGGGGACCCCTTTTCCTTTTTCCTCTTTCCAAACCTCCTTCGAGACTTGCGCTTTGCTCCATTGAAAAACTTGTAGGATATAATGCTGCCGGGGAAATCTCGAAATCAGTGTTTCATTTTTTCGAGAACGGCTGGGGATGATATCGGCCTCTTGTCTTTCTGAACGCAAGCTTCCTCGTTTTGTCCTGTCTGCTCGGGGTATAATTTCCTCTATCACAGCTTGTTGTTTTCTTTCTTTCAAAGCTGCTAGGGATAATCGGGTTCAAAGATCATTTCCTCGCGTTATCCGGCTTCTTTCCCCAACCGGGTATTTGGTTTCGAGAAAATTTTCGCAACAGGAGAAAATTTTCTGCCCCAGTTTGAGAATCTTCTTCGTGGCATGCTTTTCTGCCAACAACCCCTCTTTTTCCTGTTTCAAATCAAAGAAAAATTGGTTAGTTTTAAAATGTGGTGGCTGGTTGTGGTGCTCCCGCTGGGGATGGTTCTCCTCCTCTTTCCCTGCTCTGCGTTTCATTGTCAGACCCTGCTGGGGATGTTATCATTTGATGATATTCATGCCGGGGATAGTTTTCTTCTTTCTTGCTTCCCTGCCTTCCTTGGCGACTCTTTATTCGCGAACCTTTCCACGTGGTTATCCTGACCACCCGAATTCCTATGATAGTGACCCTTCGTGAAGACCTTGCATGTTTTACTGGTGAATCATTTTCTTTGTTCACCTTTGTCACTGAAAATACCTTTGTGCTGGGGATATCTCTCCTTCTTTTGCGGCATATCTAAGGACTGGCATTTCCCAACCTTTGAGTCTCATTAACCTTCCTTGAGGTCATCAACCTTCCTTGAGATATCCTTATTGACACAAATCCCTCCCTTTGTCATTTTCCTATTGCCGGGGAATATCCCTCTGGACATTGGCCTTGTGCTTGATCCTTTCTGACTTATTCCACTTGGGTGTACCAATCAAAATCCCGTCTTGCGTAATTGGAAAGCTGATGGAAAATTTCGCAGTCATTTCTTGCAAACAGACTCTATTGGGGAATTTTGATGAAAGGAGAAAGATAAAAGGAAACAGAATAAAAGACAATGACTCTCTAAAAAGAAAAATTATAAAATAAACCTATCAAACGTGGATACCAACTCTAATGGACATGACGTGCACATATAGCCTATCCTCTGTCGTTAAACCGGCTTTTGTAATCTTCTCCTGGGACTTTCCTATCTCGTTTCCAATCTTTGTTCGACTTGTAGTGCCCGAGGGGTTTTCACTGCCAAGCCTCTCTCATTGCGGTTTTTCTCTCAGCTTTCATCGCCTTATGGTGCCTGTGAAGGTTTTCACCGCTAAGACTCTCTCATTTGTGTTACTTTTCCGCTGGGGATTGGTGGTGTTACTGCTAAGTTCTCTCATACTTCTGCTGCTGCAGATCCGAGTCTTTTCTGAAGGGAATCAGAGTGTTATGTTCTGATAAGACTTCTCTCATTTTCCGGACTTGGCCTCTTTTGAAGATTGGTCAAAAGGTCTTTCTTTGGACCGTAATGTGGATTTTGATAGGGCTTAGAAAGAAAGGGTATTAAAGGCTCAAAACAAAACAAAATGGGTTCAAAATTACAACCTTCGGAGTCTACATCTTCCTTTATAAACACAACTTTTGTTGCCCCAGTTTCTAGCTTGGGGATTTTTTTGGTTTTTATTTACACTATGACCGAGCCGTGAAGCGCCTACGTATCCTCTTTGAGGAATCAGGTCAAACGTAGTTCCCAATTCCTCTTTTTCAAGTTTCTTTTTTTCACACATTTTTCTTTTTCTTTTTATCTCTTTTTGTTGTTTTCTTTTTCTTTCCTTTTTTCTTTATCCCTTTCTTCTCTTGCCTTTCAAACTTGTGTTTCTAGTCTTTGCAACTAATTCCGAAGGAGGGGTAAGAAAGAATTTAAAATAAGGCTCAAAGGGTTGACGATGGATAAAGTGTTTGGATAGCAGAACAAAATGCCTTCATCATTCCAATCTTCAAAACATGCCAAGCGTAAACAACACAATTAATATTCGTCATATCTTTAAAGCACTGTTGGGCAACACTCTCATTTTCATTATTATGAACGACCCCATGTCAATTTTGGCCAGCCTGCCTTTAACGGTTTCCTTTTACTTGCCTCAGTTTCTCATGACTCGGGCTTCGAATAATCTCAAACCGTTCTTATTTAATTTAAATATCTCGATCACCTCCCAATGGTTTTGTGATTAACTTTTAAGATCAGGCCAGAACTATGCACGCACGTCATGTCACTAGAGCTAGCAGAAAAAGAACTATAGGAAGGAAAGGACTAAATAACAGAAAATGTCTGGAAATAATATAAAATAGGTCATTGCATTAACCGATAAAACAACGACTCGAACAACCAAAAAAACAAAACTGGGGTTACAACCCTTAGAACGAACCTAGACCCCTTTAGATGAGACACTATGATCAAAAGAAAAATACAAGGATAAAAGGTTTGAGCCACAAAACAACATTCGGATTACCATTCTGAAATAACTCGGACAAATAGAAATGACAACAAAATAAGCCACCACAAATGACTCTCCAATTGATAAGCCCGACATTTAGCCACGAATTTGATTATCAGAACCACTATGGCCTTCTCTCATTTCAGTCGGCAAATTCCCGAGTGGATTCTCATATTCCGTGTCACCGGGCATCACCGCCAGAAAGTGTGTATCATCAGGTGCAGGTAACGGATTCAGCGCGATATTCTGGGTGTCACTGTTATGAATCACAATCAATCTTTCTTGGATTATCCTTTCTATTTCCCTTTTCAAATTCCGACAACTTTCCATGTTGTGCCCCTGGGCATGGGAATGGTATTCACACCTTTTAGATGGGTCAAAGCTCCTTGCACGTGGGTCCACATGATTTGGTGGGATGTGTGCAATCATGTCATGTTGCTTTAACTTCTCAAATAAGCTTGCATAGGAAACTCCTATTGGTGTGAAATTATCCTTCAACTTCGGTTCCCTTCTATACCCTTGGTTTGGAAGTGGGTTATAAGGTATTTGGAAATTTTGCAGAGGCCGGTAGAGATTTTGTGATGCCCGTGCTCGCTTTCTTGGATGATTTGATGGCTGAATAACATACTTGGGTAGACCAACTAAGTATAGTGGGTACGGAGGTGGATAGTAATGCTCAGGGGAGTTATGGAAAACCTGTCGAGACATCGCATACCGTCGAGGTGTTCTTCTGGAACCTTTTCTTGACCCCGATATCATCATGACTTCTTCATCCCTCTCATTCGTGTCACTAGATTCAAATTGGACAGCTTGAGCTGCAGCCTTGAGAGCCGCTTGACTTATAATTCTGCCTGTCTTAAGACCGTTCTCTACCATTTCTCCCATTTTGATTACATCCAAGAAGGATTGACCAACCGCAGACATCATGTTCTAAAAATAATCCGGCTCTTGAGCCCGAAGGAAGACAGTGATTAACTCATGGTCATCCATGAGTGGCTCAGCACGAGCCGCTTGCTCTCTCCATTTAAGGGCATATTCCCTGAAACTTTCACTTGATTTCTTCTTCAGATTTGAAAAAAAAATGCGGTCTGGGGCAATGTCGATGTTGTATTGGAATTGTTTGACAAAGGCCCGTGCCATGTCATTCCAGACGTGCCAGCGAGATGCATCTTGATCCCAAAACCATTCAGAGGCTACTCCTGTAAGGCTTTCCCCAAAGTAAGCTATTAACAATTCTTCATTTCTTCCCAGACTCCTTAGTTGATTGCAATACCTTTTCAAATGGGCTATGGGGTGTCCATGTCCATCGTACTTTTCAAATTTGGGAATCTTGAAACCAGGTGACAAGTGGACATCGGGAAATAAACATAGATCTTTGAAAGCAACACTCTTTTGACCTGCCAACCCGTGCGTGTTTTTCAACCGTTGTTCTAAGCTTTTCAATCTTTGGGTTATTTCCTCCTGTAGCATCTTTCGGGGATCTTGCGTTGTCCGTTGTCACAAGCCAACCACCTTCTACTTACTTTACAATTCAAGACAAAACATGTTAGAATGGACTCAGCCAGTCCTTATCAATTTTTTATTTTATTTTATTTTATATATATACATATATAGTTGTGGTCGAATCTTATGGAGATTGCCTACGTATCATGACCCCGCATGAATCAGACCGAGCGTAGTTCGATAATGAAAGGACAATAATAATAAAACATTTTTTTTACAGGAATTTTCGATTTTCACAATGAAACAAACTTGATTACAAAGTTTTAAAAACTAGCCATACTAACAGATTTTGATGAAAAGAAATACTTACAGATTTGAAAATCAAATACCATATGATCTAATCAAAAGAAATATAAAATAAGAAGAGAAAAAAAACTAGCCGATTCCTTCCCTGTTTGCCAATTTCAACCAAATGGCTATTTCCGCAAACGTGGCCCCTTCTCAACTCCATATGAATTTTGAGGCCGGGAAAGATTTCTTTACAAACTTGTCCATTCTTTTACGAAGACAGTCTTTCAACAACTGAAAGATGCTATAAGGCTATCTCGGCAAGAACAGTTTAAAACACCGCCGAAACTAGCTTGGCTTATTTTGACCAAAAATTCAAGCATTTACTTGTCACTGACTCTTTTTCTTATATTTTTTTTTAAGTTAAAATAAAAGACATGGTTTTGCCAACACGACCTTTCAGCACCTCGGGGACGAAGATTTTAAGGTTGTGTTTAGCTAATTGACCAAAATACTAAAAATGACCAAAAGTGGCCGCTTATGCAAAGTAAGCCTTTCGGCGTCCCTCTCGGGAACATTCGACTATTTTTGGCAAAAGAGGCATTACCTGATTTATTTATGACAAATATTAAAATTTGATATTTTTTCTTTTTATTTTTCGAATTAAAACAAAAAACCCGGTATTGCAAACACGACCTTTCAGCGCCCCGGGGACAAAGTTTATAAGGCTGTGAGGGTCAATTGACAAAAAAAAAATCTACAAAATGACCCAAAAGTGGCCGTTTATACAAAGTCAGCCTTCCGTCGTCCCTTTCGGGTACATTCGGCTGTTTTCAAAAACAGCATTAACTTCGATTTATTGAAAACTACACACACATTTTTTGAAAATGGGTGGTAAACTCAAACTTGATTTTGAGGATACGGCCTTTCAACATTTCCGCATGGGATATTTCAAGGCCATTATTCAAAAAGAAAAAGGAAAGATTTCAAAGTGGTCATTTTTGCAAAAACAGCCTTCCGGCGTCCTTTCGGAACATTCGGCTATTTTCAAAGACATCGTCACTTTGATTTAATTGAAAACTAAAGCTTCGACATTTATTTTTAAATTTTTGAAGGGGCGGTTGGACCCGATGAGGGTTGCCTACGTATCCCACCTAATTACGAGAATCAAACCTGCGTAGTTCGGCCAAAGAAAACAAACTACATCTGTAGATAAAACAAACTATATATTATTTTTATTTTTTTTTTCATACATTTTTTTTTAATTTTAATTTTTTTTTTCTTTTTTCTTTAAGTAAAAAAAAACTATTTTGAAACTATATTTTTTTTTTATTTAATCACAAATTTTTTTTATTTTACAACAAACGTTTTTTTTTCTTTTTAAGTAAAAAAAACAAACTATTTTTTTTTGTTTTAATCACACTTTTATTTTTATTTTACAACAAACATTTTTTTTCTTTTTAAGTAAAAAAAACAAATTATTTTGAAACTATTTTTTTTTTCATTTTCCTCAATATAAAAAAAACCGGTTAGCCTGCAAGTCTGAAGCAAATAAATGCGTAAAACAAACAGGATGTAGCAGGATGGTCTTTTCATTTCAGGTCACCTGTCCTAGACGGACCCAACCCCTGTGTCGAGTCCCCTAAGTCAAATGCAACATGATGCAAATAAACGTTCCTACTAGGGATCCGGCATGAAGCTATGTTATTCTAGGTTTAAAAACCTGGGTTTATTGTTCTAGACATGGCTTACCCGAGCGGACAACTCGAGTCGAGGAGGAGGCAGCAACCCGAGAATACAGAAGCTTCACCGGTTTTGCAACTTATCCAAACCTCGTTCTAAGGTGGGAATTAGACACTATACATAAAAGAAGTCACACGAAGTGCACCCTTCTTCATGATTTAGAAGACTCAGAGAGGAGATTGGTTTCGGCACAATTTATATGTACAGTTCAAAAAAATATCAAAGCGATAAAAATATCTTTTTGCATGTTAATACAAACATATAATAAAATCAGATAATAAATAAGCCAAATACAACAATTATTCCAAGCTCGAATTCTTAAACCCTGAACCAGTGGTTCTGGGTTTGTGTCCCCAGCAGAGTCGCCAGAGCTGTCACACCTCCTTTCGGCGCTACCGCGCTAGGGCGCAAAGGAGTTTTTTCCAATTAAAGGACAATCGAAACATGATTTATTTAATTAATTCAGAGTCGCCACTTGGGAGATTTATGGTGTCCCAAGTCACCGGTTGAATCCCAAATTGAGGAAAAGAATGACTCTGTTTAACAGTACGCGAACCAGAAATCCGGATAAGGAATTCTGTTAACCCGGGAGAAGGTGTTAGGCATTCCCGAATTCCGTGGTTCTAGCACGGTCGCTTAACCGTCATATTCGGCTTATTTATCTGATTTTAACAGTTATGTACTTAATGCAAATTAATATTCCTTTACTGCTTTTATTATTATTATTATTATTATTTATGAAAGAGAACGTTGCCTAAAAATATGTTTCGAATCACGTCACATGAAATGCACCCGGATCCTCGACACATTCTTATTCAACATTTTGGGATTTGGATTTGGGCCGCATGAAATGCACACCCGTAGTTAAGAAGGTAAAATTATTAAAATCGCGCCTAAAGCATACTAACACGTTTACACTTTGCGAGGGACATGGAATTTACTAAGTGGCACGCCTCGAATTCTAAGGATAAGCAAGATTAATTAAAACGAGGGTCATGCAATTATCAAGTTTTGTTTGGCAAGGCGTGCCTCGAATTATTTCTTTATTACTCCTATTTATATTAAAAAATTAAGCATCACAACTACATTACAAGAACCATACCCGTAGTTATGACAATTATTTTAAATAATTCAATCAAACCATTTTAAGCCAAAGCTAGTAAACAACGTGCAAAACACTAAGAAGAAAAATATAACTGGACAAAATACATCAAATATTCTTATTTCCTAGCTTATAGAATTAATTTATTAAACCTCTCAAATAATAATCATATTCTCAATTATAACTTAACATAAACCAAGCATGAATGCACGCACACTTTCCATTTTTTATTCACCTTATTTTTATGAGTGAAACAGTATAGCATTAGTCATGAAAGTAACTAACCGTTCCTCCCAATCTTCGCGTCAAGCCCGATACTATCTAAATAACAAACAAATATTTATCTAATAGTCATGTTCATCATAAAATCCATACAGCAACTATTTATAAAAATCATTTTTACTGTCATAAACACACCAACGGAACCAAATGATAGAGAGATCCGAAGAGAGCTACATAAGAACAAATAGTAGACTGCAGTTTACGACTAACACATGTGCATGAAAGAATTAAAGCTCGAACCTCAAGCCGGAACAAAGAACAACGAACTCAAATCTAACATCGACGAAAACTCGAACTACGAGCGGCAGCCTCGACGGATTCACCTGAAAAACTTCTCACGTTCAAGTCACCATTTCCAGATGCGTGTGTGTGTTGCTGGTCGTGTATAGCTGGAACGATGACGGGGCAGCTTCTGCATCAATGGCGATGTGAGCTGCGTGGTTGGATTTACGATGAAGAAAATGGAGCAGAAAAGGTGGTCGTTTGGTTGCTTGGTCGACTGGTTGGGGACGACAGGGCTGGTCGATGGGTTGGAGAAGAAGATGGCGAGGTTGCTGCTGGGTTGTGCGATGGACTGGAGCTGGTTTGCCGGAGAAGAAAGAGATGAAAAATACAGTGTAGTCTATATTCCAAAACAAAAAAACTCTCCCCCCCCTTAGCCTCCTGTTTCGTTTTCTTTTTAAAATAACCAAGACCACCCCCTCCCGTGTAATCTCCTTTTTTTCAACCAATCCAAATGAATGCACTGTCCGTCTCTTTGTGTCCATCTCCCTTCCGTTTTTTTTCTTTTTTTTAAAAAAATCCCCCCCACTTTCGTTCCAGTTACTCCCCCTCCTCTTATTTGTTTTTTTACATTTAGTCCCATGTTCTTTTTTTGTCTTTTTCTTTTGTTTTTTACTTTCTTTTTCATTTTTTTTTCAATAATTTTTTTTTTCTTTTCAAAATTCTCTCCTCATTTGTGTCCGTTCACCTATGTTGTGTGCATGTTATGTTTTGTTTTTTTTTTTGTCTTTTTTTATTTTGTCTTTTTCCTTTTGTCCTTTTCTTTTGTCTTTTTCTTCTCTTCATTTTTAATTATTCTTTATATTAGTTTAGTATTTTAAGACCCATCATCTTGCGTACAAAAATGTGATGGGTCTGATTCGTCTGTGTCCCCCACGTGTGGTGGGCTCGGATCATTATGGGCTAGGTCCGAAAATTATAAAATCGGGTAGTTTGAACCCGAATATTATTCTTTGCCCGGAACCGAGAATGAGAACACGGTGTTATTAATTAATCCTACGTAAGCAAGATAACTATAAGACTAATAATTAAAACAAAATTATTTTTTTTGTATTCTTTTCAAAATTAAAGTAACTACAAAGTGTTAATGAAACTATTTTTTATTATTTTCGTTTTTATAAAAAGATAAAAATATAAAGTACTATTTTTGTATTTTTCAAGTTTAAAAATGACTACGAAACATTAATAAAACTATATTTTTGTTATTTTTCATTTTAAGGTTAAAATAAAGTAAAAGAGTCAAATTTAGCTAAAATAGCTATATTAAAACTAAACTAAATATTTTATGCTAAAAATATAAAAAAATCTCGGGTAGGGGCAAAATCGCGCATCTACAAAGCCCGGTCCAAACTCAGTCCACAACATGCATATGAGTCACATAACAATTCATTTTATTTATTTCCAGTTTCCAATTCATTATCAAGGAAAAATACTTTAGTTCATTAATTTTTCAAGAACATGTGACTTAGTATTTCATAATAGTGATTTCAACTCAGGACTGAGATCAATGATCTTTCAAATCATGCTATCACATAGATATCTCTCCCCTAAGGATACTACATGTCGGCACAAGACCTCAACATTGGCACATAGCCCACATATATACTCAAAATAGAGTGTATTTCAATCGCCAATATAGTATTATTCTTGTTCGGGATGGACCAAGTCACAATCCCCAGTCATAACCAATCATGCACCTGCCATGGGATGCGAGTCATGCCCTAAATAGCGTCATAGTATGATAAGCCGGGGTTTCAAACCCTCAGGCTATCATATATACCAATTACTCACCTCTAACCAGCCATGGACTCGTCCGCAATGCCTTTTCCTTTCGAATTTGCCTCCTCGTGCATCGAATCTAGTCAAAACCACAGCGAATACATAAATATGGGTCAAAGAAACATAACCCAATCAAAATTACTCGAAAAGTATAATAATTCATGAAGTTGGTAAAACCCAAGCCCCGGTCCCACTTCTCAAAAAGTTCAGAAAATCATACCAATGGATACCTCATATCTCCCTGAGTCTGTGCATATAAAATTAATCGAAAACGGAGTTTGAATGGCCTTTCAAAATCCAAAAATTTGTTTTCTAAACTTAAGCCCTAGTTCTTCACAATTTCTACCCAATTTCATGAATTTTTGTGTTGACTCTATCATAAAATCATTTTTTCTAGTCAAGAGACTTACTTCCAAGCAATACCCATTTAAAACTCTCTTCTAATCTCTCAAAATCCTCTCTTGGAGGAGTAAAAATGGTGTAAATATATGGGTTCGCGTCTGATTTTTTTAACTTAACTGTTCTGTCACTGACGCCTTCTTCTATGCGATCGCAATGCCTCTCATACGATCGCATAGAGTAAATTTTTCCAGGCCGATTTTTCCTTCTCTTCAATCGCAATCTACTATACGCGATCGCACTGAACAATTACCTAAGCCTATGCGATCGCATACCACTTCACGCGATCGCATAGAGCAAATTTCTAGGCTCCTCAAATCCTTTCTACGCGATCGCATCATCCCCTATGAGATCGCACTGCACATTTTACTCAACCTATGCGATCACACTTCCCCTCACGCGATCACATAGAGTAAAATTTCACCCCCCCCCCCCCCCTTCAGGTCCTTCTATACGATCGCAGACCTGTCTATGTGATCGCATAGAACAAAAACAGTCTGCAATTTTTCCGCTGCAATATAATGCTCAAAATTTGCCCGTTGGCCATCCGAATACACCCGGAGACCCTCGAGACCTCAACCAAATACACAGATATGTTATATTACTTCATTCAAACTTGCTCGCAACATAAAAACACCATCACAAACATCAAAATCATCAAATTCTCATGGATTCAAGCCTAAGTTTCTGTCACGACCCAAATCCGGTCGCGATGGCGCCCAACAATTAAGCTAGGCCAGCCAGACCAACGATTACTTATCACAACGAATATCAGTCCCAAATGGACATCCCAAAAAGAATATATGAGTCAAAGAACTCCAATAATAATATAACGAACAAAATACTGAGAAGTGCGAAAACAACTGACACTCCCAAAGATCTGGAGTCACAAGTCTAGAGCCTCTAACAAAACCCAACAGAAATAGGGAATAATGTATGGAAATACTCAAGTCTGAATATAAAATAACAACTGAAAAAAAGAAGAGAAGCTAGGTTCTACGAACGTCGGCAGCTACCTCAGCAACTCGGTATGACTCTGCAAAAGCTGGAAATGCTCGTCTACTGCTCCTGAGTACTTGAGTCTGCACATAAAAGGTGCAGTGAGTAGGGGTGAGTACTAAGTGCTCAGTGAGTAATAAATATATAAAAGTAGCTGAAAGTAGGAAATTCACATAATACCACAATATGACGCTAAACTACAGTCTGAATCTCCTACGAACGAGCATCAACAGTACAATACAACTACCACAGAATAATCCAACAGATAAAGATGCAATGCAATGCACATAACCGCTACGACGTGTAGCCCGATCCATTTAACGTCGACGGCGCTCACTGGGGGTGTGTACAGACTCCGGAGGGGCTCCTACAGCCCAAGCGCAAATACCGCTGCGGCATGCAGCCCGATCCTCATATCATAATAACCGCTGCGGCGTGCAGCCCGATCCATCCTCAGTCCACAATAATTAGATAAGTCACAAAACGGTTCATTTTTCTTATTTCCAGTTCATAATTTATGAAAAATACTTTAACTTTTATTTAATTTGCAAAAGCCGGTGACTTTCCATTTCAATACTGTGATTTCAATTCCCAGGACTGAGATCAGTGATTAAGCAATCACATAAATAATATCCCCTAAGGATACTACAGGTCGGAACAAGGCCCCAAACAAGGCTTACAGCCCACAAATATGTCACACACAGTGTATTTCTATCACTAATAGCATATTATACATATCCGGGATGGACCAAGTCTCAATCCCCAGTCATAATCAATCCAGCACCTGCCACGGGGTGCGAGTCACGCCCTACTAGCGTCACATTGTGCTAAGCTGGGGTTTCAAACCCTCAGGCTACCATATACACAAACTAGTCACCTCTAGCCAGTCCTAGACTCGTTCGCAATGCCCTTTCCTTTAGAATTCGCTGCCTCGCGTGTAGAATCTAATCAAACCACAATAATTATGTCATTTACGGGTCAAAGAAACACAACCCATTTTAATTTACATGAAAAACTCATAAATATGCTAAGTTGGTAAAAACCCGGGCCCGTCGTCCGAAAAATTTAGAAAATTATACCAATGCGATCCTCGTCTCTCCACGAGTCCGTGCATATATAATTTATCGAAATCGGAGTTCGAATGGCCTTTCAAAACTCAAAATCTCGTTTTCAATACCTAGGCCACAATTCTTCACAATTTTTACCCAAATTCATGAAGATTGATGTTAATTCTACCATAAAATTATGTTTTTGAGTCAAGAAGCTTGCCTCTGATGGTTACCCGATGAAATCCCAGTGTTTTCCTCGAGTTTTTCTTCTCCCTAGGGTTCAAAATTGTGTTTTGGGTGAATAAACCCGCGAGCTCTCTATTCTGTAATTTTTAATTCACTGACAGCGTTTTTGTTCTACGCGTTCGCGTGGCCTCTCACGCGTTCGCGATGCTCAGCTCCAGTTTACTCTTCGCGAACCCAACGTCTACCACGCGTTCACGATGCTCAAGATCCCAGCCTCCCATATTTCCTTCTACGCGTTCGCGATGCCCCTCACGCGAACGCGATGCACTTCCTCACGCTCCCACGCGAACGCGACCTCCAGGAACGCAATCATGAAGCTCATAATCCTGGCCTACGCGAACGCGATTCCCAGTCACGCGATCGCAATTATTTGACCCACCTGTCCTTCGTGATCGCGGCCCGTGCCACGCGAACGCGAAGGCTTAAATGCCTGTACAGTAACCTGCAATTTTCTGCAGATTTTGCCAAGTTCAAAATGCCCGGTTGATGGTCCGAATTCATCCCGAGGCCCCCGGGACCCTAACAAAAACCACCAACATACTCCAAAATATGATACGGACTTGTTCCAACAATATAAAACACCATCCTAAACATCAAAATCACCATTTTCACACGAATTCAAGCCTAACTTTCTTCAAAACTTCCGAAACTAACATCCAATCTAAAACCCGATCAAACGACGTCCGAATGACCTGAAAATTTGCAGACATATCCAAAATCACATAACGAAGCTACAAAAATTGTCGGAATTCCATTCCGACCCCCGGATCAAAATCTCACCTACCATCCGGTTTTCGCCAAAATTCAACATTCGCCAATTCAAGCCTAAAACTACGCCGGACCTCCGAATTCGATTCCGATTGCTTTCCTAAGTCATAAATGATCCCCCGAAACTAATAGAATCATCAGAATCTGATTCCGAGCACTCTAACTCAATAGTCAACTCTAGGTTGACTTCCTATATTCAAGCTTCCTTCAAACACGCTATTTGCTTCATTTTTAACCCGAATCACTCCTAACTCACCCGATATACTCTAATACTGATATAAAAGCATAAGATATGTAAATGCAAGGTAACGGGGTGGTAATTCCAGTAACGACGGGCCGTGTCGTTACATTCTCCCCAACTTAAACAAACGCTCGTCCGCGAGCGGGTTGAGAAACATACCCGGAGTATCAAATAAGTGTGGATATCTGCTCCGCATCTCCTGCTCGGTCCTCCCAAGTTTCATCCTCCACGGGACGACCTCTCCACCGCACTTTCACCGAAGCTATATCTTTGGATCTCAACTTACGAACCTGTCGACCCAAAATGGCTACCGGCTCCACATCATAGGTCAAGTTCTCATCTAACTGTATCGTGCTGAAGTCTAACACATGTGACGGGTCTCCAACATACTTCCGAAGCATAGATACATGGAACACCGAGTGAACTCCCGACAAACTAGGTGGCAAAGCAAGCATATAGGCCACCTCCCCAACTTTCCTAAGCACCTCAAAAGGTCCAATAAACCTTGGACTCAACTTCCCTTTCTTCTCAAACCTCATAACACCCTTCATCGGCGAAACCTTCAGCAACACCTTATCACCCACAGAATAAATCTCGGACCTTCCGGTCCACATAACTCATCTGACGTGATTGAGCTGTGCGAAGTCTCTCCTGAATCACCTTTACCTTGTCTAAGGCATCCTGGACTAGCTCTATTCCCAACAACCTAGCCTCGCCGGGCTCAAACCAACCGACTGGAGACCTACACCACCTCCCATATAAAGCTTCATACGGTTCCATCTGAATGCTGGACTGGTAGCTATTATTAGAAGCAAACTCCGCAAGAGGCAAGTAATCAGCCCATGAACCACCGAAATCAATGACACAAGCACGCAACATGTCCTCCAATATCTCAATAGTACGCTCAGACTGCCCATCCGTCTGTGGATGAAATGCTGTGCTCAGCTCTACCTGTGAACCCAACTCTCGCTGAAATGACCTCCAGAACTGAGAAGTGAACTGGGTACCTCTGTATGATATAATAGAAATGGGAACTCCATGCAATCTCACAATCTCACGGATGAATATCTCGGCCAACCGCTCCGAGGAGTATGTAGTACACACTGGAATGAAGTGAGCTGACTTGGTCAAGCCTATCCACCACCACCCAAACTGAATCAAACTTCCTCGCTGTCCGAGGGATTCCACTAACAAAGTCCATAGTAATCCTTTCCCACTTCCACTCAGGAATATCAATACGCTGGAATACACCACCAGGTCTCTGATGATCATACTTGACCTGCTGATAGTTTAGACACCATGCCACGTGGCTCACAATATCTTTCTTCATCTTTCTCCACCAGTAATGCTGCTTCAAATCCTGATACATCTTCACGGCTCCTGGATGAATAGAATACCGTGAGCCGTGGGCCTCATCCAATATCAACTCACGAAGGCCATCAACATTGGGCACGCATATCCGGCCCTGCATCCGCAATTCACCATAACTATCAATAGTGACATCTCTGACATCATCATGTTGAACTCTGTCCTTAAGGACAAGTAAGTGTGGATCATCATACCGGCGCTCTCGGATACGATCATATAAAGAAGAACGAGCTACTACACAAGCCATCAACCGACTGGGCTCAGAAATATCCAGCCTCACCATCTGATTAGCTAACGCCTGAACATCAACTGCAAGGGGTCTCTCCCCAACTGGAATATATGCCAAGCTGCCCATACTAATAGCCTTCCGGCTCAATGCATCAGCCACCACATTGGCTTTCCCGGGATGGTACAAGATAGTAATATCATAGTCTTTCAGCAATTCAAGCCATCTCCCCTGCCTCAAATTTAGATCTTTCTGCTTAAACAAGTGCTGAAGGCTGCGGTGGTCTATATATACATCACAAGATACACCATACAGGTAATGTCTCCAAATCTTCAAGGCATGAACAATAGCAGCTAACTCCAAATCATGAATAAGGTAGTTCTTCTCTTGGGGCTTTAGCTAACGAGAAGCATATGCAATAACTCTACCCTCCTGCATCAATACACAACCGAGCCCAACTATAGAAGCACCACAATACACTGTATATGACCTTGAAGCTAATGGCAACACAACTACCGGAGCTGTAGTCAAAGCCTCCTTGAGCTTCTGGAAGCTCTCCTCACATTCATCAGACCACACAAATGGAGCATTCTTCTGTGTCAACTTAGTTAACGGTGAAGCAATAGATGAGAAACCCTGAACAAATCGGCGATAATAGCCTGCCAAGCCGAGAAAACTCCGAATCTCGGTAGCTGAGGAAGGTCTGGGCCAATTCTGTACAGCCTCGACCTTCTGTGGATCAACCGGAATACCATCACTGGACACTACATGTCCCAGATAAGTCACAGTATCAAGCCAGAACTCACACTTAGTGAATTTTGCATAGAGCTTCTCTTCTCTCAACCTTTGCAATACCACCCTCAAGTGTTGTGCATGCTCCTCTTGGCTGCGTGAATACACCAGAATATCATCAATAAACACAATCACAAAAGAATCAAGGTACAACCAAAATACGCTATTCATCAAGTGCATGAATGCAGCTGGGGCATTAGTCAGCCCGAAAGACATCACCAGGAACTCGTAGTGCCCATATCGCGTTCTGAACGCTGTCTTCATAATATCAGAGTCCCTGATCTTTAACTAATGATAGCCCGATCGAAGATCAATCTTAGAAAATACACTAGCTCCCTGGAGCTGATCAAATAGGTCCTCAATATGAGGCAATGGGTACTTATTCTTCAATGTTACCTTGTTCAGCTGCCTGTAATCAATGCACATTCTCATTGTGCCATCTTTCTTCTTCACGAACAATACCGGTGCACCCCAAGGTGACACACTCGGGAGAATGAAACCCTTATCTAAGAATTCCTGAAGCTGTTCTTTCAATTCTTTTAACTCCTCTAGTGCCATACGATAGGGAGGAATAGAAATGGGCTGAGTGCCCGGCACCAAGTCAATATCCCTGTCAGGCGGCATGCCCGACAGGTCTGCTGGAAATACATCCTAGAACTCCCTCACAATGGGGACTGAATCAAGACTGGGTGTCTCAGCCTCAACCTCTATAATGAGGGCCAAATAAGATAAACAACCCTTCCCAATCATTCGTTGGGCCTTTATATAAGACATCACCCTGTCGGACACATAATCAGTCAAGCCACGCCACTCGATCCTCGGATTACCTGGAATAGCTAGTGTGACTGTCTTGGCATGACAGTCCATAATCGCATGGTAAGGAGATAGCCAATCCATGCCTAGAATCACATCGAAATCTACCATGCCCAGTAGTAATAAATCAACTCGGGTCTCCAGACCCCCAATAGTAATAAGACAGGATCGATATACCTGATCCACAACAACAGTAACCCCCACCGAGGTAGACACATGTACGGGCAAAGCAAGAATACTACGGGTCATACCCAAGTGATGTGCAAAATAAGTAGAAACATAGGAATAGGTGGATCCGAGATCAAATAAGATAGAAGCATCCCTGTGGCAGACTGAGATAATACCTGAAATGACCGCATCTAAAGCACTAGCATCCTTCCTATCCGGAAGAGCATAAAAACGAGCATGGCCTGCACCAGTACGATCCTCGCCTCTAGGGCGACCTCTGGCTACCTGGCCACCAGTCCTAGCTGACTGTGCTGGCGCTGAAGAAACAGGAGTAGAAGACGATGGCTGATCCCTCTGCTGAGACCGCCTACGAAGCCACTGAGGACACTCTTTCTTGATATGGCCCAAGTCACCGCACTCAAAACAACGGACCGAAGATGGAAGAAGGCGCTGCTGAGGACCCCTCGCTACAGATGAATCCTATGCTGAGGAAACAGGAGTAGAGCTCTGAGCTGGAAGAGTGCTCAATGCAAGCTGACTCTGCTGATAGCCCTGCCGACCCTGATGGCCCTGACGACCACGATCTGATGAAACCCCACTGGACTCTGCACGTCCAGACCGATGAGACCTGAAAGAACGACTCCTGCTATACTGGGGTTGGCCCCTAGACGGAGCACCACTGAAGCTGCCAGTACCATGAGGCCTCTTAGCCTCTCTCTCCTCCCGCTCTCTGCGGCGATCTGTCTCAATATAACGGGCAGCATCAACCACCTCCTCGGAGGTAACTGCCGAAGCTCTCTCTCTCTGATCATCAATATGCGGATGGGATAAAAAACGGCCATCAATAAATCTCTGGATCCTCTCTCTGTCCGTAGGAACCATCCACATGGCATGACGGGCCAGCTGTGTGAATCTCATCTCGTACTAAGTAACCGTCATGTCTCCCTACTTCAGCCACTCAAACTGACGATGCAGCTCCTCTCTCTGGGACTAAGGCACGTACTTCTCCTAAAATACTGTGGATAACTGCTGCCAAGTGAGGGGCGCTGCCCAGCGGGCCTACACCTCTCAAAATCCTCCCACCACTGAAATGCTGCACCTGTGAACCGAAAAGTGGTGAAAGAAACACCGCTAGACTCCAGAATACCCGCGGTGCGAAGCATACGCTGACATTTATCAAGAAAACCCTGGGCGTCCTCGCCCTCAGCACCACTGAATGCCGGAGGCTATAGCCTCTCAAACCTCTCCAAACGACGCTGCTCATCGTCGGGCATAACTGGAACCACATGAGCAGGAGCTGGTGCAACGGGCGCATCTGGCTAAACTGGAGCTGCCCCAGGTGCCTGAATACCCTGTACCACCGGCTCGGGTGTGCGAGCCACGGGGGTCTGATTCCCTCCCCCTGCCTGTGAAGAAGACGCTGCAGTAGAGGCTGCAACGACCTGAGCCAAGCCTGTGCATACTGATAAGATCTGAGCCAAGGTCTCCTGAAGACCCGGTATCACAATGGGCACTGCCGGTGCCTGAACCAGAGCTGCCGGAGCATCTGCAGTTGGAACCTGATCCTGAACCTGGGCCACTGGTGCAGGAACCTGACCCTGAGTCTGGTCAGCTGGTGGGTCAGCAGGTGCTGGTACTGCTGCCCTACCTCTACCACGACCACAACCTCTAGGTGCCAATGGTGGTCGTCCACCACGTCCGCTAGCACGTGTCCTCGCCATCTGCGAGAGAATAGAATAGGAAAAAGTTTAGTTTCACAATAACATAAACCGCACGATATGAATCCAAGAAAAGTGAGGTTTTTCCTAAAGTTCTGTAGCCCTCCGAGGATAGATACGGACGTCTACGTACCGATCCGCGAAAGCCTACTAAACCGGCTCATGACTCGCGACTCCTAGTAACCTAGGCTCTAATACCAACTTGTCACGACCCAAATCCGGTCGTGATGGCGCCCAACAATTAAGCTTGGCCAGACAGACCAACGATTACTTATCACAACGAATATCAGTCCCAAATGGACATCCCAAGAAGAATATATGAGTCAAAGAACTCCAATAACAATAATAACGAACAAAATACTGAGAAGTGCCAAAACAACTGACACTCCCAAAGATCTGGAGTCACAAGTCTAGAGCCTCTAATAAAACCCAATAGAAATAGAGAATAATGTATGGAAATACTCAAGTCTAAATATAAAATAACAACTGGAAAGAGGAAGAGAAGCTAGGTTCTACGAACGTTGGCAGCTACCTTAGCAACTCGGTATGAGCAACCACTAGAAATGCCTGTCTACTACTCCTGAGTACCTGAGTCTACACACAAAAGGTGCAGGGAGTAGGGGTGAGTACTAAGTACTCAGTGAGTAATAAATATATAAAAGTAGCTGAAAGTAGGAAATCCACAGAATACCACAATATGAAGCTAAACTACAGTCCTAATCTCCTACGAACTAGCATCAACAGTACAATACACCTACCACATAATAATCCAACAGATAAAGATGCAATGAAATGCACATAACCGCTACGGCGTGTAGCCCGATCCATTTAACGTCGAGGGCGCTCACTGGGGGTGTGTACAGACTCCGGAGGGGCTCCTACAGCCCAAGCGCAAATACAGATGCGGCGTGCAGCCCGATCCTCATATCATAATAACCACTGCGGCGTGCAGCCCGATCCATCCTCAGTCCACAATAATCAGATAAGTCACAAAACAATTCATTTTTCTTAATTCCAGTTTCCAGTTCATAATTTATGAAAAATACTTTAACTTTTATTTAATTTGCGAAAGCCGGTGACTTAGCATTTCAATACTGTGATTTCAATTCCCAGGACTGAGATCAGTGATTAAGCAAATATAGCTATCACATAAATAGGCCCCAAACAAGGCTTACAGCCCACAAATATGTCAAACACAGTGTATTTCCATCACTAATAGCATATTATCCATATCCGGGATGGACCAAGTCTCAATCCCCAGTCACAATCAATCCCGCACCTGCCACGGGGTGCGAGCCACGCCCTACTAGCGTCACAATGTGCTAAGCCGGGGTTTCGAACCCTCAGGCTACCATATACACAAACTACTCACCTCTAGCCGGTCGTAGACTCGTCCGCAATGCCCTTTCCTTTAGAATTCGCTGCCTCGTGTGTAGAATCTAAACCACAATAATTATGTTATTTACGGGTCAAAGAAACACAACCCATTTCAATTTACATGAAAAAATCATAAATACGCTAAGTTGGTAAAAACTCGACACCGGGCCCGCTGTCCGAAAAATTCAGAAAATTATACCAATGCGATCCTCGTCTCGCCACGAGTCCGTGTATATAAAATTTATCAAAATCGGAGTTCGAATGGCCTTTCAAAACTCAAAATCTCGTTTTCAATACCTAGGCCACAATTCTTCACAATTTCTACCCAAATTCATGAAGATTGATGTTAATTCTACCATAAAATTATGTTTTTGAGTCAAGAATCTTACCTCCAATGGTTACCCGATGAAATCCCAGTGTTTTCCTCGAGTTTTTCTTCTCCCTAGGGTTCAAAATTGTGTTTTGGGTGAATGAACTCGCGAGCTCTCTGTTATGTAATTTTTAATTCACTGACAGCATTTTTGTTCTACGCGTTCGCATGACCTCTCAAGCATTCGCGATGCGCAGCTCCAGTTTACTCTTCGCGAACGCGACATCTACCACGCGTTCGCGATGCTCAAGCTCCCAACAGCCCAGATTTTCGTCTACGCGTTCGCGATGCCCCTCATGCGAACGCGATGCACTTCCTCAAGCTCCCACGCGAACGCGATCGCGAAGCTCAAGAATCCTGGCCTACGCGAACGCGATGCCCAGTCATGCAATTGCGATGCTTTGACCCGCCTGGCCTTCGCGATCGCGGCCCATGCCACACGAACGCGAAGGCTTAAATGCCTGCATAGTAACCTGCAATTTTATGCAGATTTTACCAAGTTCAAAATGCCCGGTTGATGGTCCAAATTCATCCCGAGGCCCCCGGGACCCCAACGAAAACCACCAACATACTCCAAAACATGATATGGACTTGTTCCAACAATAAAAAAATACCATCTTAAACATCAAAATCACCATTTTCACACGGATTCAAGCCTAAGTTTATTCAAAACTTCCGAAACTAACATCCAATCTAAAACCCGATCAAACGACGTCTGAATGACCTGAAAATTTGCAGACATATCCAAAATCACATAAAGAAGCTAAAGAAATTATCAGAATTCCATTCTGACCAACAGATCAAAATCTCACCTACCGTCCGGTTTTCGCCAAAATTCAACCTTAGCCAATTCAAGCCTAAAACTACACTGGACCTCCGAATTCAATTCCGATTGCTCTTCTAAGTCCTAAATGATCCCCCGAAACTAGTCTATTCATTCGAATCCGATTCCGAGCACTCTAACTCAATAGTCAACTCTAGGTTGACTTCCCATATTCAAGCTTCCTTCAAACATGGTATTTGCTTCATTTTTAACCCGAATCACTCCTAACTCACCCGATATACTCTAATACTGATATAAAAGCATAAGATATGTAAATTTAAGGTAATGGGGTGGTAATTCCCGTAACGACGGGCCGGGTCGTTCCAGTTTCACTAAAACTTCCGAAACTTGCATTTGATCTAAACCCCGACCTAAACACCTCTGAATGATCTGAAATTTTGCACGCATATCCAAAAACACCTAACGAAGCTACTGCAACTCTCTGAATTTTATTTCGAGCTCCGGATCAAATCTCACCTACCATCCGGAATTCGCCAATATTCAACCTTAGCCAATTTAAACCTAAATCTACACCGGACCTCCGAATTCAATTCCGATTGTTCCCCTAAGTCATAAATCATCCCCCGAAACTAGTTGAATCATCAAAGATCCATTCCGAGCCTTCTAACTCATAGGTCAACATTCAGTTGACTTTTCCAAACTAACCTTCCCAATAAGAGGTTTATTGCCTCATTTCTAACCGAATTCTGCCCGATTTACTTCAAATTCTCTAAACACTTATAATAAAACATATGAAAGCATAAAACAGGGAAAATAGGGTGGTAACTCCCGTAACGACGGGTCGGGTCGTTACAATAATAGTCCATATATTTTTTATAATTGTTATTCGAAATATTTTTATCACGTTTACGAGATATAATATTTATTAATTGAATAACTCAGTATTAGCTAGTAACTACTTACTAATAATTAGTTATCATGGAATGTATGGTAAATTATGTGTCACTTTATTAACTTGTTGAAACTTAAAAATAAATGATGACAGATAATCATATTTAAATTATGAATTATATTTTTATACAAATTCTCTTTCAAATTGAAAGCATACTAAACAAAAGGAGTATTTAAAAAAATATCAAATTATAATATCAAAATTCTTTCAAGATTCATTACTCCTTAAGAGATACATATAAGATTTCATATCGAATACATTACTTTTGATGTTTGAGTTGTTACGATGTTGCAACTAATTTGCATATTATGATATATGTCATACTCTTCGTATTATTCATAGTTGAATTATATATAAATATTTAAATAGATTATTTGTTATAATTTTATGATTTTAATATAATGTTTATAATTATTTTTTTTTATTTTGTACTATCTTAAAATTCTTTAAATCGATAAAATTTGAAGATCCATGGGACTTACGCCCCATGTCTCAAGGCTTACGCCTCGCCTCGTCAGAGGCAAAACGCCTCGCCTCACGCCCCCACCTTTTAATTCACTAGTATAAATATAGTGTAATTACAAGTTTACTGTTTGGTTGCACAAGTGTAACTACACAGTAAAATTAAATTTTAAATAAAATAATTATTAAAATTTAAAAGATAGTGTAATAAATACATGCCTATAATTTTTTTAAAGTATAAATGATATTATATTTGATATTTAAGATATATATTTTTTTTGTAAATATACATTAATCAAAAATCGTATATTTATAACTAATATTGTATATTTAGTTTAGATACTTACAAAAACTAAAAATATACGTTTTGTAAGAACATCATGGAATTCAAATGTTTGATAAAATATTTCACAAAACTAATCTATCAATTCTAACTAAAAAATAAACAATATGCAATGTGAGTCAGTAATACTAATACAAGTAAATTGGAACCATGAATACAACTTAATTTCAAAATTTTAAAAAAATAGTTTAATACATATCAAATTCAAATATAATAGTAAGTTCCACTACAACTTAAGATTAGAAAATATGATAAATTTATAACCACATTCACCAATGAAATTCCACTTTAATTGCATCTCTCATTATATGCAAGTTTGCTAATGACTCATTATTTCTAATATTGGGACGTGTAGTTTCAAAAAATAAAATAGATAATCAATTACATGGAATTACAAGAAGTAGGATAAAGAAATAAAAGATAAATAATGTACAAAAAGAAATATATTTTAAAATTTCAAAAGAAATTAAAAAGTAAAAATAATGGAAACAAAGAATTTATAAAGAAAATAAATTAAAATAAAAACAAAAAGGAAATAAACTAAAAAGCAACTTGTAATTATACAGTGTAATTACCACCAATTCTCATCTCTCCCTTAAGAATTAACGAGTGTATTATACCTTTACAATTATACCCAATTTCATGATGACTAAGTAATTACTTTACCAAACAAATATTCAAATTAGGTAATTATACCCAAATTTATTTTCCAGGTAACTTTCAAAACAAACTCTTGGTATTTGGCAAGCCTGTAAATGGGAACCTCATAGATGAAGTGCAAGTACAGTTGGCTGAAACTGAAATCCAAGAAAATAAATTAAGAATAAATTAGGAAAATGACTATCAATATTTAACCGTTATACTATTCCATTAAATTAGGAAAATGAGTATCAAAGAGGAATGTCATATCCAAGCATGTCAAAGTTTATTGGCAAAAGAGTCAAATTTTACCTTTTTACGTTCCGATATTATTAATAACAAAAAAGGTCCAAATACCCTCCTATACTTTGCGAAATGGGTCAAATATACCCCTCGTTAAAAGTTTGGTCAATATCCAACCTTGCCGTTATTGGCCTGGATATCCCCTTGAACTTTAAATGGAGCCAAATATCTCCCTGGACTTTACGATAAGGTCTATATATAACCCTTATTTTTTTAACAAAATATTTTTTTTTTTTTGTAAAAACTGAAAATATTTTGTTGAAAATAATTTCTTCAGTTCTAAAAAAAAGAAAATATTTTGTTAAAAAATAATTTTGTTTTTCTATCTTTACAAAAAAAATAGTTTTTACAAATTTATTTTTCCATTTTTTCCGGTTTAAAAAAAAACTTTAAAAAAATGGAAAAATGAGAAAAAAAATATTTTTCAAAAGCGAGAATAATTTGTTGAAAATTTTTTATTTAGTTTTTAACAAACAAAAATATTTTGTTAAAAACTGAAAATATTCTAATTCCTCTGTTTTTACATGTTTTTCCAGTTTTTACATAATATTTTGTTAAAAAAATAATTTTTGCAATTTGTTTAAAGTTTCACAAAAAGAAATATCTTTTTCTTTTGGAAATGTTCTAATTTCTTTTTGTAAAACTTTATAAAAATTGCAAAAATCACTTTTTTTAACAAAATATTTTTTTTGTAAAAACATATTTGTAAAAAATGTAAAAACAGAGGAATTAGAACATTTTCAGTTTTAATAAAAATATTTTTATTTTTTAAAAGCCGAATAAAATATTTTCAACAAATTATTTTCACTTTTGAAAAATATTTTTTTTCTTCATTATTTAGTTTTTTAAAACTTTTTTTTTGTAAAAACTGGAAAAATAAATTTGTAAAAACTGTTTTTTTTGTTGTAAAAAAGGGGAAAAATCATTGTTAACAAAATATTTGTCGTTTTTAAGAACTGAAGAAATTATTTTCAACAAATAATTTTTAGTTTTTACAAAAAAATATTGTTAAAAAATAAAGGTTATATATAGACATTATCGTAAAATCTAGGGGGTATTCGGGTCAATAGTGTAACGGCAAGGTTGGATATGAACCAAACTTTTAACGAGGAATATATTTGGCCCTTTTCATAAAGTATATAGGGGTATTTGAACTTTTACCCTTTCAAAGTTACTCTGTTTAAACTGTAAACTCGAGATATCAAACTGTGACCAATTATAGAGGTTGCCTTATCATTAGTTTCAGAATCGTTCTTTCAGATAGTATAACGGAAGTTAACTGTAGAATTGACAATGACTCTCATTATTACGTTTATCATTAGTTTAAAATTCGTTCATTTTTTTATCTTTTTTGAACTTTCTGTGAGTAATTAAATTTCTGCCTAATAAGTCACAGACAGCCGTAAGAGACATGATGCAATTTGCCTCCTTTTCGAATTGGACATGAATGGACAATATCTACTCTATATTTGTTTTTATCCTTTCCTACATACCACAAAATAGTTCAATACATTTTGACAAAAATTTGCATTATTGACCACCGTAAAAGCTGACCAAGAAAATGACTTCTTATATAGCTCTAGCCACATAGCAAATAGCATGTCGGCCAATTTTGCAACTGCTTTACAGTACTATCCGTCCACTTCAAATATTCTATGAAACGTTGCTTTCTCTTCGACAAATAATTCATTGTTATTGTATTTTCTTTTTACCTTTTATTGGAATTAAGAAATTAACTTAAAAATCATAACAAATTAAATTATAATATAGCGTATACAATTTTTTAATTTGCCAATGAATTTCACTAGGAACAACCATAAGGTTGACCCGTTTCAAGCAATACACAAAACTCTCATGCCTTTCTTGGCCGGATGTCACCACCTGGAAATCTCACTTTCGTGTCAGTAATAACGCTTAACATTTTACTTCTAGGCAAGTCAATATTAGAGGATAACTAAGCCAATTTTAACCAATTCAAATCTGTAGAACCAACTAAAAAGAAATAAAGTTCAAATAAAGTACGAAATAGCGAATTAAACCAATATCAATACAATCCGGATATAGAGTAACAAGTTCACGAGCTTCTAGAATTTGTACAAATAGAATCTGAAATAAGCACAATTATCTCGAATGAAAAGAGCAGTAAATAGGAAAAATGGGAGGGGACTTCAAGGTCTGCGGACGCCAACAGATGAACCTCGAGTCTCCAAGTTAGTTGATCCAAGATAATGCACCTCATGGACAACTGGGACCAGTACCAAAATCTGCACAAGAAGTACAGAGTATAGTATTAGTACAACGGACCCCATGTACCTCGTAAGTGTCAAGCCTAGCCCCGTCACATAGCCCCGACGAGGTTGTAACGATGTTATGACAAGACACCCACGTAAATAAACTTGTGCAGATAACAATATGCATACAACATAATAGAAAATAAAGGATAAACATGTACTAGTAGGAAGGGGACATGCGAAACAGGTGCAAGATACGATAATTACAACATAAATGATAACAAGTAATAGTCAACATGCCTTTAAGCAGGAAAAAAAACCAATAGACATAATGAATAAATCTGCACGGTATCATCCTTCGTGCTTTTATGTCACGACCCAAATCCGGTCGTGATGGCGCCCAACAATCAAGCTAGGCCGGCCAGACCAACAATTTAATTATAACACAATACCAGTCCCCAAATGGACAACCCAAGAAGAATATATGAGTTTAAGAACTCCAATAATAATAATACCGAACAAAAGTACTGACACTCCCAAAGATCCGGAGTCACAAGTCTAGAGCCTCTAACAAAACCCAACAGGAAAATAGAGAGTACGATATAGAAGTACTCAAGTCTGAATACAAAATATACAATAACAACTGGAATGAGAGGAGAAGCTAGGTTCTGCGAACGTAGGCAGCTACCTCAGCAACTCGATGTGACAATGTAAACGCTGGAGATGCCCGTCTACTGCTCCCGAGTACTTGAGTCTGCACACAAAAGGTGCAGGGAGTAGGGGTGAGTACTAAGTACTCAGTGAGTAACAAATATATATATGTAGCTGACAGTAAGAAATCCACAAAATACCACAATATGAAGCTACTCTACAGTCCGAATCTCCTACGAACTAGCAACAATAATACAATACAGCTACCACAGAGTAATTCAACAAATACAGATGCAATGCAATGCACATAACCGCTACGGCGTGTAGCCCGATCCAATTTAACGTCGACGGCGCTCACTGGGGGTGTGTACAGACTCCGGAGGGGCTCCTACAGCCCAAGCGCAATACTGCTGCGGCGTGCAGCCCGATCCTCATATCAACCACTGCGGCGTGCAGCCCGATCCCATACTCAGTCCACAATAAGCAAATAAGTCACAAAACAGTTCATTTTCCTTAATTCCAGTTCTCAATTCATAATTTATGAAAAATACTTTAACCTTATTAAATTTGTAAAAGCCGGTGACTTAGCATTTCAATAGTGTGATTACAATTTCCAGGACTGAGATCAGTGATTTAAGCAATTATAGCTATCACATAAATATTGTCCTCTAAGGACGCTACAGATCGGCACAAGGCCCCAAACAAGGCTTACAACCCACAAATATAGCAAATACAGTGTATTTCCAATACTAACAACATATTATTCACTTCCGGGATGGACCAAGTCTCAATCCCCAAATCACAATCAATCCCGCACCTGCCACGGTGTGCGAGCCGCGCCCTATTAGCGTCACAATGTGCTAAGCCGGGGTTTCGAACCCTCAGGCTACTATATACACAAACTACTTACCTCTAGCCGGTCGTAGACTCGTCCGCGATGCCTTTTCCTTTGAATTTCGTTGCCTCGTGTGTAGAATCTAGTCAAATAACAATAATTATATCAAATACGGGTCAAAGAATCATAACCCACTTCAATTTATATGAAATTCGCATAATTACACTAAGTTGGTAAAACCCGACCCCGGGCCCCACTGCTCGGAAAATTCCGAAATTAGTACCAACGCGATCCTTATCTCGCCACGAGTCCGTGCATATAAAATTTATCGAAATCGGAGTTCAAATGGCCTTCCAAATCCAAAAATCCCGTTTTCAATACTTAGGCCATATTTCTTCAAGATTTCAACCCAATTTCATGAAGATTGATGTTAATACTACCATAAAATGATGTTTTTGAGTCAAGAATCTTACCTCCGACGAATACCCGATGACTTCTCGGTGATTTCCTCGAGTTTTCTTCTCTCTAGGGCTCAAAATTTGTGTTTTGGGGGTGTAAACCCGTAACCCCTCTGTTCTGCAATTTTATTCACTGCCAGACCCTATTGTTCTTCGCGTTCGCGTGACCCTCTACGCGTTCGCGATGAACAGCCCCGCCTTACTCTTCGCGAACGCGACACTGGCCACGCGTTCGCGATGCTCAATTCCGGTTACCCTTCGCGGACGCGACGCCTCCCACGCGTTCGCGATGTTCAAACTCCCAGCCACCCAGATTTCTTCTACGCGTTCGCGATACACCTCCCGCGAACGCGAAGCACAACACCACGACCCTACGCGAACGCGACACCCCGACCACGAACGCGATGCTTTAATCTTCCTGGCCTTCGCGAACGCGACCCATGCCACGCGAACGCGAAGGTCAAAATGACTGGGCAGAAACCTGCAGTTTTCTGCAGATTTTGCCAAGTCCAAATGCCCGGTTGATGGTCCGAAATCATCCCGAGGCCCCCGGGACCCCAACGAAAACCACCAACGCACTCCAAAACATGATACGGACTTGTTCCAATCATAAAAACACCATACTAAACATCAAAATCACCAATTATCCACGGATTCAAGCCTAAGTTTCTTCAAAACTTTCAAAACTAACATTCAATCCAAAACCCGGTCAAACGATGTCCGAATGACCTGAAAATTTGCAGACATACCCAAAATCACATAACGAAGCTACAGAAATTGTCGGAATTCCATTCCGACCCCCGGATCAAATTATCACCTACCATCCGGATTTCGCCAAAATTCAACCTTCGCCAATTCAAGCCTAAAACTACACCGGACCTCCGAATTCAATTCCGATTGTTCTCCTAAGTCATAAATGATCCCCCGGAACTAATCGAATCATCAGAATCCGGTTCCGAGCACTCTAACTCAATAGTCAACTCTTGGTTGACTTTCCATATTCAAGTTTTCTTCAAACATGCTATTTGTTTCATTTTCAATCCAAATCACTCCTAACTCACCCGATATACTCTAATACTGATTTAAAAGTATAATATATGTAAATGCAAGGTAACAGGGTGGTAATTCCCGTAACGACGGGCCGGGTCGTTACATTCTCCCCAACTTAAACAAACGCTCGTCCGCGAGCGGGTTAAGAAACATACCCTGGAGTATCAAACAAGTGTGGATATCTACTTCGCATCTCCTGCTCGGTCTCCCAAGTTGCTTCCTCCACGGGATGACCTCTCCACTGCACTTTCACTGAAGCTATGTCCTTGGATCTCAGCTTACGAACCTGTCGACCCAAAATGGCTACTGGTTCCACATCATAAGTCAAATCCTCATCTAGCTGTATCGTGCCGAAGTCCAACACATGAGACGGGTCTCCGACATACTTCCGGAGCATAGATACATGGAACACCGGGTGAACTCCCGACAAACTGGGTGGCAAAGCAAGCATATAAGCCACCTCCCCAACTTTCGTAAGCACCTCAAAAGGTCCAATTAACCTTGGGCTCAACTTTCCTTTCTTTCCAAACCTCATAACACCCTTCATAGGCGAAACTTTCAGCAACACCTTCTCACCTACTGAATAAGACACATCTCGGACCTTCCGGTCCGCATAACTCTTCCGACGCGACTGAGCTGTGCGAAGTCTCTCCTGAATCACCTTCACCTTGTCTAAGGCATCTTGGACTAACTCTGTCCCCAACAACCTAGCCTCGCCGGGCTCTAACCAACCAACTGGAGACCTACACCGCCTCCCATATAAAGCTTCATACGGTGCCATCTGAATGCTGGACTGATAGCTATTATTGTAAGCAAACTCCGCCAAAGGCAAATAATCAGCCCACGAACCACCAAAATCAATGACACAAGCACGCAACATGTCCTCCAATATCTGAATAGTACGCTCAGACTGCCCATCCGTCTGTGGATGAAATGTTGTGCTCAACTCTACCTGTGACCCCAACTCTCGCTGAAATGTCCTCCAGAACTGAGATGTGAACTGGGTACCTCTGTCTGATATAATAGAAATGGGAACTCCATGCAATCTCACTATCTCACGGATGAATATCTCTGCCAACCGCTCCGAGGAATAAGTAGTACACACTGGGATGAAGTGAGCTGACTTGGTCAACCTATCCACCACCACCCAAACTGAATCAAACTTCCTCGCTGTCCGAGGGAGTCCACTAACAAAGTCCATAGTTATTCTTTCCCACTTCCACTCCGGAATATCAATACGCTGGAATACACCACCAGGTCTCTGATGCTCATACTTGACCTGCTGACGGTTTAGACACCGAGCCACATGGCTCACAATATCTTTCTTCATCTTTCTCCACCAGTAATGCTGCTTCAAATCCTGATACATCTTCGCGGCTCCCGGATGAATAGAATACCGCGAGCTGTGGGCCTCTTCCAATATCAACTCACGAAGGCCATCAACATTGGGCACACATATCCGGCCCTGCATCCGCAATACACCCTCACTATCAATAGTGACATCTCTAGCATCATCATGTTGAACTCTGTCCTTAAGGACAAGTAAGTGTGGATCATCATACCGGCGCTCTCGAATACGATCATATAAAGAAGAACGAGCTACTACACAAGCCATCACCCGACTGGGCTCAGAAATATCCAGCCTTACCATCTGATTAGCTAACGCCTGAACATCAACTGCTAGGGGTCTCTCCCCAACCGGAATATACGCCAAACTGCCCATACTAATAGCCTTCCGGCTCAATGCATCAGCCACTACATTGGCTTTCCCGGGATGGTACAAGATAGTAATATCATAGTCTTTAAGCAACTCAAGCCATCTCCGCTGCCTCAAATTTAGATCTTTCTGCTTAAACAAATGCTGAAGGCTGCGGTGGTCCGTATATACATCACAAGATACACCATATAGGTAATGCCTCCAAATCTTCAAGGCATGAACAATAGCAGACAACTCCAAATCATGAACAAGGTAGTTCTTCTCGTGGGGCTTTAGCTGACGAGAAGCATATGCAATAACTCTACCCTCCTGCATCAACACACAACCGAGCCCAACTCTAGAAGCATCACAATACACCGTATATGACCCTGAGGCTGATGGTAACACAAGTACTGGAGCTGTGGTCAAAGCCTCCTTGAGCTTCTGAAAGCTCTCCTCACATTCATCAGACCACACAAATGGAGCATTCTTCTGTGTCAACTTAGTCAACGGTGAAGCAATAGATGAGAAACCCCGAACAAACCGGCGATAATAGCCTGCCAAGCCGAGGAAACTCCGAATCTCAGTAGCTGAGGAAGGTCTGGGCCAATTCTGCACTGCCTCGATCTTCTGTGGATCAACCCGAATACCATCACTGGACACTATATGTCCCAGAAAACCCACAGTATCAAGCTAGAACTCACACTTAGTGAATTTTGCATAAAGCATCTCTTCTCTCAACCTCTGCAATGCCACTCTCAAATGCTGTGCATGCTCCTCCTGGCTGCGTGAATATACCAGAATATCATCAATAAACACAATCACAAAAGAATCCAGGTACGGCCGAAATACACTATTCATCAAGTGCATGAATGCAGCTGGGGCATTAGTCAACCCGAAAGACATCACCAAGAACTCGTAGTGCCCATATCGCGTCCTGAACGCTGTCTTCATAATATCCGAGTCCCTGATCTTCAACTGATGATAGCCCGATCGAAGATCAATCTTAGAAAATACACTAGCTCCCTGGAGCTGATCAAATAGGTCCTCAATACGAGGTAATGGGTACTTATTCTTCATCGTTACCTTGTTCAGCTGCCCGTAATCAATGCACATTCTCATTGTGCCATCTTTCTTCTTCACGAACAACACCGGTGCACCCCAAGGTGACACACTTGGACGAATGAAACCCTTATCTAAGAGTTCCTGAAGCTGTTCTTTCAATTCTTTTAACTCTGCTGGTGCCATGCGATAGGGAGGAATAGAAATGGGCCGAGTGCCCGGCACCAAGTCAATACCAAAGTCAATATCTCTGTCAGGCGGCATGCCTGGCAGGTCTGCTGGAAATACATCCGGAAACTCCCTCACAATGGGGACCGAATCAAGACCGGGTGTCTCGGCCTCAACATTTCTAATGAAGGCCAAATAAGATAAACAACCCTTGCCAATCATTCGTTGGGCCTTTATATAAGAAATCACCCTGTCGGACACATAATCAGTCAAGCCACGCCACTCGATCCTCGGATTACCTGGAATAGCTAGTGTGACTGTCTTGGCATGACAGTCCAGAATCGCATGATAAGGAGATAGCCAATCCATGCCTAGGATAACATCGAAATCTACCATGCCCAGTAGTAATAGATCAACTCGGGTCTCCGGACCCCCAATAGTAATAATACAGGATCGATATACCTGATCCACAACAACAGTATCCCCCCACTGGGGTAGACACATGTACGGGCAAATCAAGAATACCACGGGTAATACCCAAATGATGTGCAAAATAAGTAGAGACATAAGAATAAGTGGATCCGGGATCAAATAAGACGGAAGCATCCCCTGTGGCAGACTGAGATAATACCCGAAATGACCGCATCCGAAGCACTAGCATCCTTCATATCCGGAAGAGCATAGAAACGAGCTCGACCTCCACCAGTACGATCCTCTCCCCCGGGGCGACTTCGGATACTTGGCCACCAGTCCTAGCCGACCGTGCCGGCGCCGAAGAAACAGGAGTAGAAGACGAGCGCCGATCCCTCCGCCGAGACCGCTTACGAAGCCACCGGGACACTCTCTCCTGATATGACCCAAATCACCGCACTCAAAACAACGGCCCGAAGATAGAAGAAGGGGCTGCCTGGGGACCCCTCACTACCGATGAATCTTGTGCTGAGGAAACAGGAGCGCAGCTCGAGCCGGAAGAGCACTCGGTGCAGGCCGACTCGCCGACGGCTCGCCGACCCCGATAACCCCGCCGGCCTCGACGACCACGATCCGATGAAACTCCACCGGACTCTGCACGTCCAGACTGATGAGACCCGAAAGAGCGACCTCTGCTATGCTGAAATTGGCCCCTAGACGGAGCACCACTGTAACTGCCAGCACCACGAGGCCTCTTAGCCTCTCTCTCCTCTCGCTCTCTGCGGCGATCTGTCTCAATGTGACGGGCAGCATCAACCACCTCCTCAAAGGTAACTGTCGAAACTCTCTCCCTGGTCATCAATATGCGGATGGGATAAATAAGTCCATCAATAAATCTCCGAATCCTCTCCCTGTCTGTAGGAACCATCCACATGGCATGACGGGCCAGCCTGTGTGAATCTCATCTCGTACTAATTAACCGTCATCTCTCCCTGCTTCAACCACTCGAACTGACGTCGCAGCTCCTCTCTCCGAGACCGAGGCACGTACTTCTCCAAAAATACCATGGAGAACTGCTGCCAAGTGAGGGGCACTGCCCCAGCGGGCCTATACCTATCAAAATCCTCCCACCACTGAAATGTTGCACCTGTGAACCGAAAAGTGGTAAATGAAACACCACTGGACTCCAGAATACTCGCGGTGCGAAGCATATGATGACATTTAGCAAGAAAACCCTGGGCGTCCTCGCCCTCAGCACCACTGAATGTCGGAGGCTGTAGCCTCTCGAACCTCTCCAAATAACGCTACTCATCGTTGGGCATAACTGGAACCACATGAGCAGGAGCTGGTGCAGCTGGTGCAACGGGTGCAACTGGCTGAGTTGGAGCTGCCCCAGGTGCCTGAATACCCTGTACTACCGGCTCGGGTGTGCGAGCCACGGGGATCTAATTCCCCCCCTGCCTGTGAAAAAGAAGCTGCATTAGAGGCTACAACTACCTGAGCCAAGCCAGTGCATACTGATAGAATCTGAGCTAAAGTCTCCTGAAGACCCGGTATCACAATGGGAACTGTCGGTGCCTAAACCTGGGCTGCCGGAGCGTCTGCAGCTGGAACCTGATCCTGAACCTGGGTGCCAATGGTGGTCGTCCGCCACGTCCGTTAGCTCGTGTTCTCGCCATCTGCGAGAGAATAGAATATGGAAAGATTTAATTTCATGATAACACAAATCGCACGATATGAATCCAAGAAAATGAGGTTTTTCCTAAAGTTTCTGTAGCCCTTCGAGGATAGATACGGACGTCTACGTACCGATCCGCGAAAGCCTACTAAACCGGCTCATGACTCGCGAGTCCTAATAACCTAGAGCTTTGATACCAACTTGTCACGACCCAAATCCGGTCGTGATGGCGCCCAACAATCAAGCTAGGCCAGCCGGACCAACAATTTAATTATAACACAATACCAGTCCCCAAATGGACAACCCAAGAAGAATATATGAGTTTAAGAACTCCAATAATAATAATACCGAACAAAAGTACTGACACTCCCAAAGATCCGGAGTCACAAGTCTAGAGCCTCTAACAAAACCCAACAGGAAATAGAGAGTACGATATAGAAGTACTCAAGTCCGAATACAAAATATAAAATAACAACTGGAATGAGAGGAGAAGCTAGGTTCTGCGAACGTAGGCAGCTACCTCAGCAACTCGATGTGACAAGGTAAACGCTGGAGATGTCCGTCTACTGCTCCTGTGTACCTGAGTCTGCACACAAAAGGTGCAGGGAGTAGGGGTGAGTACTAAGTACTCAGTGAGTAACAAATATATATATGTAGCCGACAGTAAGAAATCCACAAAATACCACAATATGAAGCTACACTACAGTCCGAATCTCCTACGAACTAGCAGCAACAATACAATACAGCTACCACAGAGTAATTCAACAAATACAGATGCAATGCAATGCACATAACCGTTACGGCGTGTAGCCCGATCCAATTTAACGTCGACAGCGCTCACTGGGGGTGTGTACAGACTCCGGAGGGGCTCCTACAGCCCAAGCGCAATACTGCTGCGGCGTGTAGCCCGATCCTCATATCAACCACTGCGGCGTGCAGCCCGATCCCATACTCAGTCCACAATAAGCAAATAAGTCACAAAACAGTTCATTTTCCTTAATTCCAGTTCTCAATTCATAATTTATGAAAAATACTTTAACCTTATTAAATTTGTAAAAGCCGGTGACTTAGCATTTCAAAAGTGTGATTACAATTTCCAGGACCGAGATCAGTGATTTAAGCAATTATAGCTATCACATAAATATTGTCCTCTAAGGACGCTACAGATCGGCACAAGGCCCCAAACAAGGCTTACAGCCCACAAATATAGCAAATACAGTGTATTTCCAACACTAACAACATATTATTCACTTCCGGGATGGACCAAGTCTCAATCCCCAAATCACAATCAATCCCGCACCTGCCACGGTGTGCGAGCCACGCCCTATTAGCGTCACAATGTGCTAAGCCGGGGTTTCGAACCCTCAGGCTACTATATACACAAACTACTCACCTCTAGCCGGTCGTAGACTCGTCCGCGATGCCTTTTCCTTTGAATTTCGTTGCCTCGTGTGTAGAATCTAGTCAAATAACAATAATTATATCAAATACGGGTCAAAGAATCATAACCCACTTCAATTTATATGAAATTCGCATAATTACACTAAGTTGGTAAAACCCGACCCCGGGCCCCACTGCTCGGAAAATTCCGAAATTAGTACCAACGCGATCCTTATCTCGCCATGAGTCCGTGCATATAAAATTTATCGAAATCGGAGTTCAAATGGCCTTCCAAATCCAAAAATCCCGCTTTCAATACTTAGGCCACATTTCTTCAAGATTTCAACCCAATTTCATGAAGATTGATGTTAATACTACCATAAAATGATGTTTTTGAGTCAAGAATCTTACCTCCGACGAATACCCGATGACTTCTCGGTGATTTCCTCGAGTTTTCTTCTCTCTAGGGCTCAAATTTGTGTTTTGGGGGTGTAAACCCGTAACCCCTCTGTTCTGCAATTTTATTCACTGCCAGACCCTATTGTTCTTCGCGTTCGCGTGACCCTCTACGCGTTCGCGATGAACAGCCCCGCCTTACTCTTCGCGAACGCGACACTGGCCACGCGTTCGCGATGCTCAATTCCGGTTACCCTTCGCGGACGCGACGCCTCCCACGCGTTCGCGATGTTCAAACTCCCAGCCACCCGGATTTCTTCTACGCGTTCGCGATACACCTCCCGCGAACGCGAAGCACAACACCACGACCCTACGCGAACGCGACACCCCGACCGCGAACGCGATGCTTTAATCTTCCTGGCCTTCGCGAACGCGACCCATGCCACGCGAACGCGAAGGTCAAAATGATTGGGCAGAAACCTGCAGTTTTCTGCAGATTTTGCCAAGTCCTACAAGCCCGGTTGATGGTCCGAAATCATCCCGAGGCCCCCGGGACCCCAACGAAAACCACCAACGCACTCCAAAACATGATACGGACTTGTTCCAATCATAAAAACACCATACTAAACATCAAAATCACCAATTATCCACGGATTCAAGCCTAAGTTTCTTCAAAACTTTCAAAACTAACATTCAATCCAAAACCCGGTCAAACGATGTCCGAATGACCTGAAAATTTGCAGACATACCCAAAATCACATAACGAAGCTACAGAAATTGTCGGAATTCCATTCCGACCCCCGGATCAAATTATCACCTACCATCCGGATTTCGCCAAAATTCAACCTTCGCCAATTCAAGCCTAAAACTACACCGGACCTCCGAATTCAATTCCGATTGTTCTCCTAAGTCATAAATGATCCCCCGAAACTAGTCGAATCATCCAGAATCCGGTTCCGAGCACTCTAACTCAATAGTCAACTCTTGGTTGACTTTCCATATTCAAGTTTTCTTCAAACATGCTATTTGTTTTATTTTCAATCCAAATCACTCCTAACTCACCCGATATACTCTAATACTGATTTAAAAGTATAATATATGTAAATGCAAGGTAACGGGGTGGTAATTCCCGTAACGACGGGCCGGGTCGTTACATTTTACTCTCAACCTTACTATGAAATAGAATTACCCTTCGTGTATTAACTCTCAAAAGGTGGCACGACATCACCCTTCATGCCTTTACTCTCAACTTTACTATGAAACAGAATTACCCATCGTGCATTAACTCTCAAAATGTGGCACGACATTACCTTTCGTGCATTAACTCTCACAATATAGCACGACATCATTCTTCGTGCATTAACTCTCACAATATGGCATAGCATCACTCTTCGGAATTAACACTCTCCCATATCGTATAACAATGATAATATAACAATAGGGAAATAGAATGAACAAGAACAAGCCTTACGTCAAAATTGTTCCACAATACCAACATCAATCTCAGAAACAATACTCAATTATCATAGGCAATCCACAAATGCGAAAAGAACGATCAATATAGTAATTAAATAAGTCTAAGCATGGATATCATGATTAACGAAAATAATAATTTACAAGGAACAAGTCCCACCCGCATGCTTTAACCTAACAACAATGCATAAGTACTAGTCACCTCACATATACGTTGTATCCCAATAATTAGACATGTTGAAAATATACAAACAAGTCATAATTCCTTGAGTCAAGATTAATCATGACACTTACCTTCCTCCAAAAATCAACTCAAATCTAAACAACAACTTTGCCTATCAAACAAGCCTCCGAACCAACAAAATCTAGCAAATTATCAACCAAACAATTCAAATTAGGCCTTCGTAACTACCCACAGTTGCAAAAGATTCAATTTAGGTCATTATTAAAATAGTCAACTAAAGCCAACTCCGAGGCCCGCTTGGTCCAAACCCGAAATTCGGACCAAACCCCGATTACTCATTCACCCCTGAGCCCGGTTATGTAATTTATTTTAAAATCTGACCTCAATTTGAGGTTTAAATCCCTATTTTATAAAAATTCCTAATTCTACCCAAACCCTCAATTTTCACCATGAAAATACAAGATTTTTGGTCAAAATCTTGTGAAATTTAATGAAATATTGAAAGAAAATTGGTTAGAATCACTAAACCAATGAATTGGGGAAGAAAGGCTCTTGGAAAAATCGCCTCTAGGGTTTTCTTGTTTTGAAAATTTTAAGAATGAGAGAAAATCCCGTCTAGCTCGAATTTAACCAGTTATAGATATTGCGATTTTGACCTGGGGTTCGCAATTGCGAACCATGCAAATACGAGAAATCTTTCGCAATTCTGAAGTTCCAGCATCTCTGCTATCACTGCATTTGCGATGATTTGTTCTCAAGTACGAACTGTGCTCTTCTGCAATTGCGACTCAAATGATTGCAAATGCGACCAAGTCCCCCAGTCCCACTTCGCAAAAGCGAAGTCTTGTTTGCAAATGCGAAACTGATGTGTAACGACCCGATTAGTCGTTTTATATTTTCGAACCCCGTTCCTTAAATAATCCTTTTCGTATTTTCTTTAGCTAAATTATGACTTGCGGGGGCGCGTGGTTCAGAAGTTAGAAGAATTTCGGGCAAGAACAAGCCTATTCGCTTCATTTAATATCTTCAAAAAGACCAAGTATGACTTCGGTCAATATTTTGGGAAAACGGACCCGGAATCGTGATCCGACAATTTTTGAGGGTCTGTGAAAAAATATGGGACTTGGGCGTGTGCCCGGAATCAAATTGTGAGGTCCCTAGCCCGAGTAATAGAATTTTTTGTAAAAATTGTTAATTTAAGTTTCAAAGAATTTAATAAACGAAGAAATTATTGTTTTATAGGTATCCGGGTCAGATTTCGATTCCGACACATGGTACAAGTCCGAAATATCATATAAAACCTACCCGTAAAGTTTGGTGTCAATTCGAGTAGTTTAAGGGCGTTTTAACCCATTGGTAGGAAATTAAGAAGTTGAAGTTCATTATATTTGATCAATTGGTTTTAGGGTCCCATTCTGTGGTTTAATAATATTTTGGGTATTTCCAAGGTTCGACTAGGTCATCCTCGTGATTTCAGACTTGTCGGTATGTTCGGACGGGGCGCGGGAGCCCCGAGCGTCAAATGGTCGAGGTTCGAGCGAAGCTAGGAATTGAAGGGGAATAACATCTGCTGCTTCAGTCAAAACCGCTTCCGCGGCTCTTGGACCGCAAAAGCAGCCCTTTTATCGCGGAAGTGGAAGTCACAGAAGCGGCCTTCCTATCGCAGAAACGGTCAGGCAGCCAAGGAGAATAACTGCATACGTGGCCTAGAAATCGCATAAGCGGTTCCGCTTGTGCGGCCCCAGATCGCAGAAGCGGTCGACCATCCCTCGCTCAAAACTGCAAAAACGGTTTATTTTCTGCATGTGCGGGACCGTATAAGCGGTCCCATCACCGCAGAAGCGAAAATCGCAGGGACAGTGAGCTCATTTAATACGGGCTCAAATGCTTTTATCTCCCATTTTCTCATCACTTGGGCGATTTTGAAGATTTTAAAGAGAATATTTCTCCTTATTATCACAAGGTAAGTAATTCCCACACACTCTTAGCTTAAATACATGAACATTAGGTAGATTTAACACCAAGAAAAATTAAATAAAATCAAAGGTTAGGGCTAGACCTAAGATTTTGGAAAAACTATGATTTAACCACCTAATTAGTTGTGTTATGAACTAAAATTTACATATTAGTAATCCTTAGGTTATAGAGAATAATTTCCTCAAAAAATATCGAAATTTGGGCACATGGGCCCGGGGTCGGAATTTAGTAAACTTGCGGGAAATGTTGGAAAATCACTTAATTAGCTAGAATTCAACCTTGTGAGCAATTATTGATTAGTTCTTGCCTTATTTAAACTAGTTGGTGCTTGTTCGGCTTCGAATTGAGCTTGGAGCCTAGTCTTGTGGTTGAAAGCGCGCTTCGGAGCAAGGTGAGTCTCTTTTCTAACCTTGTAAGAGGGAAATATCCCCATGGGTATAATAAATAATCATATTGCTCTATATGCGGGGGCTACGTACGCATCAAGTGACGAAAGTCCGTGCGTAGCGACTTTGTGACAGTTCGGGTAGTCTAGGATCCTAAAACATGTTATATGTGAAATCTCTGTAATCTTGTTGGCTGTTGATATATCTTAACGAGTTGGACACTAAAATTTTAAAGGCATTTAATTTCATCTAATTTGGGATTTATTGAAAGAGAATTGACTCGTACTTGGAAGATCATGTATTCTTATGTGTACCTGCTTCGCATGTATGATCCGCGAGTAGGGTAATTGTGATTTATATTTTACCGTGTCGCACGTATAATTCGCGAGCGGGGTAATAGATGCATCTATGGTTCGTGCCGCTCGACCCTCGGCAATGCATATTTACTTTCTGTTGGAGCGGGCCGTCGACCTCGACATGTTTGTGCATGATTTATGTGTTGCTGTTAATTGTGGTATTGGCGCTACTTGCTATGTAAAGAAAGAAACCTAGAAATTTGATTAAGGCAAGAATATGAGTAAAAGATCTTTTTGTGGAACCTGTCTATTGGATAAATTTATTATGTTGTTTGATTCCCTCTACTATGTTATATTATTTGGACCTTAGTAAGTATCAAGTCGACCTCTCCTCTCTACTTCTTCGAGATTAGAATGGATAATTACTGAGTACATGTGGTTTATGTTCTCATGCTGCACTTCTGTACTTAAATGTACATGTTTTGGGGCAGATGGATCTGGTCAGTATTCGGGCGCGCAGCAGTGAGCTAGCTCGGGGACTTCTATGGTGAGCTGCCTTCTTACTCACGCCGATCCACAGCTGAAGATGTCACTTTTCTTGTATTTATGCTTTCTTGTCTATTCTAATTCAGACAGTAGGACAGAGTTATGTATATTTTGTGTATACTATATAGGTCGCCCCTAGCTAGTGACACCGGGTTCTGACACACACACTATATGGATGTTCCTTCATTTTTGGGGTCTATTTTGTTATGTTACTACTTTATGATTTTACTGATTTTTTTAATTTTCTGAAAGTCTTTAACATGTTGATTTTAAGTTAAACAAAAATGGGCACATAAATCATAATTCCGTACCTGACTGGCCCAACTAGGGTGTTGGGCGCCATCATGATCTATTTTATGAAAAATGGACCGTGACATGAGGTGCCTAGCTACTCTTCGCAAATACGAGAAAGTAGCTCGTGAAAGCGAACGTGATCGAGATCCTGCTATATTACAAATGCAAAGTCAAACCTCGCAATTGCGAGTTTTGAGGCCTGCACCACTGAAGAACACCAAATGTGTTTTTCTATGTCTAAAATACTATGTGGCCTATCCGAAACTCACTCGAGTCCTCGGGGCTCCAAAATAAACATGCATACAAGTCCAAAAATATCATACAAACTTACTCGCGTGATCAAATCACCAAAATAATACATAGAACTCCGAATCAAAAACCAAATCAAATGAATTTTTCAAGAAAACTCATGAACTTCTATTTTTACAACCGGATCACGTCAAACCAACTCTGCTTCTCACCAAATTTAACAAACAAGTCAAAAATATAGTAATGGACCTATACCGGAGTTTAAATTAAAATACGAACCCGATATTAATAAAGTCAAACATTGGTCAAATGTTTGAAGTCATTAAGCCTTTAAACTTAAAATTTTCAGCAAAATATGATAACTCGAGTTAGAGACCTCCGAATTCGATTCCGGACAAACATCCAAGTCCCAAATTGTGATACAGATTCATCGAGACCGTCAAAATACGGATTCGGATCCGTTTGCTAAAAATATTGACCGAAGTCAACTCAAATAATTTTTTAAGACAAAATTTCATATTTTTACCAGTTTTAAACATAAAGGACTTCCGAAAAATACTCGGACTGTGCACGTAATTTGAGAAAGGTTAAAATGAGATATTTGAGACTTTAAAACACATAATTAGGTTTTAAAACTCTAGATGACCTATCTGGTCATCACACCGGACCAATCTAACATATGAATTGTAATAAAGTTTCTGAATTAAATCTTCAAGAAATAACACTAGAAGAAAGATACACGAACATAGTATACACTTAATCCCACACCTTATTCCACGTTTTCCTGTGTACCAAACGACCCCTAAGAGTGATCATCATGGAATCGCCAAATAGCTTTTCGAATACTTTCGGCGTCTATTTAAATTTGTTTGAACGTTTTCGGAGTATAATGGTTAAATTGATTAATTTTCAGTATAAATTATTTAGATTTTTTAAGTTTTTTTTTAAATGAAATTTACGTATTAGAAGCTACATAAAAAGTACTACAAGTTACAACGATTAATTCTATAAAATATTTAAAAACCATTTCCAAAAATATGATAAAATACGTTATTTAACTCTCAAAATAATAATAGATTTATTGTTTTTGGAAGGAAGGAAGTATATGTAAACGCAGGAATATGGTATTATTTTTGTACGTCTTTATAATATAATGGCCATTGGTCAAATACCAAGATCCATGTTTTATTTGATTTTTTTTTTTAAAAGTTAAGTTTTAATAGTCTGTGTTTGGCAATCGCATTAGGGGTCTCTTTTTAGCTTATTATTTTTATAATTCGAAAATCATTTAATTATATAATTAGAAATATTTTTCAAAATTTCATTGCAGACATGCAAAGTTGAACCAGTACTAATAAATCTTGTGTGGACAACATGGTATTGCATGATTTTAAACACCCCCCCCCCCCCCCAAAAAAAAAAAAAAAGAAGAAGCCTTCAGTGTGCTATTTAAACCATTAATTAAGATCTCCGCTAAGTACATATAACCATTTTTTGGGGTTAAGATTTTTTTTTTTTAAATCATGGTAAGAATTGGATTATAACCCCCCCCCCCCCAAAAAAAAAAAAAGAAGAAGCCTTCAGTGTGCTATTTAAACCATTAATTAAGATCTCCGCTAAGTACATATAACCATTTTTTGGGGTTAAGATTTTTTTTTTTTAAATCCTCCCCCCCCCCCAAACACACACATAATTTTTTGAACAATTATGTGACTAATTAAACTTCTGCCTAATAAGACAGAGGCAGCCAAGAGACATGAAGTGATACTTGTATTTTAGAATAGCTTCATCTGCTTCCTGTTTGAAATAGACATCAAGGGACAAAACATGCTATCACTACATTTGCTATTTCTTTAAATAATATGCCCTTTGGTTGTTTTCTCTTATTCCAACCATATACTTTGTTGTATTTACTATTTCAATTGATTCGACTATAGGTTATAAGGGTAAAACTGTTATAAAATAAAAGCAACAACAACAATAACAACTTAGTGTATTTTCACAAGTGGGGTCTGTATGTTATAAAATAAAAGCAATACAGTAAAATATAAATAAGAGAGATAGAAAGAAGGACGAAGTCTATTCTTCTTTCACTTTGGTGTATATTTTTATTGCAATTACATGGTCTTTTATTGGCATAAAAAATAAAGATGACTGACATAAAATAGGAGATTTAATCTTTAAGATATTCACAACATGGACATCCAATATAGCATCTAATGTACAAACTTTTCATAACACTCCTCCCTTGGATGTCCATGTAAGATAATGTGCCTCATTAAAAACTTACAAAAAAAATATTGGGATGTACATAATTATTTATAATAAGTATTACTTGCTACGTCACAAAAATCTTACCAAGAAAACTCAGTGGGACAAATATTGATTAAGAAAAAGAGTGCAGCGTGTAGTTACTCCCCTTGATGAAAAATCACTTAATGTCTCGAAGACGATGCATTCCAATCTTATATATCAGCTTTTCAAATATTGAGGTTGGTAATGCCTTAGTGAACATATCAGCCAAATTATCACTTGAACGAACTTGTTGTACATCTATTTCACCATACTTCTGAAGATCATAAGTGAAAAGGAATGTCGGTGAAAAGTATTTTGTTCTATCTCCTTTGATATATCTCCTCTCAATTGAGCTATGCATGCAACATTGTCTTCATACAATATTGTTAGAATATTCTCTTTCGAAGAAAGACCACATGTTGCTCGCATTCTCGACTTGCTTCGTGAATGGCTATTATCTCTACATGATTTGAAGAAGTAGCAACCATAGTTTGTTTTGTCGAATGCCATGATATGGTTGTACCTCCACATGTAAATAAATAGCCTGTCTGAGAACGACCTTTGTGTGGATTTGACAATATCCTGCATCCATATGTAAATAAATAGCTTGTCTGAGATCAACCTTTGTGTGAATCAGATAATATCCTGCATCTGCATAACCAATTAATGATGGCTTGGATTCATTTGAATAAAATAAACCCTTATCAATGGTCCCTTGAAGGTATCTGAATATATGTTTAATTCCATTCCAGTGTCTTTGTGTTGACGAAGAACTAAATATTACGAATAAGCTTACTAAGAAAGCTATATCTGATATGGAATTATTGGAAAGATATATTAATGCCCCAATTACACTAAGATATGGTACTTCGGCACTAGAATGCTCTTCATCATTTTCATGAGGTCGAAATGAATCTTTCTTCATATAAAGTGATCTCACAACCATCGGGGTACTCAATGGATGTGCTTTATCCATATAGAATTGCTTTAAAATCTTTTCGGTGTATGTTGATTGATGGACAAATATTCCATTTTTCATATACTCGACCAAGACAAAATTTTGTCTTTCCAAGATATTTTATTTCAAATTCTTTCTTCAAACAGTCTATTATTTTTGGAAGCTCCCTAGGAGTTCTAATGATATTTAAATCATCAACATACACGGCGATTATAACAAATTCAGATCAAGACCTTTTTATAAAGACACAAGGATAAATTGGATCATTCTTGTACCCTTCTTTCAACAAGTATTCACTCAGGCGATTGTACCACATACGACCTATTTGTTTCAATCCGTATAAATATTTTTGAAGCTTTATTGAACAAGTTTCTCGAAAAATTGTATATCCTTCTTTCACTTTAAATCCCTAAGGTACTTTTATAAAAATTTTGTTGTCTATGATCATACAAATAGGCTGTAAAAATATCCATTAGATGCATATCAAGTTTTTCTTGTACTGCCATATTTATGAGATACCTGAAGGTGATAGCATCCACTACAGGAGAATATGTCTCCATATAATCAATTCCAAGCCTTTGAAAAAACCTTTGTGCCACAAGTCGCGCTTTATATCTAACTGTCACACCTCCCTTTTTTACACATACCTACCCCGTATATAAAATGGGAGTTTTTTCAATTAAAGTGACATTATTCGAATTGGGATTATTCATTTATTTTTAGAGTCGCCACTCGGAAAAGGATTGGCTTTTGGTGTCCCGAGTAACCGGTTTAAATTCCAAATCGAGAAAAATTATTCGACTACCCAATTGGAGTCTGCGAACCAGAAATTCTGTGTAAGAAATTCTGTTGACCCGAGGGAAGTATTAGGCACCCCTGGATCCTGTGGTTCTAGCACGGTCGCTTACATTATCATAAATGGCTAAAAATCTAATTTTTCACATGCTCCAACCTATAATGAAATTTTATAATTATTTACCGCTTTTTAATTATTTTTTATGAAAGGCGAACATCGCCTAAAAATATGTTTTCGGATCACATCACATGAAATGCACCCGGATCCTCGACACATCTTTATTTGACATTTTTGGATTGGGATTTGGGTTGTATGAAATACACGCCCGAATTAGGAAGGTAAGATTATTAAAAACGTGCCTAAAGAGTCTAACGTGTTATTATCTTTTGAGAAGGCCGTAAAATTCGCTAAACGGCCCGTCCCGAATCTCTAAGTATTTTATTAAGTAATTAATGAGGGCCCCACAATTATTCATTTGATTTGGCAAGGCTCGTCTCACTTTTATTTAAAGGCCAATCCTAAGCAAACTTAAATTTTCTATGAGTTATTTGTCTCTAAAGGCTAATTACTTTACAAATACAAATTCAAGTAGTGAATTCAAGTCCGAATTCAAACAAAATGGAAACACCATTTTAGCTTGAACTCGCTACTTAATTCGAAACCCAATTTTTATATTCGTGAATTAATTCCTTATATTCCTAATATAGTCTTAATATTTTATTCAAAGTGAGCAAGAAAGTTGGGCGTCAAGTTCAAGTCCATATTTGAACAAAAGGTAAAAACCTTTTAGCTCAAATGTGCTACCTAACTCAATGGCCCAAGTGCGTTATAAATTTAATCCCCTAAATCACAATACTTACTTTCATTGGCATTTGGTGAATCAATTTCACTGCTTTATCTATATGACCCGCCCGACCAAGGAGGTCCACCATACATCCATAATGCTCTATCTTAGTTACACAACTGCTGTCATTCTAATAATTCCTTCCCTAATCATGCATGACTGCGAGCAAACAGAACAAAAAATTATGCTAGTCTACATGAAATCTTCCCTTTTATCATTCCCCTAAAGATCTTCGCAGCTAAATCAATATTCCCGCTTTCAGCATTCATATCAATCAGTGCATTATTTACACCAATGTCAACAGCAAAAACCAGCTACCTTATTTGTATACCCATAAATCGATTTTCCAAAATCCAGAACTCAGATATTAGCACAACGAGATAGCACAACTATTGTGATTGTGGTTGGGCTGTCAACACCTTTTGAGTACAGACTAATGAAGCCACTCTCACAATATATATATTAGTGTCTAAAGCGAGCTTTACTGCAATCCCATGGAGCTGCCGTGCCATAACAACATAATTCACAATAATAGCCTTTAAAACAATAAGTAGGGTGAAAGAATCTGGAGGAAAACCAACTCTGGACATAGTGATGTACACATGTAGTGCTTTACTGATGAAGTGAAGCCTGGTATATGATCTGATAATGTTGTTCCAGTGAAATTGTGCAGGATACAATTCCAAGAAGTGATTTCGGATGAAATATGAAGCAATAATGACACAAGGCTTCTACCATATTCTTAAACTACTCTTAAGAAGACAAAAATAAGCCTAGAACATACACTCAAGGAAAAGGGACCTGCATACTTATGAAATAGTTAAGCTAATACCGAATGATACAACCAGCTATTTGATGGAAACAGATCTAGCTACATTTATCCTCTATTGAACTACGATATCCAAAAATGGCAAATGAACTTTGAGGCAAATATGGTCAAAACATCCAGTGCACTTTCATGTTGAAACTCAAAGGACAAATTCAAACCGATGAATCAAAATGACATTAGAATCTTACATACTTGATTCTGCCAAACAACAAGATCACCCTAGGCTATTCAAATATCATTGTTTCCTCCTAACCAAGGACAATTTAGGCAAGACTGAATGAGCAAGGAAGATGGCAGCGCAAATATCTTAAACCAAACGAATACGATTGAGATCAAGCAGAAAAAATATCACAACTTCAACCAAACTCCATTGAAATAGGTCTACTGTCAATAACCACTTAAGCTAAAATGTGTGGTTCGTAATTTCAAATCTAAGCGAGAATCAAAACTTCGAACTGACTTGAAGAAATTCATCAGCAATATTCAAAACCGTGATTAATAAATGATTCAAATGATGATTTGAATTCAAGCACTTACTTCAACTAAAAAATAACATAAAACTAATACTCCCTCCGTTTCAATTTATGTGAACCCATTTGACTGGGCACGAAGTTTAAGAAAAGATATAAGACTTTTGATCTTGTGGTGTAAAACGAGGCACCTTTATTTTGTGTGGTTATAAATCATTGCATAAGTTAAATTGTTTCCAAATAAGGAAAGAGGTCATTCTTTTTGGCACGGACTAAAAAAGAAATAGGTTCACATAAATTGAAACGGAGGGAGTATGTGAGAAGGTATATGAAAATTTCATGTTGTATCTACAAAATTAATCATAAACAGGACATACAAATCGATGATAATGGTCATTCTTGTTGAATTTGGCAAAGAAATTTAGTCCCACATCGGTTGGGAGTAAGTTTGGGGGGGATTTTCCCCCTATAAAAGAAGGCCTAATGTTTAGGATTTAAACACACCTCTCATTTGCCTTCTTATCTTCTTATCTTCTTAAGGCATTTGTATCTTCTCTCTTTAGTATTATTTCACTTGTATTTGGAGTGGAATAAAATATTGGTTGTGTCCGAGGAGTAGGCAAAATTAGCCGAACCTCGTAAATTCTGGTGTTTTTTATATTGTTGCTTTATTGTCTTATTTATTATTTGGTGGCTGCCATAATTTTTGGTATAGTAGTTGTGACTCATTCACACTATATACATTTGGCTTCGCAACAATGTTTTACTCTGCCACAGTAGGAGGTTTCGCCCTCCAATTTTTCAGTCTTAAACTCTTGGTCACTAGTAAAGTACCTGATGTATTGTACACTTACGCCCATGCAGGATGAAGCTCTAACTCGAGTTACACATCAGAAAGGAAATAATCTTGATTTGTGTCGTCAGCTATTAAATAATATTTATATCAAAGATGGGAGACAATAAATAAGAAGAATCTACATCAAGTGTCAGCAATACGTCATCATTGGCTTCGCTTATGACAAGAATTGTGTCAAATGCGAAATTTGCGGTAGAAATTTTTGACGGGTCCGGACATTTTGGGATGTGGCAAGGCGAGGTTCTAGATGTCCTTTTTCAACAAGGGCTAGATCTTGCTATTGAAGAAAAGAGACCGGATGGTATTGGAGAAGAAGATTGGAGAATTATCAACCGTGTTGCTTGCGGTACCATTCGATCCTACCTTGCTAGAGAGCAGAAATATCCGTATACAAAGGAAACTTCTGCTAGTAAATTATGGAAAGCACCGGAGGATAAATTTTTGAAGAAAAACAATCAAAATAAATTGTACATGAAGAAGAGACTGTTTCACTTCACCTATGTTCCTGGTACCACGATGAATGAACATATCACCAGTTTCACTAAGTTGGTCACGGATTTGCAAAATATGGATACAACTTATGATGATGGTGACTTGGCCTTGATGTTGTTGGCGTCACTTCCTGACGAGTACGAGCACCTTGAAACTACTCTACTCCATGGAAATGACGAAGTTTCTCTCAGAGAAGTTTGTTCGGCTTTGTACAACTATGAACAAAGAAAGCGAGAAAAACAGAAGGGCGGAGAAGGAGAAGCACTGTTCGTGAGGGGTCGTCCTCAAAATCAAACGAGGACAAGGAAAGGAAGATCTAAGTCAAGATCTAAACCCAACAAAGATGAATGTGCCTTTTGTCGAGAAAAGGGGCACTGGAAGAAAGACTGTCCGAAGTTGAATAATAAGGCCAAACATAACAATGGAAAGGCCATTATGGATTCAAATGTAGCTGATTGTGATGATTCGGATTTCTCATTAGTTACAACCGAGCCGTCAACGTCATCAGACATATGGTTGATAGACTCGGCTTGTAGCTATCATATGTATCCCAACAGGGATTGGTTTGTGGACTTTCAAGAAGGAGAATATGGAGTCGTCCAAACAGCGGATAACAGCCCTCTTACCTCATATGGAATTGGTTCAATACAATTGAGGAACCATGATGGAATGATCAGAACATTAACAAATGTTCGATATGTACCGGGTTTGAAGAAAAATCTCATCTCTGTGGGAGCCCTGGAATCAAAAGGGTTCAAAATTATTGCAAAAAATGGAGTGATGAGAGTATGCTCCGGTGCACTAGTGGTAATGAAGGCCAATCGGAAGAACAATAACATGTACCGTTATCTCGGTAGTACGGTTATTGGGACAGCGATAGTGACGTCCAGTGACAACAAAGAGGCACAAGCAACCAGGCTATGACACATGCGCTTGGGACATGCTGGAGGAAAATCCTTGAAAATTCTATCAGATCAAGGATTGTTGAAAGGGGTAAATGCTTGCAATTTGGAGTTTTGCGAGCATTGTGTCAAAGGGAAATAGACAAGGGTTAAATTTGGTGCAGCAATCCATAATATTAAAGGCATTTTGGATTATGTACACTCTGACGTTTGGGGTCCTTCCAAAACACTTTCATTGGGTGGGAAGCACTATTTTGTGACCTTTGTTGATGATTTTTCCCGAAGAGTATGGGTGTATGCAATGAAGAGCAAAGATGAAGTGCTGGAAATTTTTCTCAAATGGAAGACGATGGTGGAGAATCAAACGGGCAGGAGGATCAAGTGTATTCGCACAGACAATGGAGGTGAATACAAAAATGATCATTTCAATAAGGTCTGTGAAAATGATGGCATCGTCCGACACTTCACTGTCGGACATACACCACAACAGAATGGAGTGGCAGAACGCATGAACCGGACCTTGCTGGAGAAGGTACGATGTATGTTGTCCAATGCTGGCTTGGGCAAAGAATTTTGGGCTGAAGCAATTACATATGCATGCCACCTCATTAATCGCTTACCATCTGCTGCTATTGATGGCAAGACACCATTTGAAAAATGGTATGGAAAGCCTGCCGTAGATTATGACTCTTTGCACGTATTTGGCTCAACTGCATATTATCATGTGACGGAGTCAAAATTGGATCCAAGGGCAAAGAAGGCTATTTTTATGGGGATTACTTCTGGAGTCAAAGGACATCGCTTATGGTGTCCTATGACAAAGAAAGTAATATTCAGCAAGGATGTTACCTTCGATGAATCTTCTATGGTAAACAAGGTAACAAATGAAGATACCAAACAAGATGATGGTGCTTCTAAGCGGGTGGAGTTTGAGGGAAAATTTATTTTTCCTACACAAGAAGCAGATGAGGAAACAAATGAAGATTATCCTCTGGAAGGAGAGCCAGTAAAGGAGATTCCAACTCGGGAACCTCAACAACAACTTGAATCAATAGCAACCAACAGGCCAAAAAGGAAAATAACAAAACTTGTTCGTCTCATAGAGACAGTTGCTTGTGCAACCGCAATTGCAGCTGATGATGTCCCTACCACTTATAAAGACGCAGTCCAAAGTTCAGAAGACGATAAGTGGAGGATTGCCATGAATGATGAATTACAGTCCCTTCATCAGAATCATACATGGAGATTGGAAAATCTCCCGAAGGGAAAGAAAGCAATTGGGTGCAAACGGGTATTTGCAAAGAAAGAAGGATTTCCTAACCAAGAAGATGTTCGCTACAAAGCAAGGTTGGTGGCCAAAGGATATGCTCAAAAGGAGGGAATTGATTATAATGAAGTATTTTCTCCAGTTGTAAAACATTCCCCCATTCGAATTATGTTGGCTTTGGTAGCACAATTGGATTTGGAACTAGTTCAGATGGATGTAAAAACTGCATTTTTACATGGAAACTTGGAGGAGGAAATCTACATGACTTAGCCAGAAGGATTCAAAGTTGATGGAAAGGAAAATATGGTTTGCAAACTTGAAAAATCGTTGTACGGGTTGAAACAATCTTCTAGACAATGGTACAAACGATTTGACAAGTTTATGTTGCATCAAGGGTACAAGAGAAGCAAATACGATCATTGTGTGTATTTCCGCAAGCTTAAAAATGGTTCCTTTATATATCTTCTCCTATATGTTGATGATATGTTGATAGCTTCCAATAATTTGGAAGAAATTGATAAGTTGAAGATTCAACCTGAAGAAGGAGTTCGAGATGAAGGATCCGGGTGAGGCGAAGAAAATTCTTGGCATGGAGATAATAAGAGATAGACATTCAAGGAAACTCTGTTTATCTCAGAAAGAATATTTGAAGAGAGTACTACAACGTTTTGGCATAGATGACAAGACTAATCCAGTTAGTACTCCACTTGCTTCCCATTTTAAGCTAAGTACTACTATGTCGCCATTGGATGAAGCTGAACGAGAGTATATGTCAAAGGTACCATACGCAAATGTCGTTGGTAGCTTGATGTATGCAATGGTCTGTACGAGACCTGATATTTCACAAGTTGTTGGAATTATTAGCAGATATATGCATAATTCGGGAAAGGAGCATTGGCAATCTATAAAGTGGATTCTACGGTATATTCATAATACTGTAGATGTCGGGTTAGTTTTTGAGTAGGAAGGCAATCAGTCTGTAGTTGGATATTGTGACTTAGATTTTGCAGGTGATCTGGACAAACGAAGATCAATTACTGGTTATGTGTTTACTTTTGCAAAGGCACCGGTTAGTTGGAAGTCTACTTTGCAGTCAACAATTGCTTTGTCTACAACAGAGGCAGAGTACATGGCTATTACAGAGGCCGTGAAGGAGGCAATTTGGCTTCAAGGATTGCTAAAGGAGCTTGGTGTTGAACAAAAAGGTATCACAATTTTTTGTGATAGTCAAAGTGCTATTCAATTAGCGAAGAACCAAGTTTATCATGCAAGGACGAAGCACATTGATGTTCGGTATCACTTCGTACGAGAAATCATAGAAGAAGGTGGAGTTACGGTGAAGAAAATTCATACTACGGAGAATCCTGTTGATATGGTGACAAAGGTGGTGACTGCGATCAAGTTTCAACATTGTTTGGATTTGGTAAGCCTAACACGTTGCGGAATATACAAGTTTATGAACATTAAATAAGAAATAGAAGAAAACGATATAAATAAGAATGTAATCCATGCGGCTTGGCACATACACCCGTCAAACACACTGTATAAACACCACCAAGACCCGGAATCCCACGGGTAACACAGACTAATAGGGAATATACAACTGTGGCTCTATGTATAAAGAGTATCTAGCAACAAAGTGAAGGAAAAATATCTACTAGTACTAATAGAATAGAAGGAAGCCCTCCGGATCCGCGGACGTAGCAGATCATACCTCGAGGTCTCCCAAAATGCTACTGAATCACCTGATATGCTTGACCTGATGTACCTGGATCTGCACAACAAAAGTGTGCAGAAGAGTAGCATGAGTACACTACGGCGGTACTCGGTAAGTGCCAAGCCTAACCTCGATGGAGTAGTGACGAGAAAGGTCAGGGCCCTACCGAGAAAACAATAATATAACGATGATAACAATAATAAGCAGTTTAAATGATAATAATTCCGAAATAGCAACAATAAAATAATTACTGCAACCGTCTACAATTAAGCTAACAACAAGTAACCAACTCAATGAAACAAGTCCAGGACCTGTGGGAATTGAACCCACAGTCCCATTGACAGTACCCATAGGTCTCCGGGAATCGAACCCGCAGCCCATGTCTCAGTAAATCTCAGGATCTCCGGGAATCGAACCCGCAGTCCACATCTCAATAAATCTCAAGATCTCCGGGAATCGAACCCGCAGTCCACATCTCAATAAATCTCAGGATCTCCGGGAATCGAACCCACAGTCCATATCTCAATAACTCAGGATCTCCGGGAATCGAACCCGCAGTCCACAACAATATCACTCCGAGTCTCTGGGAATCGAACCCACAGCCCTGGGATCTCCGGGAATTGAACCCGCAGTCCACCAACACAACAAATAAAGAAAACGCACACGAAAAATATAATATGCTTAACTACAACTTCACCGAGGACTAGTGCCAATAATTATCAAGAAGTTCAGTAGGACAATTAGGCAATTAGACAGATAAATCCTACCTAATCATGCTTCCCTAACGAATTCCAGGTAAATGTCACAATTTAATAAATTAAGAACAGGAATATCACGAATTGAACAATTCAAGTAAAGTGAGTTACAACAACCAGCGCATGTACACGCCCGTCACCTCGCGTACAAGGCATTTAAACTATCACATAATATCCTAAGGGTAAAGGTTCCCCCACACGAGGTTAGACAAGCCACTTACCTCGATTCCGGTACAAAACCGCTAAGAGACAACCCTCTTGCCGCGAATATCCGACTCCGAGTGGCCCGAATCTAGTCAAACCAATTACACAATATAAATAACATCGCAAGTAACTAACTACAATGATAAAATTACAGCTACGACGCGAAAGTGGGTGAAATGACCAAAATACCCCTGAATCCATCAGCTCGGAATTGAAATATTTTTACGTTTTCAGAACCCTCGTACTCTCACGAGTCCTAACCATATAAAAATCTCCCAAATCGGACCACAAATGGCCCTTCAAATCCCAAATTTAAAGTTTTTGCTCCAAGCCCTAATTTCTTGCAATTTTGCTATGTTTTCATAAATTTCAAGGATGATTCTTCAATAAAGTCATGTATTTAGTTCATAGGACTTACCTCTAATCACTTCTTGTCAAAACCCCTTCAATTCTCGTCCAAAAGCTCTCAAGAATGACCAAAAATGGTGGAAAAATGGGTTTGGTTCGCGGATGAAATGTTTTAAAACTTTCTGTCCAGGTATTTTGTTCACTGCGATCGCGGGAAATGCTTCGCGATCGCGGAGAACAAATTCTGGCCCAAAAATTACCCTTCGCGATCGCGGGAAATGCCTCGCGATCGCGGTGAACAACTTCCAGTTCCTCCGGACAGGTTCAGTAAAATGGTCATAACTATTTACACACAATTTCAAATGACGAATGGTTTGATGTTCTGGAAACTAGACACATAGGGCTATATCTTTAATTTGTTGATCATTTCCTGAATCCTTATACATTTCGAGACACAAGCTTCCAAATCTATTTATGTGTTTTAGATATCCTTCTCGGACAGCATAGAGTGTAACGTACATAACTTTTGCTACCAATTTCCAAATAAGGATGTCTTTAGCTTTCTGAAACCTAGACACGATGATCTACAACTTTAGTTTTTGAATCACTTCAAAATACCTTTTAGATAAAAAGATATGATCTTCTAAAGTAGGGCCTGCGCGACAGAAATTTCTTCTTCGCGATCGCGAAGCAATCTACGTGATCGCGATTCATTAGTTTCTTTCTCAGATTTTACTCACCGCGATCGCGACCAATACCCCGCGATCGCGTAGAGCACTGCTGTAGCCAAAAACCAGCAGTGAAAAATGGCCTAGAAATGGTCCGAAACCACCCCGAAACTCACCCGAGGCCCCCGGGACCTCAACCAAAAACACCAACACTTCCTATAACCTTATTCAAACTTGTTCCAATCATCCAAGCACGTCCATAAACACAAAAATTATCAATTTACAAAGGATTCGAGCCTAAATTTCTTAAAACTTTCCGAATTGCACATTCGATCTAAAACCCGACCAAATGACGTCCGAATGACCTGAAAATTTGCGGACATATCCAAAATCACATAACGAAGCTACAGAAATTGTCGGAATTCCATTCCGACCCCCGGATCAAAATCTCACCTATCGTTCGGATTCGCCAAAATTTCAAACTTCGGCATTTCAAGCCTAATTGAGCTACGAACCTCTAAAATACTTTCCGAACGCGCTCCCAACCCCGAAATCACCTAACGGAGCTAATGGAACCATCGGATTTCCGTTCCGAGGTCGTCTTAACACTGTTCCGGCTACAGACCATTTTCTAACTTTAAATCTCTCATTTAGGGACTAAGTGTCCCAAAATACTCCAAATTTCAGAACCAACTCTCCCGGCAAATCACAATAGCAGAAATGAACTTAGGGGAACAGTTAAATTGGGGATTGGGGCGTAATTTTCATACTACGGAGAATCCTGCTGATATGCTGACAAAGGTGGTGACTGCGATCAAGTTTCAACATTGTTTGGATTTGATCAACATTGTTGAACACCGAAGATTGAAGATGAAGACACAACCAAAATTTGTTATAGAGAGAAAATTGAAGATGTGAAATTTTGCCAAGGTGGAGATTTGTTGAAATGTCAAATTTTCAGTCCCACATCGGTTGGGAGTAAGTTTGGGGGGGGGGGAGGATTTTCCCCCTATAAAAGAAGACCTAATGTTTAGGATTTAAACACACCTCTCATTTGCCTTCTTATCTTCTTAAGGCATTTGTATCTTCTCTCTTTAGTATTATTTCACTGGTATTTGGAGTGGAATAAAATATTGGTTGTGTCCGAGGAGTAGGCAAAATTACCCGAACCTCGTAAATTCTGGTATTTTTTATATTGTTGCTTTATTGTCTTATTTATTATTTGGTGGCTGCCATAATTTTTGGTATAGTAGTTGTGACTCATTCACACTATATACATTTGGCTTCCGCAACAATTCTATTAACAGAGAAGAATCTGTAATTTCACAAAATTGTTTTTCAGAGAACATGAACTATCAAGTTACATTATCAAAATAGAGAGGAGTACCTTGAAGTAAAAACTGACTAGGAGATTCAAATCGAATTTATAAACCTTCAAGAGGAACTTGTAACTAGAATCACTAGAGAGAAACATGAGGCGTCGACTGGAATCCAATCGAACACCAACAGCAACAAGCTCGGCAATCATCTTCAATTTAATTGAACTCCAGAAGAAAAACAAACAATTCAAAAATTGAACACGAAAACTTGACGAACTTATGAACCCTAGAATTCCGAAATTTTTCTCTCTGTTCTCTCCGAGTTTTTCCTCTCCAAATCCTCTCTGAAATTTCTCTCTGAAACCCACCTTATATAGACTTTGAGAATTCTCGAACCTTCTGCCTTTACCTCCAAGAATCCCTCCCCAAAACGAAATTTTCCCCAAAACGAATTTTCCACCCTGTTCTGATGAGAGAGAGATAAATGGAAGGTTTCAGATTATCGTGAATCCAATCTAACGACCCCCATTTTTCCATAAATCATCCAAAATGTGAAAAATCCGCAACAAAATTTGAATAGAGCTTGTGAGGGAGAGGGAATCTATCAGAAATCCGTTACAAATGGTATATGAGAGAAGGAGGGCACACATGGGAAGAAGTTTATTGCTCAATCGCTTGGATTTGGACTGGATTTTGGAGGCTGGTTCGTGTGTTATTTGGAAGAGAAGAACAGTCGCGTGGGGTCTTGGGAAATTAGTGTCTGGCTGATAGTTTTGGGTATTTGATGGAGAATGGGCCAGGTATTGGTATTTAGCTGGGGCGGGTTAGGTGGAATTGGGCTAGGGTTGTTTGGGTCATAACACCTTGGCCCAAATTATGGCCTAGTCTAATTACTCTTCTTTTTATTGATTTTCTTTTTCTTTCTTTTTAATTATTTTGTATTTTATTTATTTTGTATTTTACCTATTATTATTTATAAATTTCAGATTTTATTATGTATAATAAAACTATAAGACCCAAATTAAATCTAAAACTATCCTAATTAATTAACTAATTTTTTATTTAAAGACAATTAAACTAAAAATGTAAAAATGCGGAAGTAAAAAGGGCTATTTTTTGTCATTTTCTCGTGTTCTAAAAATTGAAATCCAAAAAATACCAATAACTTATGGCATTAAACAATTAATTCCTAAAAATTCAAAAAGAAGAAACTCTAATTTTAATTAATATATAGGAGTAATTAAGCGTAGCAAAAATCACGTGCTCACACTAAAAACTTCATTCTTATCATTTTATTCTCGCACAAAAATCCATTTATACCCTACTGTCTTTATGCCTTTAGGTGCTCGAACTATGAGTCCGAAGACTTTACATTTTCCAAGTGAAGTTAACTCTGCTTGGGTACCGTCTTTCCATTTTCGCAATCATTTCTCTGTCTACATTCATCAACAGATTTTGGTTCAAGATCCTCATCTTACTGCATTATTTCAACAACAACATTATAAGCAAAAAATTATCGATAATAATATTATTTTGGTTCCATCTTTTTCCGGTTGAGACGTAACTTATTGATATCTCTTCATTCTCGTTATTTTCAGGTACCTGGACCTATCCTAAGGTCTTATCATTTGTTACGTCTTGGGGCTCTTCTTGAGCCACTATTCCATGTTATGTTCACTTTGATCACTTACACTTTTTCTTCTTCAAGGATTTTTATCTTTAGAACCGATTGATCTACCATGTGTCAAGCATGGCTTAGACTCATTTACTTTAATTAATTGTCCTACCTCGGTATCAACTCGAATTGCAGCATTAGTAGCTGGAATCTGTGACATAGTCACCCTTGGTAGGTTAGTGAATGCATCTGTCAATTGATTTGCAATATTTTGCAAATGAATAATCTTTTGAACCTCTTGTTCACATTGATTTGTTCAAGGATCTAACTGAGACATTGATAATGCATTCCAATCTATCTTCTTTTTCAGCTGCTTATATTCTCCCCTAATGTTGGATATAGTGATTCAACAAAATGGCAATCAGAAAATCTTGCCGTAAATAAATCTCCAGTCATCAGCTCTAAATATATTATAATAGAAGGAGATTCATATCCAACATATATCCCCAACCTTCTTTGAGGACCCATTTTTGTGCGTCGTGATGGAGCGATTGGAACATATATCGCACAACCAAAGATCCTAAGATGGGAAATATTTGGTTCCTGACCAAAAGCCAATTGCAATGGGGAGACTTTATATTAACTTGTAGGCCTTATCCGCACAAGTGCTGCTGTGTGCTAAATAGTATGACCTCATACTGCAATGGGAAGTTTTGTTGTCATAAGCATTGTTCTAGTGACTAATTAAATGTGTTTGATCAATGATTCTGCTACACCATTTTGTGTATGAACATGAGCAACCAGATGCTCAATTGTTATCCCAGTTGAAATACAGTAATCATTAAAGGCTTGGGATGTATATTCACCAGCATTATCAAGATGAATTATCTTAATAGCATAATCTGGAAATTGTGCTCTTAGCTTTATTATTTGAGCCAACAATATCGCATATTCCATATTGCGGGTTGATAGTAAGCACACATGTGACCATCTTGTAGATGCATCTACCAAAATCATATAATATTTTAATGGTCCACATGGAGGGTGAATGAGCCCACATATATCACCTTTTATACATTCCAGAAATGCAGGGGATTCCGTCCTGTTTAATAGTTGATGGTCTAATAATTAATTTTCCTTGAAATGATGCAGCACAAGAGAATTTCTTAAATTGAAAAATCTTCTGATTCTTCATTACATGTCCATGTGAATTCTTAATTATTTTACGCATCATATTAGAACCAGGATGGCCCAACCGGTCATGCCAAATAATAAAATTATATTGATTAGTAAACTTCTCGTTTACTATGGCATGTGATTCCATCCTGCTAATACTTTTTTAGTATAAGCCGTAGGAAAGAGCAGGTAATATTTTAAGTAGATATTTCTATCGGACATTATTGTAGTAATATAAAGATATTCAATTTTTTCATCATTTGTGGTCTCAATATGATAGCCATTTTAGCGAATATTTTTAATACTAAATAAGTTTCTTTGAGATTTACTACAATATAGTGCTTTATTAATAGCCAAATATGTTTCTCCTGGTAGTAATAAATTGACTATTCCAAAACCTTCAATTAATCTTGTACTACCGGTATTGTATTAAAACTGGTTTCTTTCATTAACAAATAAGAGAAATATCTTTTATCTCTCAAAATAGTGTGTGTTGTAGCACTATCAAGAAGACACATATCATCTCTATTAATCTTAAGTCCAACTGAGGACTGGAAATTTTTTTATATTCTTCAAAAAAAAAAAAATACATCAACAAATATGAAAGACAAATAGAAAAAAATATTAAGAAATACATTAGGAATGTAGAAACTAGCAACACATGATGCATTAGAAAAATATACTCAAGAAAAATGAACTAGTTGCAAACATAAAAAAATAGTAACTTTTATAGCTTCATTCCCCAGTACGATGATTAGTTCTTCAGTCAATATCCTCAAAGAAGTCTCTAGCTTCTAAATGAGTAATATTTGCTAGGCCTCCAAAATCATCATCTTTATATGCAAGATGTGCCTTAGAATCATATTTGTTTGAGGGACCTGCTTCATCATCTTTATTTGGAAAGATCAAGTGTGCCTCTACATTTTTTTTCCGAGGGAGGCTTGATAAAGTTTGACAAAATGATCTGGCGTACGATAAATGCATTCCCAATGACCTTTCATACCACATCGGCAACACATACTAGTTTTACCTTTTGAAAGATTAATTTGAGAACCCTTATTGTTCTCCAGTTTATTTCCACTATAATGACGATAATTATTTCGTCGCCTGCCACGTCCACGTTTACGACCATGTCCACACCCACGGTAATTATTTTGTTTTCTTTCAAACTTATCATATTCTGCTACCGCATTCGCTTACGAAAATAGAGCTAACCCAGTGGGACGAGCTTTATGATTTTTCATTAATAGAGTATTATTCTGCTCCGTCACAAGTGGGCATGTGATTAACTCAGAATATTTCTTAAAATCTTTTTTACGGTATTACTGTTGTAGCACCACATTTGAAGTGTGAAAAGCAAAAAATATTTTTTCAATAAGTCCTCATCTGTGATAGTGTCTCTATATAATTTTAATTTAGAACTTACTTTAAAGATAGCAGAATTATACTCACTTACGGTTTTACAGTATTGCAACTTTAAATGTATCCACTCATACCGAGCTTTTGCTAATACCGTAAGTTTTAGGTGGTCATACCGATCCTTCAAATTAATTCATAATTCAAGTGGATCTTTTACAGTTAAATATTCAGTTTTTAACCCTTCATGTAGATGATAAGGAAGGAAAATCATTGCCTTCTCTTTATCCCGATTTGATATTTTATTTCCTTGTATAATAGTATTTCCAAGACATTTATCGTCAAGGTGAATTTTAGCATCAAGGACCCATGATAAATAGTTCCTCCCGGTGATGTCAAGTGCCACAAATTTAAGTTTTGATAAATTTGACACAGTGAAAACTATCATAAAAGATGAATAAGTTAGAGAAATAATGTCACGACCCGGATTCCCCACCATCGGATCGTGATGGCGCCTACTCGTGGTAGCTAGCCAAGCTAACTTACCCAGCATCTTTTCATTAACACATTCATCCTATTCTCAATTTAAATAACAAGGATAATAATAATAATAATAACAACAACAACAACAACAACAACAACAACAACAACAACAACAACAACAATAATAATAATAATAATAATAATAATAATAATAATAATAATAATAATAATAATAATAATAATAATAATAATAATAATGTTAACTACCGAAGACTACTTCATAAATCTGAATATAAGTGTGAAATACTCAACATAGATCCTTTACCCAAGATGTGAAGTCAAAAACTCACGAACTACTAAGAATAACTACATATAATGGTCTGAAAGAAATAAATAATAAATGTCTGTCTCGAAACAATGAGACTACAGCAATAATGAAAACTATAAGAAGAGACGCCGGGCCTGCGGATGTCCGCAAGCTACCTCAGTCTCGAAAGTATAATAATCATGCTAGTGAACTACTGTTGCTGTTGTTGCTGCTCAAGCAAAAACGCACACAAGTGTAGTATCAGCACAATCCGACCCCATGTGCTGGTAAGTGCCTGGCCTATCCCGGCAAAATAGTGACAAGCCTAGTACCAGATACTCACGTAAACCTGTGCAGTTCTATATACATATGTACCACAAATAACAAAAATACTGAGCAATACAAATAGCAAGGGAAGGAACATGCTAGGGGAGCACAATCGAATATACATAATTAATCAGTAAGGTAAAAACAGAGTGCAACAATTCAGTATCACAAAACAAGAAATTGAATGGTTGCACGACATCACCCTTCGTGCTTTTACTCTCATCCTCACCAAATAATCAAATAAAAGTGCACGGCATCACCCTTCGTGATTTTACTCTCATCCTCACCAAATAATCAAATATAGAAGTGCACGGTATCATCCTTCGTGCTTTTACTCTCATCCTCACATTCATGGCACGGCATGATCCTTCGTGCATGATTTAATTAACAATGGCACAGAATATTCCTTCGTGCATAAATAGTAAAATAGGGCACGAAATGATCCTTTGTGCATAAATAGTAAAACATGGCACAGAATGATCCTTCGTGCGAATATAATTGAAAATGGCACGACATCGTCTTTCGTGCTTTATCACTCTTCCTCACCCAAACAACAGTCACAATCAATGGGCAAGAAGAATGAAATAAACAACAAGTACCATCCCGGCAAGGGAGTAACAACAGTCATAACAATATCCCGGCAAGGGAGCAATAATAACAACACAACAAGGTCCCGACAAGGGAACAATACACAACCTTCACAACCCAGAAGGGCTCAATAATATAACTTATGAAAGTTCCACATTAGCTCACTACATGTATCAACATACGACTCACGGTCATGCTAGACTCCGGTGTATAGATGCTCGTCACCATGCCTATATACCGCACTTGATCATTTAGCAATTAGCAAGTTATTATACTCTCTCCTATTCCCTCAAGCTAGGATAGATCAAACACTTACCTTAAAGCCTTGAAGTCCACTCAACCTTCAACTATTGTTTTACCTCGTACTTCAACCTCCAACTCGCTCGAATCTAATCACAATTGGTTCAATTACTTTAATAAACACTATATGAATTGGTTTGAATGCATAAAAATAGTTTTCCCAAAGTTTTACTAAAAAATTCCCAAAATGTCCCCAGGTCCACGTGGTCGGAACTCGGGGTTCAGACCAAATTCTGGTTACCCATTCCCTCACAATTTCAAATATATGATTTGTTTTGAAATAGGACCTCAAATCGAGGTCCAACTCCCCAATTTATGAAAAACCTAGGTTCTACCCGAAAACATCAATTTCAACCATGAAAATCTTTGATTTCACATGGAAAACATATTTAATGATGTTAAAAATTGAAAGAATTGAGTGAAAATCGACTTACAAATGATTTGGAATTATATTGCTCTTGAAAAATTGTCTATGGGGTTTTGGGTTTTGAAAGAATGGTGAAAAGAGTGTCTAAATTCGTTTAAGTATAAAATTGCACAGGTGCAGATATGGGAATTACAAACTTTTGCTCGCATTTGCGAACATGATAGTCCTGGCTTCCAACTTCGCATTTGCGAAGTCTTTGTCGCATTTGCGACCCCCGTCCAAAATAGCTTGACTTCGCATTTGCGACTCCCGTCCAAATGGCCTGACTTCGCATTTGCAAAGTCTTTGTCACATTTGCGACCCCCGTCCAAATAGGCTAACTTTCGCATTTGCGAGACTTGAGATCGCATTTGCGATCCCTGCCCAGGCCGCCCAGCTTCGCATTTGCGATTGATTCTTCGCATTTGCAAAGATATCAGCTGGGGATAAATACCAGCTGTGGTTTATTTCAAAAATTGCTCTCGTGACCTATCCAATTTTCACCAGAGCCCTCGAGGCTCTAAACCAAACATGCACACAACCTCAAAAACATACCACGAACTTGCTCACGTGATCAACTCGCCAATATAACATCGTTTTCATAGAATCAAGCCTCAAATTCATGATTTCTTCTTATAAACTTCATAAACTTCAAACTTGAAACTCATAGTTCAAAACACGTCAAACGACGTCCAATTTCCATCAAACTTTGCAGGAAGTACTTAAATAATATATAAGACTTGTACCGGGTATCGGAACCAAAATACGAGCCCGATACCATGGTCTTTTAATAGATTTTCATTTTCATTTTCCTTAATAATTTAAGAAAAATAATTTAACAAAAAAATTCATATCTCGGGCTCTAGGCCTCGGAATTCGACTCCGGGCACATGCCTGAGTCCCATATTTTTCTACGGACCTTCCGGGATCGTCCGAACTTGGGTCCGGGTCCGTTTACCAAAAATATTGACCGAAGTAAACTATATCAATATTAATATCAAAATTCTTCAAATTTTGCATAGAATTCATATATTCTAACACAAAAATATTTCTACTACGCTCCTGGACTGCGCACGTAAATCAAGACAATATAAAATAAAGTTTTCAAGGCCTCGAAAGCACTAAACAGATGAGAAAAACAGGCGATGACCCTTTGGGTCGTCACAAATAATTATAATAATAAACAATTAATGAAACAAAAGATTAAGGGAAAAGAAATGCAAATCGAGCTATATCATGTTAACAATCTACTATTTCTTTTTATTCTTGCCATAAAGTAGAAACTATATGCTATTTCATTTCACTTTATATTATTGATATATATGTGTTAATAGAATTGAACGTGACTAATATTATATGTATGTTCCAATAAATATAAAATAATTAAACTATAAAATTATTGCTTGTTCCAATAAATATAAAGTAATTAAACTATAAAATTATTGCTTGTCAATTTATTTCTCACAGTTCTTCAAAATGCCTTAAAGATAAGTTTTGATCCAGGGAGTCCATGAGTATTATAAGTATGTCATTAGTGCGTAGCTAGTTTGATGACTTTGAGGTCCTCTAAGAGTTGAGCACTGAAGGAAATAGTTATTTTACCACTGCAATGTACTTAAACTATTTAAGACACTCAAGAGCATAAGTAATCTGCACACAATGATCATATAATATGTACTACCATAAATAAAATGATTATAATGATACATACCTTAATAAATTATGGATCAACTTAGCGGGAGCTAAGAATAAAATTAGAGTTTCATGCTTATAACGTGTTACAAAATAAAAGCAATGCAGTAAAATGTAACTAAGAAGAGATAAAAAGAAAGGAAGAAGTCTATTCTTCTTTCACTTTGGTGTATATTTCCATTGCAATTACATGACCTTTTATAGGCATAAAAAGTAAAGATAATTGACATAAAATAGGAGATTTAATTTTTAAGCTATTCCTAAAATGAGTATTTAATGTAGCATCAAATGTATTAATTATTGATAACAAAAACCTCTTTTTTTTTTCTTTTGAAAAAAAGAACAATGAAAAGTTAATCATGGATCTTCAGTCAAACCTTTTGAAAAGTAGTTAAAGTGTCATTGCAGATAAAAAGTAATACAATAAGACTTAGGAACTTTTTTGAACTTTGTATAAAAAGTTAAGGATAAGAAGGGAGATTTCGTTTGTATAAATATCCAATATGGGATTCTCTTAAGGTCAACAAAAACATAAGATTGAGAACTTGTTCCCATATTTTCATGCAAACAATGAACTTTCTAATATTTTACTAAATTCAAAATTCAAGTTTTTGTTCGTCTATTGTTATAACGTTATCATGTCAACATGTTCACACAGGTTCGCAGACAAAAATATATAGGTTTAGCATAAGTTCAGCTTGAGAAATTCACGTAATTGTATCTCAAAAAATATTCTTGGTTGAAAAATAAGATAATCGAGCAGTCCTTAAATTTATACCAACCTCAAAAAAACGTATCATCATGAGTCAACGGTGTAAAATTAATACAAGGGTGTCAAATGGGCTGGTTGAACCGATTTTGAGCAGCTTAAATGAGTTGAATTAATAAAGGAATTTTTACATGTGTATACCATATAACAAACCTTATTACCAACCATGTTTAAGGTTTCTGTTTATTACATTTAAGCATACCAAGTTTCAATTTATGTACCATAATTCAATTTAAGGCATTAATTAAGTTATCATTTATTATAGGAGTGTATTTAGGGATAAAATCTCCCAAAATATTTTGTTACCCGCTTATCTCTCTTTCAATTTTTAAATTTTTCGTACCTCACCCCCCCTCCCACGATTTTCCCCCAGTTCTTTTCTCCCTCACGCTTTTTTATTTTGTTCAGTTCTTTTCTACCTTTTCCGTATAGCGGAACACAACTTCCTTCTTCTCCCTTAACTTCCCCTCTATTTTTATTTAGTTCAACGTTCAACAAAATCATGAAAAATCAAAATACTCCTAAAAAAAACCTACAAAAGAGGTTTTAACTAATATTCCATCTTTCGATTTAGGTGTTGTTAAATTGTAGTTATATTGTGTAGATTTGTAGTTAGGAACAGTGGTTTTGTAGTTAACTTGTCTCAATTTTGAGATTTAATTGTAGTTATTATGTAGTTTTTATATGAATCATTAATATATGTGTAGTTATATTGTAGTTATATTGTGGTAGATTTGTAGTTAGGAACAATTGTTTTGTAGTTAATTTGTCTCAATTTTAAGGTTTAATTGTCGTTATTTTGTATTTTTTATATGAATCATTAATATATGTGTAGTTAAGTTGTAGTTATAGTGTGGTAGAATTGTAGTTTGGAACATGGGTTTTGTAGTTAAATTGTAGTTTTTGTAGTTATAATATCATTGTTTATTGTAGTTGTTCAGTTATTATGTAGTTAAATGTAGTTTAATTGTAGTTGATTATACTCAATCCAGTTTCTTTTCTGTTTTTTTCAGAATAACATCTTTGCTGCTCCGCAGAATGTGGATTATGGCGTCAACAATCGCATCAACTACAAAATCTATATATCTTCCATATTTATCCTAATTACCATTCTATTTCAGCATAATTGTAACTTTTGCCATGATTTTGTGTAGTTAACCGAAAAAAAACTTCAAGAACCGAATAGGTATGAAATCAGAGCTGTCGTTCAGTTGTATATCTACAATTGAAGAACAGAGATTGAGAAGAATAGTTTGTAGAAGAAAATTGTATTTCTACAATTTGAATTTTTGATAATTCTACGTTTTTGAGTAGGCTCCTTTGTTTATAGCTTTGTCGTTTCGTTCTATTTTATAGTTAGTTTGTGCCTTCTTTATTCAGAAAATAGAAGGAACCATGGTAGAAACACAAAACACTGCCTTATTTTCCAAGGGGACACGAACCTACGTGCTTTCCATGAGAACCCATAACACTTACCACTGAAGAAGGAGCTTTTTTCGCAATTAAAGATTCGTTTTCCTTTTCAGTCGCAATTACAGATTCGTTTTCCTTTTCAGAATTTTGAATTAAATGCAAAGAATCTTCCTTCTTATTCTATGCCTACAATTGCGCGCGAAATAATAGGGATAATATCTTCAGAATATTGTTATTTATGGTTTGGTATATAAAGTGTAGTCAAAATATAAACAGGTCGGGTAATTTCCAAAAATTGAACATTTTTGGTAATATAGTTTGCTATAGGGTACAAGTATGAAAAAATCCCATTAATAAATGAGCGAGTCAATGACCCGTCCAAAAGTAATCTGGCTGAGATTAAAATTTGGGTTATAGCCCAATCCGTCCAATTCTTACCAAGCTTTAATTAATGTGTATTATTTAAATGAATTGTTTTACTAAAATAATACTTTTTTTTCATTTGTTATGGTTATATATCACATATCAAACACAATAAAAAATATTATATATATATTTTAGCAAAGTTATTTATGGATCAATTTCGGCTAAAAATCAGCACAATTTAGATGTGTTGAAATAAATTGGGTCAAAATGAGCTTAGCAACAAATGGGGTAAAAATTGCACCGGGCACCTTATTTGGTCGCCCCCATTTAACCTATACCTATATTTTTAAAACTAGTCAATAGTACGTGCGTTGCGTGTGTCACGACCCAAATCCACTATAGGTCGTGATGGCGCCGGACATCGCTGTCAGGCCAGCCAATTAGATTACCCATAAATTTTCTCTTTTAATACTCTTGAATATCTAAGGCTTTTCCCCTTTTTGTTTCACATAAAAATACGGTCATTTCTCAAATTTAAACTTAAATAATTCCAATTATTACCAAGATTTACTGAAACCGTCCCAGAAAATCGGTGTCACAAGTGCATGAGCAACTACAGATAATGATACAAATACAACACAACACCTATTCGGAATACAATAGACAGAGAGGAAATACAATTACTAGGAAGGGACTAAAAAAAGCTACGGGTCGCCTTGCATACTGCAACTCCTCTGGTCCCTGAATCGTCCGTGCTGCTGCGCCCAGTAGGCCGCTAATATATCATGAACCTGTGCAACAAAAATGCACAGAAGTGTAGTATGAGTACGTAATTAACGTATACTCAGCGAGTGTCCCGCCTAATCCCGAAGGAGTAGAGACGAGATAGTCAACTTTGACACACTCTAATGGTCCAACGATTAGTTATCCTCAATATACATATCAAATAGCGGATTCATTTTCTAACATGATTTCTATTCAGGTAGAGAAAACAAATAAACACATGAGTCTTTCACAGGAAATTCTCCAAGGATTATTTTCATTATTATAAAGATGTTCTAGAGTCAGAGGGAGATGTGTAATGACTTAAACAAGTCCAGGCAGCAATATAAGCACGCACAAATCACAACGAGGCAACGGTCCGATCCAACATAAATAAATGTGCACTTGCCGAGGGTTGATGACTGTCACGACCCAAACCCAAGTCGTGATGGCGCCCAACACATTGCTAGGCAATCCCGACCATGTTTTCCAGATAACCAGCCAATTATTAATTAATACTGACCCATTAGAGTTAATAGCCTATTTTCATAATATTAAACATCAAATGCGGAAACAAATTACATGAAATACATCCCAACGAATCCGGTGTTATAAGTCTGAGCCTCTAACAGAAGGAAAACATCCTATACAATCCAAGTCTAGATAGAATAATAAAAGACATAAATGGAAGAAAGGAGGGAGATCGGGTCCTGCGGACGCCGACAACTACCTCGATGTCTCTTCGGATTACAGTAAAGTAGCAGCTGCGTATAGCTCAACTGCCCTCCTAAACACCTGTATTTGCATATGAAGTGCAGGGTGTGGGGGTGAGTATCTTTCAACTCAGTGAGCAATAATAATAAATAATAACTGAAAGTACGAACACATGTATTATCACTAAATAGTTCTGAGAATAACCATACATGTAAGTCATCTCTATAATGATAAGTCCGGTTCCAGTCCACTACTATCTCACACTTATCCAACATTGATCTAGTCCTGCTGCGGCGAGCAGCCCGATCCAATATATATATGTATAAATACTGCAGCGTGCAGCCCAATCCAATATATATATATATATATATATATATATATATATAGTGCTGCGGCATGCAACCCGATCAAATATAATAGATATACTGCTGTGGCGCGCAACCCGATCCAATAATATATAGTGCGCTAACTAGGGGTGTGTGCAGACTCCGGAGAGGCTCCTTCAGTCCTAGCGCTATGATATTGCGGCGTGCAGTCCGATTCATATATATATATATATATATATATATATATATATATATATATATATATATATATATATATATATATATATATATATATATATATATATATATATATATATATATATATATATATATATATATATATATATATATATATATATATATATATATATATATATATATATATATATATATATATATATATATATATATATATATATATATATAACGGGTCCTCAACCCCATCCTAGTCAATGTAGACTCGGCCTCTCGGGCCCACTCAGCTAGAACAGGGTAATAAACCCTAGGTATTCTCACTTAGAGTACACATCTAGTACTGGTTCATGTCATGCTATACAGCTATGAGTACGGCTGAGAGTATGCGTTCAACATGATTTAGGGGTCATTTAGCTCTACAGACTTTCCTAATATTCTACAGATCGGCACAAGGCCCCAAATATGGATACTAGCCCAAATATACAGATATAAGCCTAGTCTCACTCATTATACATAGTAAACTATCAGTCGGGAGGGACCAAGTCCAAGTCCCCAGTCACAATACCACCATGCTCGTCACATGACGCGTGTTCCATCTCAGCATAACAGTGTATAGTGCAAATACGGGGTTTCAAACCCTCAGTACATCATTTATTACCACCACTCTTCTCGAATCGGTAAAAGTCCTAGCTCGCCTTGCACTTGCCTCGCAAATCAACCTCCACAGTTGCCAAATCTGATCAAAACCAATAAGAATACATCAAAATGAGCTAAAGGAACATAACCCAATCGAAATAACTCGAATTACATCGAAAATCGCGAAGTTGCCAAAACCCGACCCCCGGGCCCGCTTCTCAAAAAAATAAATAAGTCACATTTTCAGATTCCTTATCTCGCCAGGAGTCCGTGCATATAAATTTTATCAAAATCGGACTCCGTTTGCCCATTCAAATCAGTGATTTACCATAATCAAGCTTAGAGCAAAAATCCCCCATTGATACCCCTCAAATCCTTCAATTTTCAGTGATATAGATGAAGATTCTAGGATAAAATCATGTATTTAGACCATAAAACTTATCTCCAATGACTTCCCGGTGAAATCCTCTTCAAATCCCGTCACTTAGCTCTCAAAGCTTGTCCACAAATGGTTAAATTATGAAATCCCTCGCGGATGAATTATTACTTAACGGGTCTGTCTGCCCAGGTAATTTCCTCTATGCGATCGCGACATCTCCCCTGCGATCGCATTGCACAAAAATCCGAAGCTACGCGATCGCATACTTCAACTTGCGATCGCATATCATTAATTCCTCCGGCCCCTAAAAGACTCTATGCGATCGCATTACATAACCCGCGATCGCAGTGAACCACATCACCACACTATGCGATCACACACCCATCTCTGCGATCGTAGAGAACAAAACACTGGCTCCCCAAAATCCTTCTACGCGATTGCGTTAACTGCCCTGCGATCGCATCCCTCCAATTGTCTCTGCTATGCAATTGCAACCCATTCCATGTGAACGCATAGAACAAGCAGACTCTGCAATATCTGCTGCACTTCAGCAGTTCCAACAACAAGATTTAGTCCGTTTGGACCCCCAGATTCACCCTGAGTCCCCTGAGACCCCAACGAAGACCACCAACTTACCCCAAAACACGATACGAACTTGTTCCAATCATAAAAACATACCCTTAAACACGGAAATCATCAAATCAAGGCGGATTCAAGCCTAAGTTTCAACTAGAACTTCTGAAAAAAACATCCAATCAAAAACCCGACCAAACGACATCCAAATGATTTGAAAACTTGCAGACATATCCAAAATCACTTAACGGAGCTACTGCGACTGTCGGAATTCCATTCCGACTCCCGGATATCTCACCTATCGATCGGATTTCGCCAAAATTCCAACTTAGCCAATTCAGGCCTATTTCTACACCGGACCTCCAAATTCAATTCCGATCGCTCATGTAAGTCTCAAATCACCTTACGAAGCTAACCAAATCATCAGAATTTGATTCCGAGCCCTCTAACTCACAAGTCAATATCCGGTTGACTTTTCCCAACTATTCCTTCTTCAAAGAGACTATTTGTCTCTTTTTCTACTAAACTCGATCAGAATTGACTCAAACTCACCAAACACATATATTGAAACATGAACATGCATATAACGAGGAAAACGGGATGGTAACTCACGTGATGACGAACCAGGTCATCACATTGACGCACCTATAGATGCATCTATTAATCTGCCAAGGCGTTCGGCTCGTTCCAAAATAAACACATATAGACAGATAAATAGTGAGGAAGTCAATCGTAGGGCAAATATCCAGGAAAATTCCATTCTCTTTTATTAATTTGAGAAAACGAATCTTAAGTCTTTTAGAAAGTCCAATTATCCATTTAATGTGATTTAAGCAACCTAAGTCATCAAGGATTTTACAATTAATTCACATATAACATGCTTTTAGGTCCTAAACTACCCGGACTATAGCATATAGTAGCTACGCACGGACTCTCGTCACCTCGTGCGCAAGTAGCCCCCACAACTAGGAACACATAATCAATTTAACTCACTTATAGGGTAATTTCCCCCTCACAGAATTAGAAAGGAGACTCACCTCGCTCCGAAGACTCGTAACCGGCATTCTACATCCTTCCGAAGGCTCGGACCAACACTCATTGCACCCAAACTAGCCAATTTAGCGATAAACTAATAAGAATATACTCAAATACCTATTAACAAATTCAGATTATATGAACTCCCAACTTCGTTTAGTGAAATAACCGAAATGCCCTCGGGCCAACATGCCCGGAATTCTAAATTTCTCGAAAATAAAGGTTACCCATGACCTTAGGAACTAAAATATATGAATTTCTCTCAATTCTATACTCAAAATCGTGGCTAAAATCCAAGTTTATGATTTTCTAGATTTTTCCACCAAAATCTAATATTTACTCTAATTTCCATGCTTAATCTCATACATAATTAATATATTTAGCTTATAATAGGTGGGGATACATACCTTATCCTTGATGAAAAAACTCTCTTCTTGAAGCTCTCCAAAATCGCCCCCAAGCCAAGAAAATGTGATGAGAAATGATTCAAAATTAGATCTTAAAACATTCTGCCCCAGCCACTTTTCGCTTTTGCGGTCCTGGGACCGCTCCTGCGTTCCCGCTTATGCGAACAAAAATCACCTTTGCAGATCCCTCAGCTCCAGCCAGATTTCCGCTTCAGCGGAAACTTAACCGCATCAGCGGTTCCGCTTAAGCGATCCAAAAGCCGGCTCCTCCCTAAGCATGCCTTTCTGCTTCTGCGACCATCCCTCCGCAGATGTGGTCCCGCTTCTGCAGAACCTTGACCGCATCTGTGGTCCTCAAGCCTTAGTCCAAAAACCGTTTCTACGGCGCCCCGTCCGCTTCTGCGATGCCTCTCCTGCGATCAACCAACCGCATAAGCGGAAACACCAGCAACTAGATGCCTTCAGCTCCTTTTCATATTCCAATTTCGATCCGTTAACCATCCGGAATCCACCCGAGGCCCGGGGGACCCCAACCAAACATATAAACCAATACCAAAACATAATCTGGACTTGCTCGAGGCTTCAAATCACATTACACAATGGTAAAATCACGAATTACACCCCAAATTCAAGTTTATGAACTTTAAAACTTCAAACTTCTATTCCCGATGTTTAAACCTATCAAAACACGTTCGATTGGCCTCAAATTTTGCACACAAGTCATATTTGACATTAAATCCATACTCCAACTTCTGGAATTGGATTCTGGCCCCGATATAAAAAAGTCAACTCCCCGGTCAACTCTCTAAAAACCTTCAACTTTCTATCTTTAGCTAAATGGCTTCAAAATGGTCTACGGACCTCCGAATTCACTTCCGATCACAGCCCCAATTCCAGAATCACTATACAGAGCTATTAACTGTCTCGAAATCTCAAACGGACATCGATAACACTGAAGTGCACTCCGAGCCAAACTTATGAAATTTCTTCTAAAATGTTAACTTCCACAATAGATGCCAAAACACTCTCGGGTTATCCAAAACCCGCACCGGGCATACGTCCAAGCCTGAAATTATCGTACAAACCTGCTGGAACATTCAGATCCCGATTCCTATGTCGTTTACTCAACATTCAAATCCTAGCTTATTCTTTCAACTTTAAGCTTCCGAAATGAGAATTCTCTTCCCAAATCAACTACGAATCTCCCTATCAAATTCCGACCACGCGTACAAGTCATAATACCTAAAATGAAGCTGTTCATTGCCTCCGACTGCTAAATGGAGCGCTAGTACTCAAAGCGATCGGTCGGGTTGTTACAACGCGTGTGCCTTGTCTAAATGAGTAAAAAGCATTTAAAAATTATGTAAATATTTTATTTAAAATTATGTTTGAATTATAAAATTAAAGTGTAAGTCTTGAAAACGAAGAATATTGAACTCAATAAGGGCAAATAATTCCACGAAAAAGTTATAAATCACGGTAAAATATTGAAAAAGAAAAAATCATATGTCAATATACAAAGACTAAATGTTATGTGGCTATAATTTTATAGTTTCGTACATTATTTTCCTTGCATTAGACATGCTTTAATATTAAAATACATTTTGTCTAAGCGTAATAGAGGCTATTTTATGTGTAGGTAGATCAGAAATGAAAGTAGAGCTAAAGGGATGCGCTCGATAATGGTGAAACGGAGAAGCCGGGCAAAAGCCAGCTCGATCAGGCTTTATCTAGGCAAGGCCAGCTTAAAGTTGGGCCTATGATGGCATTATCCAGGCGAGGCCAGCTTAAAGCCAGACCTAGGCTGGCGTTATCTTGGCGAGGCCAACTTAAAGCCAGGCCTTGGCTGGCGTTATCCAGGCGACGCTAGGCCTAAGGCCAGGTCCAGTCCGAATTTTAAAGATTTTAATTATTTTCCTCATTGACCAGGAGTTGACCTGCACGTTTAGGGCTTTTCCTACACATATGAATATACCTAAAAGTCGCTTTGGAGGGGTGGGGGGGAGGGAGGAGGGTGAAATTGAGTTTGGATACAACTTTAGATCTTAGGAAGAGCACGGGGCCGTCGTGGAGATTGGAGATTCAACCTAAGGATTGAAGAACATTCTAGGAGAAAGGCAGAGAATTCTTCTACGAGTTTTTTACTTCCCTCTTCCTATTTCTATTATTGGTTATGAATTCTAGTATTGTGGTTTTGCATACTATTATGAATAGCTAATTTGTTTTCTAGGGTTTTGATGAGACCTCTTGAAGAATAATTTTCTTGTTACGTTAATATAGATTTGATGTAGTATTTTCTCTATTTGATCAACTACGTTATTATTGGGGTTGGTTGAAGAGCTCTTAATAAATTGTGCTTATTTAGTGTGTATTGCTCGGGAGAGAGTGAATATTTAGGTAGTTGTTGAAAAATATCACTTCTAACGTATATGAGGAATCAATATGAAGGGTTTAAGGTGTGATTAGGGATAACGAAACCTTGGGTGCGATACGAGTGAGCCGTACTTAATGCCAGCTAGCATAATTTGGGAGAATATGTTTATTAAATTGGGGTAATTACGCAGAAGAGAGTTATAACAATTAGAGTGCTCATGATCGGTAGAGAAAGGCGAATTTATAGAAAACCACTACAAGAAATCACCCTTATTGTGGCGACTAAAGTTGCCACAACATAGCTAGGAGTCGCTGCTAAACGGTATTAGCGGCGACTTTTATATTGCCACAAAGAAAACCGTAACTGAAGGTTATTTGTAGCGATATTTATAGTCGCCACTAAACGTACATATTTTGTGGCGACCGAGTTGCCACAAATAGTTGTAAACAACGCTACAAAAGATTATTCCATAAGAACAAATATTAGAGTGGTCGCTGCTATATATTCACCTTTAGCAGCAACTATTGCCGCCACAAAATGTATTTATGTTCAGTGGCAAAATTATGTCGCCACTATAAATATTCTTTAGTAGCGACTAAAATTGCCACAAAAAATATTTATATTTAGTGGCAAGACTATGTCGCCACTATAAATGTCATTTAGAAGCGACTAAAATCGCAAAAGAAATTGACCTTCTGTGGCAACTTATCTATCGCAATAGTTGCTAATTTTTTGACAAAACTATATAGTCGCTAAAAGTTATTTTCTCAGCAATTATAACGACCAAAATTATATACATTTCTATACCAGTAGGAACCTAATTCTCTCAAATTTCAAATAGAGATATTCATATCAATTTATTATCAATATTAAAGCAACCAACAATGCTTAACAAACACCAAATACATTTCTCAAGCCGAATATTACAAATATTATCATTCCTAAAAAATCAATTACATATGTACTACCTGACACTTCATTATGCATAGTAATTGTACGTATATACATATCCCAAAAAAGATAAAATATTAAGTGCCTTGTAATTGCTCCTTGCTCGATATCATGCTTGAACCACTATTTAAGTGTCTTGTTCTTGCTGGACAAAAGAAATATATATAACGAACATAATGAGATTTGTTATATCCAACTACTATCAAAATTCTAAGAATTTTCAACATATGTTAAAAGAAATCCGGAAATTGCAACCAAAGTTTGTGTACTAAAAAGCAACTTAATAATTGCAAAAGTTGTCTATATTGTTGCAGCAAAAAAGAGAAATATATTTAAATCTTAAATTTGATAAAAAATTTCCATCAATATCTTTAAAACTATCTTCAATAAACCATTTCAAGATCAAAAGAATTTTCATACAGAGAGTCAAAAGGAAAACTAGTGAGATATAACTACTAAACAGGAAGTTGACAACTCAATGGGATCACTAGTTTATAAGTATCGTCAATTAAGTCATCACTTGTAATTGTCTTTGAACAGTTTGGCGAATAGCTCCTTTCTTGCGAGTATCGACTATGATGAAACTACTAAACAGGAAGTCATCACTTCTCGTATAGAATTTGATCTTTATTTTTCTCCTATTCAGGGTAGGTCAGCATTAATTCCCTATCCACTCTTTCCCTTATATATCAGAAACAACAATCAGGAAAAATGATGGCATGAGTGAAAAGCGAGGTAGTATCCAGATTGCCAAGCAATGAGGGAAAAATCTTTTCTCGAGGAAAAAAGAAAGAGTTTGTTTTCCTCAGTGGGATAGAATCCTCCAAATATTAGTAATGTGACACCCTGACCTAAGGCATGGACCATCATCTAGCAATTGAATTTGAAGCTTCACTAGTCTTAAGAACAAGGAGGACACTTACATCAACCTGTTTCCCAATTGATGCAAATTCGATTAATCGAGTAAAAACACCAAAAGCTGATGACAGAGCAATCCCAGACATTATACATGCCGCTGGGGCCAGTACAAGCATTAGGTAGACCTGTGATTTCAGCAATGGAATGATGGTCAATAGGGGAGCTTAAAGAAAATAGAAGAAACAAGCCAGAAAACCTTGATATCCCTTACCATAAATGCCAAAAAAGTATACTGAAGTCACTAAATAAAGAATCACAAAGGAGCTAGCATCAGTCATCGGTAAAAAGAATGCCTGCACATGGCAAAAGGAAAGATTGATTCAAAGCATAGAGAAAGATAAAATTAACAACAATGTGCCCTCTTTTTTTGCAGTATGAAACTAAAGAAAATGTAAAGTAACCATAGAAGATGACAACACGCATCATAAATCAAGGAGATTACGGGTCAAGCAGGCTAAGGCTTTGTCCACTCCATCCCTTTGTTGGGCTAGAGGCAACAAGTGCAATTAGCACAACTACCACAGCGCAACAAACAATCCCGAATAACAAAAAAAGAAGCAATCATCACTGGAGCAAATAAGAGAATTCAAAAATAGAAATAAATTAATGAAAGGGGTTGATCCAATTAAATACATTAAATGTCCACTAGGCATGAGTATAGCAAGCTATCCATATAAATTAGAGGAGCTTACAAGCCTGCAGATATAACAAGAGTCACAGCTACTTTAAACATTTTTGGTGTGAGAATCCCTTTGATGTAATAGACAAGCCCCACACCATTGAGAATTATGAACACCTGTACACAACCATCAGAAATTTTAGCACACATGTTAATTTAATGAGGACCCAGAAATGTCCATAACAATTGCAAACATGGTCAGATTGGTTTGTATTCTAGATATCATCACAAGAATAATCATTCATTTTCATTTAAAAGTGTTTCTTGTCATCCATTTAACTATACCACCCCATAAAGGAAACTAAACTACTTTTCTAGTATTCCAGCAATCTTCTTTCATAAAGATAAAGAACTTTCTAGTTCCTTTTTCTAACAAAGACGAAAACTAGGCCTAATCTGCCCCTTTTATAAAACCTGATAATCACAAAAGCATAGTGGAATAAGACATAGATTGGTATAATGTATACGTGTTTAATCTAGTACTCCTACAAAACATATTAAAATGGCTTTAGTTTGAGTAGAAAGAGGTTGAAGTAGTTCAAGTTTATTATATTATTAACTGTGAGCGGGATCAAAGTAGAAGTAGTCTATACTTTCAATGAATTTAAACTTTTAATCTCATCAAGTGATATCGCATTTCAATGTGGAAAAATGTTTTGGTTATTTGTTTAGATAGTCTTTACATTAAGTAGATATAATTTTAACATCTACTAAGCAAGAAAATAGGAACTGGATAGAGAGGAAGGCAGTGGTAATGAAATAGTATCACTACAATCATAATCATACAACCCAAAACCATACAATCCCAATGCAACAAGATGATTTTAGCTTGAGGATTCTAATATCCTCACACTTCAATCATGAAATAAGGACAACCATGGCTAATCTCGACGAAATGTGGTACATTGACATTATCTTAAAGTGGGCTGGTAATATGCAAGAACATATCATCAATCATGTATGCTCGACCACGACTGAACTACTGAGATAAAAGAGTAGAAATGAACCTTACCAGAAATAAAGCAAAATGTTACGATGCCATGACTGCATTAAAACCTACAATAGGGACCACAACAGCCAATATCATTCCAAAGATAACCTGCAACCGTAAGATAGTTAGAAGATAAAAAAAACTCAACTTCGTAGAAAATTATAATAGCAATGTATTGAGACCAGAAGATTTTAATGCCTTGACGAAGGAAATTTACTCATTAAAACACCCTTTTAAGATGACACAAAACTTTATAAATATTTTTGCAAACAAACTGACTTTGGAATCACCATTACAAATTTTATCAATAAAGCATAAGGTTCCCAGGTACTAGTACTTACCAATGGAGTATAGGAATTGTAAAGCCGTGAAGAATAGCACCCTGTTACGATGTAATATAAGGCATGCATTGGAATAAGGTTCAAACAAGAAGGAAGCAGTCTATTCCAGAATTACTTATACAAATTGTGTGCAATAAAGAACAAGTTCAAACCAGAGTACGTACCACTCTATGAAACTACAAAAATACATGACCTTATTAATATGTTGATTAAGTTTCTGCTAGGTAATATGCAAGATTGACAACTTCAACAAAAGGTATTCAGAAATCATATAACAAAATTTCTTTCGCTGGACGAGATCAGAAGATAGTTAAATGGGCGGAGAAATTACGAGGAAAAAACATTTTTGGTGATAATCTGCTTCTTTTCTCTGAAAAAAGGAATATTGCAGAGAAAATGTTCTGGAATGAAACTATGAAGACAAACTATTTGAAGATTTTAAAACAGACAAAAGTTATTCGAAGATCAAACTACAAAGACATGAAAACTCCTGGGATTCTTTAACAGAGTGAATCGGTTAATCTAATTGCTAAGAGTGAAAATAATCCCATACCAAGAAGAGACCTGGAAGAAGCAAAATTGTATTTTCAATGATAATAATCTTGACCGGCAAAGGAGAACAGCAAATAAACAAAGACAGATCCATTTCACAGCAAACTTGAACCCAACTTAAAACACTTCCATTCGACTACAGAACAATACACGACGAAATCAACAGAATGATACAGCATGCCATGAAATCATACTAGCCGGCCATATAAACTTCATCACTGTCAAGTCTTTAGGGAATTAACAATATTCAATCAGATTCGTAGTTTCATACTATTCCTTTAAATATCAAACACGACAAGGAAGAAGCACGCTATGGTGTTCAAACTGAACTAGTTTAAAATACCACCCGACTAAAGCTTAGCAAGGAGTTGTATAGTTCTAAATGCCGAGTCTAAAAGATTAGGGATTTTAGGATACCTGAGTTGTTAAAATTTCACTTCTATACCCTTTGCCGACTTCCGTAGCAGTGTACAAGTTCTTGAATACTTGAAGTTGAAGAAGCTTTGAATCGAAAGACCCTAGTGGTCTTCTTCTTCGCACACTCGATTCACAAATTCAAACCAAAACTCGCGTCAAACCGGCTTCAAATCTTGAGATTTAACTTCAAAATGAAGTTTCCGACAAGTATCATAAACACCCAATCGAATTAACATTCTAATTTGAGGGATTTTGATTTGGGTGAGATTTTTGAGGGACTTCGATTTGGGATTTTTATTATCTGGACAAATTTCCAACTAGAGAGGAACGATTTTGGGTTTCATTTTGGGATTTCTTGCTATAGAGGACCAATTTTGGGTGTTTCTCTGTTCTTCACATCGAGTCGATGTGTTCGAGATGAGAGAGATGGAAGTTTGCTACTTCTATCTCCTGACCGATTTTAATGTTTTATCTATTGATTGTTTTCTTTTGTTATTTTAAAAGAAAATAGGAGCGACTTAGTCGCTGTAATTCATATTTAGCGGCGACTTCAAAGGGGTCGCCACAATAAATATAGAGCCAAAATTTTAGTTTCGGCGGGAGTGAAAATTTTTGCCACTTTAGAAGCGATCCATACATAGTCGCTGCTAAATATATTTAAACTGTGGCGACTTTTAAAGTCGCTGCTGATAATACACATATTGGAGCAACTTATAGTGTTGCTGCTAAATATCGCCACTAATTATCCAATTTCTTGTAGTGAACATAGCAGAAAAGATTCCGACAATAGGGAAAATCACAACTCTAGACCTCCTTAATCTTATCACTAACTCTTAGTATCTTTAGTTGTTAATATGCTATTTTAATTTTTTATTAATTAGTTAAATACAAGAATCTTAATATCTATAAGTTAGGAATTGTTCAAGCTTATCTTCTTGGTGATATTGAAAAGGAGTAGCTAAGCCTTAGTTCTCTGTGTGATTTGACTCCACACTTGTAAATTAAATTATATTTGCAATGACCGCTTAGTTATTTTTTTACAACGCATAGTTAGGCATGATCACTAAACTATACTAACTTATCACGATAAGCGATAAAAAGATGAAAATATTTATTAATAAGTTATGATTTAGTAATAATATTAAATATAAAGACTGGTATCATAAATATAATTTGTGTTATACTATTATAAAGCATATTATTTTTTTGCTTGATTAACACACTTATAGCAAAGTAAAATGAAGTTCGTGTGTACATAGACTAACGTAGAATATAAGAATAATACTGTTTTGAACAAATGGAATCCTTACCTGATTTGAGGTAAATTGTCAAGTGAATTTAAACTCCTAACTATTAGGATCTAATCCAATAAGGAAAGATATTATAATTAAAATTTAGTTAATTTCAAAATCCTAAATATTAGGAAAATCATTTAAATGACTATTTTATCTAATGTAAATTCTAATTTTAAAGGGTAAAAGAGGCGAACGATATTTCGCTAAGAGCCTCCGTGCTTTTAATATAGTATATATATATATACTAGTTGCTATGTACGTACGTTGCACGTAAATATTTTGTCAGAACTTTTATATGAAGGAACAACTAACTAAATTTAGTAATAGATTATTTATAAGATGGTATGATTATTGCAAATTAATTAACATGATAAAAATATAACAATCATTTAAAAACTAAAAATTAATGTTATTACATTAATAGAATACTTCAATTCAGAATTATATTGCCTTAACCTACAAAGATGATTGATTTAGTTAAGTTAAATGATATTCTATTTATAGTGTATAAATATTTAGTGTCGTAGTATCATATCTAATACTTCTTTATAGAGGACTTTTTTGGTGTATATTTCCTTTTATAACTTTGGCTTCTCCATCTCAAAAGTAAAACATTTAGTTGTCCATCTTTGAATCACCTCCAAAAAGTATTACTGTAATGACCCGGCCGGTCGTTTTTGAAATTTACGCCCCGATCCCCAATTTAACTGATCCCCTAAGTTCATTTCTGCTATTGCGGTTTGCCAGGAGGGTCGGTTCTGGAATTTGGAGTGTTTTGGGACACTTAGTCCCTAAATGAGAGCTTTATAGTTGGAAAATGGCCCGTAGTCGGAACAGTGTTAAGAAGACCTCGGAACGGAAACCCGATGGTTCCATTAGCTCCGTTAGGTGATTTCGGGGTTGGGAGCGCGTTCAGAATGTATTTTGGAGGTCCCTAGTTCAATTAGGCTTGAAATGCCGAAGTTTGAAATTTTGGCGAATCCGATTGATAGGTGAGATTTTGATCCGGAGGTCGGAATGGAATTTCAACAATTCTGCAGCTTCATTATGTGATTTTGGATATGTCCGCAAATTCTTATGTCATTCGGACGTCGTTTGATCGGGTTTTTGATTGAATGTTGATTTCGGAAGTTTTGAAGAAATTTAGGCTTGAATCCCTGTGAAAATAGTGATTTTGATGTTTAGGATGGTATTTTTATGATTGGAACAAGTTCGTATCGTATTTTGGAGTATGTTTGTGGTTTTCGTTGGGGTCCCGGGGCCTCGGGATGAATCCGGACCATCATCCGTGCAATTTTTGAACCTTAGAATCTGCAGAAAATGCAGCAGCAGTGCAGCAGGGCATTGGCCTACGCGTTCGCGAGGCCTGGGCCATGTTCGCGAAGGACTGGGCTTGATGACCATTACGTTCGTGAGGCCAGGGACGCATTCGCGTAGGTCTGGTCTACGTGGTCATCGCGTTCGCGATGGGGCCTGTCGCGTTCGCGTAGGTCAGGGTGGAGAAACATCGCGTTCACGTGGGTCTTTCCGCGTTCGCGTAGTTCAAATCGTGGAGGCTGGATTTTCTTCATCGCGGACGCGTGAAACGCGTCGCATTCGCGAAAGGGTATTTTTGGTAGAGCATCGCGGACACGTGGGCTAGGGACGTGAACGCGAAGGGTAAACCTTCAGTCAGAAATATTAAAAACCAAAACAGTCCACCCGCGACCCTCATTCACAAAAACGCCATTTTTGAGCTCCAAGAAAGAAAATTGACGGGGAATCGCTGGGATATCATTGGGAAATCATCGGGGGTAAGTTTCTTGGCCTTAATTCGTTAGTTTATCATGAAATCCGTGATTATTTCACTGTTAATGGAGGATTAATGGAGGTTTTAGCCCTAGGCCTAAATTTTAGAAAATCTTTGATTTGAATGGGCAAACAGAGTCCGATTTCGATAAAATTTATATGCGCGGACTCGTGTTGAGATAAGGAACCCGAATATATAACTTTTGTAATTTTTCGAGAAGCGTATCGAAAGTCGGATTTTGGCAACTTGTGGGGTTTTGGTGGATTTTGAATTGTTTAGATTGGGTAATGCCTAATGGGCCTATTTTGATGTGATTCTATTGATTTTTATGAGATACTACACCTGTGGAGGCCGACATTCGCGGCAAGAGAGTTGTCTCTTAGCGGTTTTGTACCGGAGTCGAGGTAAGTGGCTTGTCTAACCTCGTGTGGGGGAACTTTCACCCCTAGGATATTATGTGATAGTTTAAATGCCTTGTACGCAAGGTGACGAGCATGTACATGTGGTGGTTGTTGTAACACACTTTACTTGAATTATCCGATTAGTGATATTCCTGTTCCTAGCTGCTTAGATTGTTACATTTATCCGATATTCGTTAGAAAAGCATGATTAGATAGGATTTAACTGTCTAATTGCCTAATTGTCTTACTTGAACTTCTTGATAATTGTTGGTACTAGTTTCGGTAAAGTTGTAGTTAAGTATATTATATTTTTCTCTGTGTGTTTCTTTATTTGTTGTGTTTGTGGACTGCGAGTTCGATTTACGGAGATCCCAGGGCTGTGGGTTCGATTTCCAGAAACCCGGAGTTGTATTGTTTGTGGACTGCTGGTTCGATTCCCAGAGATCCTAGGGCTGCGGGTTCGATTCCCGGAGATCCGGAGTTTATTGATATATTATTAAGATATGGACTGCGGGTTCGATTCCTGGAGATCCCGAGATCATTGAGACACAACCCTGAGGTATTGAGACACGGGCTGCGGGTTCGATTCCCGGAGACCCAGAGATACCGTTATTGTGACTGCGGGTTAAATTCCCGTAGCTCCCGGACTGTTGATTATAGAGTGGGACTGTGGGTTCAATTGCCACAGGTCCTGGACTTACTGGTTGCGTTTTGTTGAGTTTGGTTACTTGTTCTTAGCTTAATCGTAGACGGTTGCAACAATCACTTTATTGTTGTTATTTCAGATTCGTTATTTCTTAAACTGCTTATTATTGTTATTATCAATATGTTATTGTTCTCTCAGTAGGGCCCTGACCTTCCTCGTCACTACTCCATCGAGGTTAGGCTTGGCACTTACTGAGTACCGCCGTGGTGTACTCATGTTACTCTTCTGTACACTTTTGTTGTGCAGATCCAGGTACGTCAGGACAGGCTCATACTAGGTGATTCAGCGACACATTTGGAGACCTCGAGGTATGATCTGCTACGTCCGCGGATCCGGAGGCCCTCCTTCTATTCTGATAGTATTAGTAGATGTTTTTCCCTTATTTCATTATTTTAGATACTCTTTACATATAGAGACACATTTGTATTTCTCTTTTAGTTTGTGTTACCCGTGGGATTCCGGGTCTTGGTGGTATGTTAGTGTGCTTGACGAGTGTATGTACCCAACGGCACGGATTATATTCCTATTTATATCGTTTTTCCGCCATTCTTGTTTAAAGTTCATAAGCTTGTATATTTCGTAATGTGTTAAGCTTACCTAGTCGCGGGGACTGGGTGCCGTCATGACAGGTTCACGATTGGTGAACTAGGGTTGTGACAAATTGGTATCAGAGCTCTAGGTTCATAGGAGTCACGGGACACAGACCGGTTACTTAGAGTCTCGCTGATCGATACAGAGACGTCTGTATTTATCTACGAGAGGCTATGTAATTGTTTAGGAAACTCTTCATTTCTTTTGGATTCCTTGTCATGCGATATTTTTTGCACCAAATCTAAACTTCTGCTTTCTATTCTCTCACAGATGGTGAGGACACGTGCTACTCACGATGATCAGGTACCCGCGCCCCCTGTTGCCGCCGTCAGAGGCCGGGGCTGTTGTAGAGGACGAGGACGCACCCGAGGTTCAGCCACAGCACCCGCGCGCGCTGCCGCTGAGGTTCCACCGATGGATCAGGTTGGAGGGCAGGCACCTGGTACGTCGACTACAACTGCTACTACTCCAGCACTCCAGGAGACCGTGGCCCAGTTCATGAGTATGTATACCACTTTAGCTCGGGAAGGGTTGCTTCCTCTCACTGCAGCTATATGTCAGGCCGGGGGAGGGGCCCAGACTCCCGCAGCCGCTACACTTGAGCAACGAGTGCTAGTGAGACAGGTTACAGAGATTATTGTTATGCCTCCTGCCGCCCCAGCACAGCCCGGAGATGGGCCAGCTGTCTCCAAGGACGAGCAGTGTAGATTGGAGAGGTTCAAGAAATATGATCCTCCAGTGTTCAGCGGTTTGGCTACAGATGATGCATTGGGTTTTTTGGAGGAGTGTCATCGTATTCTTTGTACCATGGGGATTGTGGAGACCAGCGAGGTTTCCTTCACTGCTTTCAGTTTCGTGGGGCCGCTTACGATTGGTGGCGCACGTATGAGTTGGATAATCCAGAGGAGTGTGCTTCATTGACCTGGACGCAGTTTTTAGATCTATTTTTGAGGGTGTTTGTTCTCTAGAGCCTTAGGGATTCTTGGCGCTCGAAGTTTGAGCAGATGCGACAATGCTCCATGTCAGTGTCGGAGTATGCTATCAGTTTAACCCGTCTAGTCAGGCATACACCAGCTTTGGTAGCCACGGTTCGGGAGAGAGTGCGGAGATTTATTGAGGGCCTGATTCCGCCGATCCGGTCCAGCATGGCCAAAGAGTTGGAGACGGATATATCTTATCAGCAGGTAGTGAGCATTGCTAGGAGGATCGAGAGTATGCTCCCTTGAGAGCGGGAAGAGAGGGAGGCCAAGATGTCTCGTGAGTCGGGCCATTTCTCTGGTGTCCAAACTTCAGCAGCTGGTCGTTTTGGTAGGGGTTATTCCGGTCGACCAGTTCACTCACTTTTGCCAGCAGCCGGTACTACTCCATCTCTTCTAGCACCTCATGAGCCTTATTATGCTCCCCCAGTTTCCAGTACACCTTCCTGCGCGGGGTACTTCCAATGGTCAGACTAGTGGGGGTGAGGTCGGTCGGTCACAGCCACCGCATCCTCCCAGAGCTTGCTTTGAGTGCGGGGATACTCGCCACCTGGTTAGGGAGTGCCTCAGGCGTAGGAGGGGAGCACCTCCTCAGTCTTCGCAGCCTCAGCGTGGTTCACAGAGCCAGCAGGCCATCATTCAAGCCTCAACGTGGTTCGTAGAGCCAGCAGGCCATCATTCCAGCCCCAGCTGCCACTTCACTTGCCCAGCCAGCCAGGGGCGGGGATCAAGATGCTAGAGGTTGTCCTCGAGAGAGGGGTCAGGCCAGATTTTACGCTATTCCTGATCGCACTGCGGCTGTTGCATCTGATTCTATTATCACATGTATTATTCCGGTTAGTCACAGAGAGGCATCGGTTCTATTTGATCCTGGTTTCACTTTTTCATATGTGATCTCTTATTTTGCTTCTCATCTGGATGTGCCTCGGGATTCTTTGAGTGCCCCCATTTATGTTTCAACTCCGGTGGGAGATTCTTTGGCTGTGGACTGTGTGTATCGGTCGTGTTTGGTTACCATTTGTGGTTTTGAGACTAGAGCGGATCTATTGTTGCTCGGGATGGTCGATTTTGATATTATTCTGGGCATGGACTGGTTGTCGCCCCATTATGCTATTCTTGATTGTCACGCCAAGACCGGGACGCTGGCTATGCTAGGCATTCCATGTATTGAGTGGAGTGGTACTCTAGATCACACCCCTAGCCGTGTTATTTCCTTTCTCAGAGCTCAGCGTATGGTTGAGAAGGGGCGTGCAGCTTATCTAGCTTATTTGCGGGATGTTAGTATTGAAACTCCTTCTATTGGTTCCGTTCCAGTGGTACGTGATTTCGCTGATGTATTTCCAGCTGATCTCCCGGGCATACCGTCCGATAGAGATATTGATTTTGCTATTGATTTTTTGCCAAGCACTCAGCCCATTTCTATTCCACCGTACCGTATGGCTCCTCCGGAGTTGAAGGAGTTGAAGGATCAGTTACAGGAGTTATTGGGTAAAGGTTTTATTCGACCCCGTGTTTCTCCTTGGGGTGCTCCCGTGTTGTTTGTGAAGAAAAAGGACGGTTCTATGCGTATGTGTATTGACTATCATCAGCTGAACAAGGTTACAGTGAAGAACCGGTATCCTTTGCCACGTATTGATGATTTATTTGACCAGCTACAGGGCGCACAGGTGTTCTCCAAGATTGATTTGCGCTCCGGTTATCATCAGTTGAAGATTCGGGAGCCAGATATCCCGAAGACTGCCTTCAGGACTCGGTATGGTCACTACGAGTTCCTCATTATGTTTTTCGGGGCTGACTAATGCCCCAGCAGCCTTTATGCATTTGATGCACAGTGTGTTCAGGCCTTATCTGGACTCGTTCGTGATTGTTTTCATTGATGATATTCTAGTATATTCTCGGAGTCGGGAAGAGCACGAGCAGCATTTGAGGATAGTGCTTCAGATTCTGAGGGAGAAGCAGCTATATGCGAAGTTCTCTAAATGTGAATTCTGGTTGAGTTCAGTGGAATTTTTAGCCACGTGGTGTCGAGCGATGGTATTCGAGTGGATCCGAGGAAGGTGGAGGCCGTGCAGAGTTGGCCCAGACCCTCCTCTGCTACTGAGATTCGTAGTTTCCTTGGTTTGGTGGGCTATTACCGTTGTTTTGTAGAGGGGTTCTCTTCAATCGCAGCACCTATGACCAGACTGACCCAAAAGGGTGCCCCTTTTTAGTGGACAGATGAGTGTGAGGCAAGCTTTCAAAAGCTGAAGACAGCTTTGACTTTGGCCCCTATCTTGATGTTGCCTACCAGTTCGGGGTCCTATACGGTATATTGTGATGCCTCGCGGGTTGGACTTGGCGCAGTATTGATGCAGGATGGTAGAGTGATTGCCTACGCGTCCCGAAAGCTGAAGGTGCATGAGAAGAACTATCTTGTTCATGATCTGGAGCCAGCTGCCATTGTTCACACCTTGAAGATTTGGCGTCATTATTTGTATGGAGTCCCTTGTGATATCTACAGTGATCACCGGAGCTTGCAGCACTTTCTTAAGAAGAAGGACCTGAATATGCATCAGAGGAGATGGTTGGAGCTACTGAATGACTATGATATTACTATTCTCTATCATGCGGGCAAGGCTAATGTGGTTGCCGATGCCTTGAGTCGTCGGGCAGAGAGTTAGGGGAGTTTGGCACATCTACCAGCTTCGGAGAGGCCTATGGCGATGGATGTTTAGACCTTAGCCAGGCAGTTTGTTAGACTGGATCTCTCGGAGCCCAGTCGGATTTTGGCTTGTGTGGTTTCTCGGTCTTCTCTATTTGACCGCATCTGGGAGCGTCAGTTCGACGACCCTCATTTGCTTGTCCTCCAGGTTAGAGTTCGGCATGGTGATGCTCGATATGTTACCATTGGGGATGATGGAGTTATGAGGATGCAAGGGCGTATTTGTGTGCCCGATGTAGATGATCTTCGAGAGCTGATTCTAGCAGAGGCCCATAGCTCGCGGTATTCCATCCTTCCGGGTGCCGCAAAGATGTATCAGGACTTGAGACAACATTACTGGTGGAGGCGGATAAAGAGGGATATAGTTGATTATTTCTCTAGATGCCTTAACTGCCAGCAGGTGAAGTATGAGCATCAGCGTCCGGGTGGATTGATGCAGCAGATTGAGATTCCAGAGTGGAAATGGGAGCGCATTACCATGGACTTTGTATCCGGACTTCCACGGACTGTTAGGAAGTTTGATTCCATTTGGGTTATTGTGGATCGGGCTGACCAAGTCCGCCCATTTCATACCGGTGAGCACTACCTATTCATCGGAGCGACTGGCGGAGATCTACATCAGGGAGATAGTTCGGCTGCATGGTATTCCAGTTTCCATCATTTCAGATAGAGGCACTCAGTTCACTTCATGGTTCTGGAGAGCCGTACAGCAGGTGTTAGGCACTCGGGTGGAGCTGAGCATAGCGTTTCACCCCAGACTGATGGTCAGTCCTAGCGTACTATTCAGATTTTGGAGGATATGCTCCGTGTGTGCGTGATTGAGTTTGGAGGTTAATGGGATCACTTCTTGCCACTTTGCGGAGTCTGCTTATAACAACAACTACCAGTCCAGTATTCAGATGGCACCGTATGAGGCTCTATATGGTAGGAGGTGCAGGTCTCCCGTGGGTTGGTTCGAGCCGGGCGAGGCCAGGTTACTAGGTACTGATATGGTTCAGGAGGCTATGGACAAGGTCAAGGTGATTCAGGACAGACTTCGTGCGGCCCAGTCGAGACAGAAGAGTTATGCGGACAAGAAGGTTCGCGATGTGGATTTTATGGTTGGCGAGAGGGTTCTGCTTCGAGCCTTGCCCATAAAGGGCGTTATGAGGTTTGGAAAGAAGGGGAAGCTGAGTCCTAGATTTATTGGTCCTTTTGAGATTTTGAGGCATGTTAGGGAGGTTGCTTATGAGTTGGCCTTACCTCCCAGCCTAGCCGGAGTCCATCCCGTATTTCATGTCTCTATGCTCCGGAGATACCATGGTGACCCGTTGCATGTGTTGGATTTCACTTCTGTTCAGCTAGACGAGGATCTGTCTTATGTAGATGAGCCAGTAGCCATTCTAGACAGGCAAGTCAGGAAGCTAAGGTCAAAGAACATCGCTCCAGTAAAGGTTCAGTGGCGAGGTCGGCCGGTCGAGGAGGCGACTTGGGAGACCGAGCAGGATATGCGCAGCCAGTACCCTCATCTTTTCACCACTCCAGGTATGTTTTCTATGCTCGTTCGAGGACGAAGGAATCTTTTAAGTGTGGGAAGATGTAACGACCCGGCCGGTCATTTTTGAAATTTACACCCCGGTCCCCAATTTAACTATTCCCCTAAGTTCATTTCTGCTATTGCAGTTCGCCGGGAGGGTCGGTTCTGGAATTTGGAGTGTTTTGGGACACTTACTCCCTAAATGAGAGCTTTATAGTTGGAAAATGGCCCGTAGTCGGAACAATTTTAAGATGACATCGGAATAGAAATCTGATGGTTCCATTAGCTCCGTTACGTGATTTCGGGGTTGGGAGCGCGTTCGGAATGTATTTTGGAGGTCCGTAGCTCAATTAGGCTTGAAATGGCGAAGTTTGAATTTTTGGCGAATCCGATCGATAGTTGAGATTTTGATCCGGGGGTCGAAATGGAATTACGACAATTTCTGTAGCTTCGTTATGTGCGTTTGGATATGTTCGCAAATTTTCAGGTCATTCGAACGTCGTTTGGTCGGGCTTTTGATTGAATGTTGATTTCGGAAGTTTTAAAGAAACTTAGGCTTGAATCCGTGTGAAAATGGTGATTTTGATGTTTAGGATGGTGTTTTTATGATTGGAACAAGTTCGTGTCGTGTTTTGGAGTATGTTGGTGATTTTCGTTGGGGTCCCGGGGCCCTCGGGATGAATCTGGACCATCATCCGGGCAATTTTTGAACCTTAGAATCTGCAGAAAATGCAGCAGCAGTGCAGCAGGGCATTGGCCTTCGCGTTCGCGAGGCCTGGGCCGCATTTGCGAAGGCTTGGGCTTGATGACCATCGCATTCGCGAGGCCAGGGACGCGTTCGCGTAGGTCTGGTCTAGGTGGTCATCGCGTTCGCGATGGGGCCTGTCGCGTTCGCGTAGGTCAGGGTGGAGAAGCATCACGTTCGCGTGGGTCTTGCCGCGTTCGCGTAGTTCAAATCGTGGAGGCTGGATTTTCTTCATCGCGGACGCGTGAAACGCATCGCGTTCGCGAAGGGTATTTTTGGTAGGGCATCGCGGACACGAACACGAAGGGTAAACCTTCAGTCAGAAATATTAAAAACCACAACAGTCCACCCGCGACCCTCATTCACAAAAACGCCATTTTTGAGCTCCAAGAGAGGAAATTGACGGGGAATCGCTAGGATATCATCGGAAAATCATCGGGGGTAAGTTTCTTGGCCTTAATTCATTAATTTATCATGAAATCCGTGATTATTTCACTGTTAATGGAGGAATAATGGAGGGTTTTAGCCCTAGGCCTAAATTTTAGAAAATCTTTGATTTGAATGGGCAAACGGAGTCCGATTTCGATAAATTTTATATGCACGGAATCGTGGTGAGATAAGGAACCCGAATATATAACTTTCGTAATTTTCCGAGAAGCGTACCGAAAATCGAGTTTTGGCAACTTGTGGGTTTTGGTGTATTTTGAATTGTTTTGATTGGGTAATGCCCAATTGGCCTATTTTGATGTGATTCTATTGATTTTTATCCGATACTACACATGTTGAGGACGACATTCGTGGCAAGGGAGTTGTCTCTTAGCAGTTTTGTAACGGAGTCGAGGTAAGTGGCTTGTCTAACCTCGTGTGGGGGAACTTTCACCCCTAGGATATTATGTGATAGTTTAAATGCCTTGTACGCGAGGTGACGGGCATGTACATGTGCTGGTTGTTGTAATACACTTTACTTGAATTGTCCGATTAGTGATATTCCTGTTCCTAGCTGCTAAGATTGTTACATTTACCCGGTATTCGTTAGAAAAGCATGATTAGATAGGATTTAACTGTCTAATTGCCTAATTGTCTTACTTGAATTTCTTGATAATTGTTGGTACTAGTTTCGGTAAAGTTGTAGTTAAATACATTATATTTTTCTCTGTGTTTCTTTATTTGTTGTGTTTGTGGACTGCGGGTTCGATTCCCGGAGATCCCAGGGCAGTGGGTTCGATTCTCAGAGACCCAGAGCGGTATTGTTTGTGGACTGCGGGTTCAATTCCCAAAGACCCGGAGTTTATTGATATATTATTGAGATATGGACTGCGGGTTCGATTCCTGGAGATCCTGAGACCATTGAGACACATCCCGAGGTATTGAGACATGGGTTGCGGGTTCGATTCCCGGAGACCCTAGAGATACAGTTATTGGGACTGCGGGTTAAATTCCCGTAGCTCCTGGACTATTGATTATAGAGTGGGACTGTGGGTTCAATTCCCACAGGTCCTGACTGGTTGCATTTTCTTGAGTTGGTGACTTGTTGTAAGTTTAATAGTAGACGGCTGCAGCAATCACTTTATTGTTGTTATTTCTGATTCATTATTATTTAAACTGCTTATTATTGTTATTATGATTATGTTATTGTTCTCTCAGTAGGGGCCCTGACCTTCCTCGTCACTACTCCATCGAGGTTAGGCTTGGGACTTACTGAGTACCGCCGTGGAGTACTCATGCTACTCTTCTGCACACTTTTGTTGTGCAGATCCAGGTTGTCACGACCCCAAATTCGGTCGTGATGGCGCCCAGCATATTGCTAAGCCAGCCTGACCAATCAATAACGAGAACGGAGCTAGAAGCTCGTTCTATCCCATTTAAGCATATTAAAATATGAAACAACAGTGATACATATACCAACAGCGGGGAACCAAGTCCCAAAATATACCAACTCCCATAGACCGAAGGGTCAAGAATCATGAGCCTCTACTGAACATAAGTGTATAAAGGTTTACAAGATACCAAGTGCGGAAAGAAAAGTCGATACAAAATCAAAAGACAGTAAGAAGGAATATCGGGTCTTGCGGACTCTGCAGCTACCTCGTATATCCCACAGACGTCGCCTCGCACGGCTACTGCATCACTGCTGAGAGGTACCTGGATCTGCACACAAGGTGCATGGAGTAAAATGAGTACTGCCAGACTCAGTGGTAATAAACAAGGGTAAGACATCGCAGATAAGAAATCCGCAATAAAGCACTATGTGAAGCTGTAATCAAATACCCTGTCACAGAATCAATATCAACTGTACACGTACCAACCGGTACCAGCAAAATAGTATAATAGCTAGCGGATGTAGCTAAATGCAATGCAATGCATGATATGACCGCTACGGCGCGTAGCCGATCCAATTTGGGTACCTGTGCTCACTGTGGGGGTTCAGACTCCGGAAGGGCTCCTTCAGCCCAAGCACAATATCACTGCGGCGTGCAGTCCGATCCGATATATGTACTGCTGCGGCGCGCAGCCCGATCCACTACCAGTCAGCTAATATGCAAATACAGCCTCGCAGGCTCAAAAGTAGTTTTGAAAACCTTTTTATCATTTTTTAGTTGGAGAACAATAATACCAAGTTCCAGAGATTGGAAATAGCATAATAACAGAAATAGCTATGGACTGGTAGTAACTAACATGTCAATATGATAAGACAATGATAACGATCCTCGCGGGATCCAATAACTGGCTCACGGCCCACAAGTATACTCAACCGCCCAAGAAGGGGGTTCCTCGGCTCAATTCTGGCCAATATCAGCATATATAGTATGTAACCATCCGAGAAGGAGGTTCGACGGCTCAAGAATAACCTAATATCATAACACAGTATCAGCAAGTCGGACTAAGCCATAGTCCCCAAATCACAATCGACCCCGCACTCACATGAGAGTACGTGTCTCGCCGCTATACAGCGTCACAAAGTGGTGTACCGGTGTTTCGAACCCGCTAGTCATCACCCACATCTATTACTCACCTCAATACGGCGCGACGATTACTCCACAATGCCCTTGCCACGAGAATCAAGCTCCGCACGCGTAGAATCTGATCAAATACAGTAAAAACATAACAATTTAGGCCAATGGGACGACACCCAATCAATACAACTCAATTTACATCAAAATTCCCAAAGTTGTCAAAACCCGACTTTCGGTACGCTTCTCGAAAAATTACAAAAGTCACATATTCGGAACCTTCATCTCAATACGAGTCTAAGCATATCAATTTTACCAAATTCGGACTCCATTTTCCCATTCAAAACCTTGATTTTCTAAAGTTCAAGCCTAGGGTTAAATCTTCCATGAATCACCCCAAATTCCTCCATTTTCATGATATAATTGCAAAATATTATCAATACTAATCATAGTTTAAGTCCATAGTTGATTACCCGATGATTTCCCTTGAGTTTCTCTTAAAAATTGCCCAAATCGCCTCTAAAGCCGAGATACACTTAACTCACTGCGATTTTCGCTTCTGCGGACCATTTTCCGCCCCTGCGGAACCGTTTCTACGGAATACCCTCCGCCTCTGCGGTCCTTCACGCTTCTGCGGACATGAGTCTGCTCCTGCGAGTCCGTATCCGCGACCAGAGGGTCGCTTCTGCGTTTCAAGGCCTAGCCGGCCAATTCCGCTTCTGCGGTCACGCACTCGCACCAGCGACGCCGCTTCAGCGGAAAAGATTCCGCTTCTGCGTAAACAAGCGCTCCTGCGCCTCCTCGTCCACTTCTGCGGACTCGCTCCTGCGCCCTCATTTTCGCAGGAGCGAAAACAACAGAACCAGAACACTTCCCTGCAATTTTCCACATTTTCTCCCGTTTAACCATCCGAAAACACCCCGAGGCCCCTGGGACCTCATCCAAACAAACCAACACATCCTAATACCTTATTCGAACTTGCTCCAATCCTCAAAACACGTCTAACAACATCAAAACCCATAATTCACATCGAATTCAAGCCTAAATTCCTTAAAACATTCCGAATTACACAATCAATCAAAAACCCGACTAAACCACGTCCGAATGATCTGAAAATTTGTGGACATATCCAAAATCACCAAACGGAGCTAACTGCAACTGTCGGAATTCCATTCCGACCCCTGGATCAAAATCTCACCTACCGTTCGGATTTCGTCAAAATTCAACCTTAGCCAATTCAAGCCTATTTCTACACCGGGCCTCCAAATTCAATTCCGATTGCTCCCCTAAGTCACAAATCACCTCCCGGAACTAACCGAATCCTCAGATTCCGATTCCGAGCCTTCTAACCAAATAGTCAACTCCGAGTTGACTTTCCTTATTCAAGTTTCCTTCAAAAAGGCTATATGCCTCATTTTCAATCCAATTCACTCCTAACTCACCCGATAGACTCTAACACTGTTATAAAAGCATAAAACATGAAATTACAACATAACGGGGTGGAAATTCCCGTGACGACGAGCCGGGTCGTCACAGTCTCCCCCTCTTAAGCAAACGCTCGCCCTCGAGCGGGTCAAGAAACATACCTGAGGTCTCAAACAAGTGAGGATATCTGCTCCGCATCTCCCGCTCGATCTCCCAAGTGGCCTCCTCCACGGGTCGACCTCTCCACCGAACCTTAACTGATGCAATCTCCTTAGACCTCAATTTTCTCACCTGACGTCCCAAAATGGCAATAGGCTCCACATCATAGGATAGATCACCATCAAGCTGAATGGTACCGAAGTCTAATACATGAGACGGATCTCCAATGTACTTCCGGAGCATAGACACATGGAATACCGGATGAACGCTAGATAAGGTGGGCGGCAAGGCTAACTCATATGCCACCTCTCCAACTCTCCTAAGTATCTCAAAAGGACCAATGTACCTGGGACTCAACTTCCCTTTCTTCCCGAACCTCATGACACCGTTCATGGGTGAAACCTTCAACAATACTCTTTCACCAACCATGAAAGACAACTCTCGAACTCTACGGTCCGCATAACTCTTCTGGCGAGACTGTTCTGTACGAAGCCTCTCCTGGATCAACTTTGCTCTATCCAGAGCATCGTGGACTAACTCGGTCCCTATCAATCTATCCTCACCGGGCTCAAACCATCCCACGGGGGATCTACATCGCCTGCCATACAATGCCTCATACGAGGCCATCTGAATACTCGACTGATAACTGTTGTTGTAGGCAAACTCGGCAAGTGGTAGGAACTCATCCCACGAACCACCAAAGTCAATCACACATGCTCGCAACATATCCTCCAGAATCTGAATAGTACGCTCAGACTGCCCATCTATCTGGGGGTGAAATGCTGTACTCAACTCAACCCGCGTACCCATCTCTCGCTGAAATGCTCTCCAAAACTGAGAAGTGAACTGAGTACCCCTGTCGGATATGATAGACAATGGAACTCCATGCAACCGAACAATCTCTCGAATAAAGATCGCCGCCAACCGCTCCGATGAGTAGGTAGTACAAACTAGAATGAAGTGAGCTGACTTGGTCGGTCTATCCACAATCACCCATACAGAATCAAACTTCCTCGCCGTCCGAGGGAGTCCCAGTAACAAAGTCCATAGTGATCCTCTCCCATTTCCACTCGGGAATATCAATGCGCTGAAATACACCACCGGGCCTCCGATGCTCGTACTTAACCTGCTGACAGTTGAGGCACCGTGCTACATGTCCGACAATGTCCATTTTCATCTTTCTCCACCAATAGTCTTGTTTCAAATCTTGATACATCTTCGCGGCTCCTCTGGATGGATAGAATACCGCGAGCTATGGGCCTCCTCCGGAATCAACTCACGAAGGCCATCAACATTGGGCACACATATCCGGCCATGCATCCTCAATACGCCGTCACTATCAATGGTGACATCTCTAGCATCATCATGCGGAACTCTGTCCCTAAGGACAACCAAATGTGGATCATCATACTGACGCTCACGAATACGATCATATAGAGATGACCGTGATACAACACAAGCCAATACCCGGCTGGGCTCCAAAATATCTAACCTCACTAGCCGATTGGCTAGCACCTGAACATCATGAGCAAATGGCCTCTCCTCAGCTGGGATATATGCTAAGCTCCCCATACTGACCGCCTTCCGGCTCAAAGCATCGGCCACCACATTGGCCTTCCCCGGATGATATAATATAGTAATGTCATAATTCTTCAGCAACTCAAGCCATCTCCGCTGTCTCAAATTAAGGTCTTTCTGTTTGAACAAGTGTTGGAGACTACGATGGTCGGTATACACCTCACAAGACACACCGTACAAATAGTGCCTCCAAATCTTCAATGCATGAACAATGGCGGCTAGCTCCAAATCATGAACGGGATAGTTCTTCTCATGTGGCTTCAACTGCCGAGAAGCATAAGCAATCACCTTACCTTCCTGCATCAACACACAACCTATCCCCACTCTCGAGGCATCACAATAAACGGTATATGAACCTGAAGCTGATGGCAATACTAACACTGGAGCTGTGGTCAAAGCTGTCTTGAGCTTCTGAAAGCTCTCCTCGCACTCATCCGACCACACGAATGGTGCACCCTTCCGGGTCAATTTAGTCAATGAAGAAGCAATGGATGAAAATCCCTGAACAAACCGACGATAATATCCCGCCAAACCAAGAAAACTCCTGATCTCTGTAGCTGAGGACGGTCTAGGCCAACTCTGCACCGCCTCTATCTTCTTTGGATCAACCTGAATACCATCACGAGACACCACATGCCCCAGAAATGCTACGGACTCGAGCCAAAACTCGCACTTGGAGAATTTAGCATATAGCTTCTCCTCCCTCAATCTCTGCAACACAATACTCAAATGTTGAGCATGCTCCTCCTGACTACGGGAGTAGACTAGAATGTCATCAATGAACACAATCACAAATGAATCCAAATAAGGCTTGAACACACTGTTCATCAGATGCATAAATGCTGCTGGGGCATTGGTCAGCCCAAACGACATCACAAGAAACTCATAATGACCATATCGGGTCCTGAATGCAGTCTTTATAATATCCGAGTCCCTGATCTTCAGCTGATGATAGCCTAAACGAAGATCAATCTTAGAAAATACCCTCGCACCCTGTAACTGATCAAACAAATCATCTATGCGCGGCAGAGGGTACTTGTTCTTCACTGTCACTTTGTTCAATTGCCTATAATCAATACACATTCGCATGGAACCATCTTTCTTTTTAACAAATAATACCGGCGCACCCCACGGGGACACACTAGGGCGGATAAAACCCTTATCCAGAAGCTCCTGAAGCTGCTCTTTCCGTTCTTTCAACTCAGTCGGTGCCATCCGATAAGGAGGAACGGATATGGGCTGAGTGCCCGGCACCAGGTCAATGCCAAAATCAATATCCCTGTCCGGCGGCATGCCGGCAGGTCTGAGGGGAATACATCTGGAAAATCCCTCACCAAAGGTACGGAATCAATGCTAGGAGACTCAGCTCCCACATCTCTCACAAAAGCCAAGTATGATAAACACCCTTTTTTGACCATCTTCTGAGCTTTTAAGAACGAAATGACACGGCTAGGGACGTAATCGGTCGAACCCCGCCACTCGATCTGAGAAATACCAGGAATGGCCAACGTAACTGTCTTAGCATGACAGTCCAATATAGCGTGGTACGGAGACAACCAGTCCATACCCAATATAACATCAAAGTCCACCATCCCCAACAATAACAAATCTGCCTGGGTCTCCAGACCCCCAATAGATATAACACAGGATCTATAGACATGATCCACAACAATCGTATCACTCACGGGGGTGGATACATGAACAAGTAAGTCAAGACTACCACGAGTCGCACCCAAATGATGTGCAAAATAAGAGGACATGTATGAATATGTGGACCCTGGATCAAATAGACTAGCGGCATCTCTATGATAGACAGAAATGATACCTGTAATCACTGCATCGGAGGCGACTGCATCACGCCTGTCAGGAAGTGCATAGAATCGCGCCTGGCCTCCACCAGATCTCTTTTCGCCCCTGGGGCGACCACGAGAAGACTGACCTCCACCTCTACTAGACTGATATGGTGCTGAAGATGAAGGCTGGTCCCTCTGCTGAGTCCTGTCCCTACGGAGTCGAGGGCACTGTCTCCTCATGTGGCCAAACTCACCACACTCATAACATGCACCTGGTGCTGGAGAAGGGGACTGAAGGGAGCCCCTCGCCGCAGAAGAACCCTGGGCTGAAGAAGTAGGTGCTGCACTTTGGGCTGGAGGGCACTAAGTGATGACTGACCCTGCTGAAACCCCTGTCGACCACAACCATAAGAACCTCCGCTCTGCTCTGGGCGGCCTGAATGAGAAGGTCAAGATGAGCGACCTCTGCTCTGCTGGGAATGCCCTCTAGATAGAGCACCACCGAAACTGCCCGAACCACGAGGCCTCTTGGCCTCCCGCTCCTCTCTCTCTCGGCAACGATCCGCCTCAATGGAGCTTGCCATATCAACAACCTGCTCAAATGATGATGACAAAACTCTCTCTCTGGTCATAAGAATGCGGATAGAGTAGTTGAGGCCATCAATGAACCTCCCGATCCTCTCCCTATCATTAGGGATCATCCATGTGGCATGCCTAGCCAACTGTGTGAATCTAAGCTCATGCTGAGTCACAGACATGTCGCCCTGAACCAACCACTCGAACTGGCGACGTAGCTCCTCGCGACGAGACTGAGGTACATATTTCTCAAGAAAAAGAGTAGAGAACTTATGCCACGTGAGAGGTGCCGCTCCTGCGGGCCTACGCCTCTCAAACTCTTCCCACCAATCAAATGCGGGACCGGTGAACTGAAAGGTAGTAAATGAAACCCCGCTGGACTCAAGAATACCAGCCGTCCGCAACATCCTCTGACACTTGTCCAAGAAACCCTGGGCATCCTCGCCCTCAACGCCACTGAAATGGGGTGGCCGAAGTCTACCAAATCTCTCAAGACGACGCTGCTCGTCATCGGGCATAACCTGAACCATATGCTCTGGAGCTGGAGCTGGTGCAGCTGGAGGAATAACCGGTGCAACCACCTGAGCGGGGACCGCCTCTGGCGTCTGAAGTCCCTGAACAACCGGGTCAGGTGTGCGAGCTGCAGGGGTCTGCTGACCACCCCCTATTTGAGATGTCGCTGCAGTAGCAGTAGCTGAGACTACCCGAGCCAAACCGGAACACACCGATAATATCTGAGCAAGAGTCTCCTGAAGACCAGGAATAGCAATAGATACAGTCTGGCCCTGAACTGGGGCTGCTGGAGCATCAACCACTGGGGGCTGCTCCTGAATTGGTACAACGGGCGGGTCAGCTGGCATTGCCTCGGCCGCCCTACCTCTACCTCTAGCACGACCGCGCCCACGACCTCTAACAGGTGGCAATGGAGGTCGTCCACCTCGTCCTGATGCTCGCGTTCTCGCCATCCGCGAGAGAATAGAATATAGAAGTTCGGTTCTCAGAACAACAAGATCGCACGACAGAGTTCAAGAAAAGTGAAGTTTTCCTAAAGGTTCGCAGCCTCCCGAGGATAAGTACAGGCGTCCCCGTGCCGATCCACAAGACTCTACCAACCGGCTCAAGACTCATGAGGCCTAGTAAACCTAGGCTCTGATACCAACTTGTCACGACCCCAAATCCGGTCGTGATGGCGCCCAGCACATTGCTAAGCCAGCCTGACCAATCAATAACGAGAACGGAGCTAGAAGCTCGTTCTATCCCATTTAAGCATATTAAAATATGAAACAACAGTGATACATATACCAACAGCGGGGAACCAAGTCCCAAAATATACCAACTCCCGTAGACCGAAGGGTCAAGAGTCATGAGCCTCTACTGAACATAAGTGTATAAAGGTTTACAAGATACCAAGTGCGGAAAGAAAAGTCGATACGGAATCAAAAGATAGTAAGAAGGAATATCGGGTCCTGCGGACTCTGCAGCCTACCTCGTATATCCCACGGATGTAGCCTCCCACGGCTATTAGATCACTGGCTGAGAGGTACCTGGATCCGCACACGATGTGCGGGGAGTAAAATGAGTATCGCCGGACTCGGTGGTAATAAACAAGGGTAAGACAGCGCATATAAGAAATCCGCAATAAAGCACTATGTAAAGGCTGTAATCGAATACCCTATCACATAATCAATATCAACTGTACATGTACCAATAAGTACCGGCAAAACAGTATAACAACTAGCGGATGTAGCTAAATGCAATGAAATGCATGATATGACCGCTACGGCGCGTGGCCGATCCAATTTGGGTACCCGTGCTCACTGTGGGGGTTCGGACTCGGGAGGGGCTCCTACAGCCCAAGCACGATATCACTGCGGCGTGCGATCCGATCCAACATATATCTCTCGCTGCGGCGCGCGGCTCGATCCACTACCAGTCAGCTAATATGCAAATACAGCCTCGGAGGCTCAAAAGTAGTTTTGAAAACCTTTTTATCATTTTTCGGTTGGAAAACAGTAATACCAAGTTCCAGAGATTGGAAATAGCATGATAACAGAAATAGCTACGGATCGGTAGTAACTAACATGTCAATATGATAAGACAATGATAATGATCCTCGCGGGATCCAATAACTAGCTCACGGCCCACAAGTATACTCGACCGCCCAAGAAGGGGGTTCCTCGGCTCAAGAGTGGCCAATATCAGCATATATAGTATGTAAACATCCGAGAAGGAGGTTCGACGACTCAAGAATGGCCTAATATCATAACACAGTATCAGCAAGTCGGACTAAGCCATAGTGCCCAAATCACAATCGACCCCGCACTCACATGAGAGTACGTGTCTCGCCGCTATACAGCGTCACAAAGTGGTGTACCGGGGTTTCGAACCCGCTGGTCATCACCCACATCTATTACTCACCTCAATACGGCACGACGACTACTCCGCAATGCCCTTTCCACGAGAATCAAGCTCTGCACGCGTAGAATCTGGTCAAATACAGTAGAAACATAACAATTTAGGCCAATGGGACGACACCCAATCAATACAACTCAATTTACATCAAAATTCCCAAAGTTGTCAAAACCCGACTTTTGGAACGCTTCTCGAAAAATTACAAAAGTCACATATTCGGAACCCTTATCTCAATACGAGTCTAAGCATATCAATTTTACCAAATTCGGACTCCATTTGCTCATTCAAAACCTTGATTTGCTAAAGTTCAAGCCTAGGGTTAAATCTTCCATGAATCACCCCAAATTCCTCCATTTTCATGATATAATTGCAAAATATTATCAATACTAATCATAGTTTAAGTCCATAGTTGATTACCTGATGATTTCCCTTGAGTTTCTCTTAAAAATTGCCGAAATCGCCTCTAAAGCCGAGACCCAAATGTGTGAAATGTTTCTGAAATTTTCTAACTTCTGATACACTTAACTCACTGCGATTTTCGCTTCTGCGAACCATTTTCTGCCCCTGCGGAACCGTTTCTGCGGAATACCCTCTGCCTCTGTGGTCCTTTACGCTTCGGCGAATAGGAGTCCGCTCCTGCGAGCCCGTATCCGTGACCAGAGGGTCGCTTCTGCGTTTCCAGGCCTAGCTGGCCAATTCCGCTTCTTCGGTCACGCACTCGCACCGGCGACGCCGCTTCAGCGGAAAAGATTCCGCTTCTGCGTAAACAAGCGCTCCTGTGCCTCCTTGTCCGCTTCTGCGGACTCGCTCCTGCGCCCCCATTTCCGCAGGAGCGAAAACAACAGAACCAGAACACTTCCCTATAATTTTCCACATTTTCTCCCGTTTAACCATCTGAAAACACCCCGAAGCCCCCGGGACCTCATCCAAACACACCAACACATCCTAATACCTTATTCGAACTTGCTCCAATCCTCAAAACACGTCTAACAACATCAAAGCCCATAATTCACATCGAATTCAAGCCTAAATTCCTTAAAACATTCCGAATTACACAATCGATCAAAAACCCGACTAAACGACGTCCGAATGACCTGAAATTTTGCAGGCACATCCAAAATCAGCTAACGGAGCTCCTGCAACTGTCGGAATTCCATTCTGACCCCTGGATCAAAATCTCACCTACCGTTCGGATTTCGTCAAAATTCAACCTTAGCCAATTCAAGCCTATTTCTACACCGCGCTTCCAAATTCAATTCCGATTGCTCCCCTAAGTCACAAATCACCTCCCGGAACTAAACGAATCATCAGAATCCGATTCCGAGCCTTCTAACCAAATAGTCAACTCCGGGTTGACTTTCCTTATTCAAGTTTCCTTCAAAAAGGCTATATGCCTCATTTTCAATCCAATTCACTCCTAACTCACCCGATAGACTCTAACACTCTGTTATAAAAGCATAAAACATGAAATTACAATATAACGGGGTGAAAATTCCCGTGACGACGAGCCGGGTCGTCACACAGGTACATCAGGGCAGGCCCATACTAGGTGATTCAGCAGCACATTTGGAGACCTCGAGGTATGATCTGCTACGTCCGCGGATCCGGAGGCCCTCCTTCAATTCTGATAGTATTATTAGAAGTTTTTCCTTCATTTCATTGTTTAGACACTCTTGACATATAGAGCCACGGTTGTATTTCTCTTTTAGTCTGTGTTACCCGTGGGATTCCGGGTCTTGGTGGTATGTTATACAGTGTGTTTGACGAGTGTATGTGCCCAGCGGTACAGATTACATCCCTATTTATATCATTTTTCCGCTATTCTTGTTTAAATTTCATAAACTTGTATATTCTGCAATGTGTTAGGCTTACCTAGTCGCATGGACTGGGTGCCGTCATGACAGGTTCACCATTGGTGAACTAGGATCGTGACAATTACTTTTTCACTATTGTACTTTGAGATATTTGTGAGGGTTGTCTCAATAATTTATAAAATTATGTCAAATTTAAATTATGTCGGATATAGTTGGAGTAAAATTATTACTGCTTTATCACATTCAAAGCAATAAAATATTAGTCATACACGTGTTGTGATAAATCAAGTCTATGATTAGTTAAGAATTTAGAGAAAAATATATATATGTTTAAATCTTATAAAAATAATAACAGATAATTTTTGTCCATATATGTGTATTATATATAGTATACATATTTCGCATATTTTTTAGGAGAAACATACATATTTTTAAGCAAGTTATGGCATATGAGCATCTATTGAAAATAAACCAACAAAAGAATTTTTTTTTAAACTTCGATATATAGTAGACCTGGACAAACTTATTTTAGGAAACATAATCTAGACAAACATAAATCGATTTTCTTTGAAAAAAATGTAAAAGAATTAATTACTCGTACTGTAGTAAATATAAATAAATTAAAGAGTACAATCTCACCACTTTATTATCATGTAAAATAAAAATATTCATCCAAAGATTCCCCTATTATTTTAACACTTTAAAATTAAATTTTACATTTTATAAAATTATCAATTAATTATTTTCTTATTATTTATTATTTTAAAAATTAACTCAATTTGTTTGAAATATGCAGCAACTCCTAATTCTTTGGTAAAAGATAGTACTAACTTAATTTAGTTTTGAACAACAAAGAAGAGTAGAGAAATGGAAGAAAAAACTCTCCCAACATCTCCGCACCTTCATTCACCTATCATTCCTCCAAAACCACCTAATATCTTTAATTCTCAAATAATTTCAGTACAAAATACTCCTATTCCTATGATATCTGCTATGAATATTGATCAACCACATCAATTGGTTGATTCTAATACTCAACCGGTATCTCCAAACTTTGAATACTCACACCTCCCAAATATCTATCAATAACCATACAACTTCAATCACTGATACTTCAGAATACATTGATGAGTTAGAAGCCCCTAATGATTCTTCTAACTTCATTCCTCTGTCTGTGGAGGAAAAACATAGGATTTATAAGCCTTGGGAACATGCTGTAATTATCAAAGTTTTTGGTCGTAAAGTGGAGCATCAGCTCCTTAGACAGAAAGTGTATGCACTGTGGAAACCTACTAAAAATCTTCCATTAATAGACTTAGGGTCTGATTTTTTTCTTCTAAAATTTCAAAAGGAGGAAAACAAAATTCATGCTTTACAGGGAGGCCCTTGGTTTGTTCTAAATCATTTCTTATTTGTCCGGCAATGGGAGCCAAAATTTAAAACATCAACAACTTAATTATCTTCTTCTGCTATATGGTTACGTTTGCGAGAATTACCTACGGAATTCTACGATTATCATATTTTGAAGAAATTGGGACAGAAAGTAGGTAAAATTTTATCTATGGATATTTGCACTTCCAATACTACTCGAGGACAATATGCTAGACCATGTGTTGAAGTATTGCTAAACCAGCCATTAAAAATACATTTATACATTGGTGAGCATAAACAAACTATTCTGTATGAGGGTTTGAATTTACTTTGTATTACATGTGGTTGTATGGGTAACAATCAAAAAACATGCCCATCCCTTGCAAAGGATACTACTTCCTCTAGTAATGTTCCTGATAATTCAATTATACAAGACTTTTCTAAAGATGATCATGAGCCTTGGAAACTAGTCAAATTTCCTAAGAGACATGCAAATACAATGCCTACTCGCTCCTTGCAAACAAATTTTGATGAGGTAAGGAAATGCTTTGTTGGTAAGCACACTTTAATTCATCTTAATAATCTTCCTTTTGATCATTTATCTTTAAAAAATAATGACTCTATTGCTAATATAGTCACTAAGCAAGGGTCTAATAATTTGTTAAATACTAACAAATTTGTGGTATTATCAGATGATTTAGTTGCTAAAAATGAGGGTTTAACTAATACTACTTTTGTGACGACCCAAAGGGTCATCACTTGTTTTATTAATCATTCCGAGCTTTTGAGGTCTTGAAAACCTCATTTATAGTTGCCTCGATTTACGTGCACAATCCGAGCATGTAGCCGGAAAGATTTTGTGATAGAAAATATGAATTCTATGAGAAATTTGGATAAAAATGATATTAATATTGATATGGTTGACTTTGGTCAACATTTTTGGTAAACGAACCCGGATCCGTGATTTGACTGTCTCAGAAAATCCGTAGAAAAATATGGAACTTGGGCATATGCCCTGAATTGAAATCCGAGGTCTAGAACCCCGGTAAAAGAATTTTTCTGTTAAATTGTTTTCTGTAAATATTTAAGGAAAATGAAACTGAATTTTGATTAAAAAGGTGCTGGTATCGGGCTCGTATTTTGGTTCCGACGCCCGGTACAGGTCATATATATTGGTTAAGCGCTTCCTGTAAAGTTTGGTTGAAAACGGACGTCGTTTGACGCATTTCGGCCTTAAATTGGAAATTTTGGAAATTATGAAATTTGAAAGAATTCTTGAGTTTTAAGGCTCAAACCATTGATTTTGATGTTATTTTAGCGATTTGATCGCGCGAGCAAGTTCGTATGATGTTTTTGAGTTAGTGTGCATATTTGGTTTGGAGCCCCGAGGGCTCGGGAGTGTTTCGGAGGTGGTTCGGGATATTTTTGGATTTGAAAACACAGCAGAAATTCTGCTGTTTCTGCAGAGGGATTTTGTTCTACGCGATCGCGGCCTCATCCACACGATCGCACAACATTGGCCAGTTCTTCTACGCGATCGCAGCATCCCTCACGCGATCGCGTAGCTTCCAGTTCTTCCCCCACGCGATCGCAGTCATGTTCACGCGATCGCATAGGCCAAATAGGCTGCCCGGTGAGTTTCCTCTACGCGATCGCAGCATCCCTCACGCGATCGCGTAGCTTCCAATCTTTTCTCCACGCGATCGCAACCTTTTGCACGCGATCGCATAAGAGGCCAGTCTTTCCTCTACGCGATCGCAGCCCAGTTCACGCGATCGCGTAGGGTAAATTTCCGCCCGGTGAATTAATACCCAAAAACAGAACACTTACGAGATTTTATCCCATTTTCACAAAATCCTTTCTTCTCCACAGCTCTTAGGCGATATTTGGAGCATTTCTTCATCAAAGTTCATTGGGTAAGTATTGTTTAACTCGTCTTCTTCATTTTTCATCAACATCAATCAAATTCTTAGGCTTAAACATGTGTAAATTGGTTGAAAAATTGGAGAAATGGGTATAGTTAGGGCTTTCAAAGAATTTGCGATCTAGACCTCGTTTTGGAGTCGAACTTAAGAACAAATTGTATATTTGAACTCATGGAGGATTGGGTGAACTTATTTGGGTTCGAAACTTGAGTTTCGATTATGTGGGCCCGGGGTCAATTTTTACTATTCCGGGCAGAATGTTGTAAAAACCATATTTAGCAATATGAACTAGTTTGTTAAGTAGAATTGATGATATTAAATCAATTGTGTATAGATACGATTGGATTGGAGTCAAATTCGAAAGGAAAAGACATTGCTACGGATTGAATCGTTCGTGAACTTTCGAGGTAAGTGTTTGTTCTATCCTAGCTTGAAGGAATAGGAATTTAGTGATGAATAAATTGTTGATTAATAGTTATTGGTGTTATACCGGTAATGAAGATAAATTGTTGAAATTATTATCAATTATTGGTTTAAAACCGGTGATTATAAATATTGTTGATATAGAGATTATTGGCTAAATGCCGGTAATATATATATTTATGAATTGGGATCGTGTGGCGTGCCGACCACTTATATATTTATGAATTGGGATCGTGTGGCGCGCCGACCACTTATATAATAAGAAATAGGATCGTGTGGCACGCCGACCACGAAGTGATTTAAATCTTGGCATTGGCCATAGTTGCCGGTAGCCTATTGATATATTTGGGAGCGGGTGGTACGCCTACCACAAGATATAATTACTATGATAGTTGAGAGCGGGTGGTACGCCTACCACGAGATATGAAATGAGAGAGGAATTGAGACATGAAAGTAAGATTTATTCTGTTGATTAGATTATTCCGGATATCGTGAGTTATTGACTGTTATTTCAGAGCATAGTATTTCCGTGTAAATGTATTGTATATATATATCTATATTGCAACTGTACAGGTTTAGGTGGGTGACTGGCCTTAGCCTTGTCACTAGTTCGCTGGGATAGGCCGGGCACTTACCAGCACATGGGGTCGGTTGTGCTGATACTACACTCTGCGCTCTTTTTGCGCAGATACAGGTTACGGACAGCAGCAGCGGCAGTAGCGACTTGTGGATTTTCGAATACTGAGACTACGAGGTAGCCTTGCAGGCGTCCGCAGGACCCGTTGTCTCTTCTATCTATGCTTTTCATTCTGTTATCTCATGTAATCGAGATAAACAGCTTGTATTTTCTTTCAGACAATTATGTGTATTATTCTTAGAAGTTCGTGAGTATTGTGACACCGGTCTTGGGTAGTGTATCATGTTTGGGTTTTCTTTATCATATTTGACTAAGTCTTCCGCTAATTTTGATTATTCCGCTGTAATTTATATGTTTTAATAATAAGTCTTAATAAGAATTTGTTAATTAATGGAGGTGTAATTAATATTTGGCTTGCCTAGCTAACATTTAGTAGGCGCCATCATGACCCCCGATGGTGGGAAATCCGGGTTGTGACAAGTTGGTATCAGAGCTCTAGGTTGCACAAGTCTCACAACTCACGAACAACCTTAGTAGAGTCTGAAGGATCGGTACGGAGACGTCTGTATTTATCCTCCAGAGGCTAAAGAGTTAGGTAAAATATTCCCTTTATTCTTTCCAGTCGTGCGACTTGATCTTTTAAAAATGTTAATTGAACTTCTACTCTGTTCTTCCGCAGATGGTAAGGACACGTGCATCCTCATCTACTGACCAGCAGCCCGAGGTCCCAGCAGCGGCAGCTCCCGCTAGGGGTAGAGGCCGAGGTCGAGGTCGTCCTAGAGGACAAGGTAGGGGCGGAGCTCAGCCCCGAGCAGCAGCACGAGTGGCAGAACCTCAGGTTCATATCGAGGAGGAAGTTCCAGCCCCAGCAGCTCCAGTAGGCCCAGCTCAGGTCCCAGGAGGAGCTGTGTTTTCACCGGATCTTCAGGATGCTTTGGTCCGTATAGCAGGTTTTATGGATCATATCACCAGAGCAGGTTTATTACCGGTAGCACCAGCTACTTCTTAGGCTAGAGGAGGTAATCAGACTCCTACTATGCGCACTCCGGAGCCAGTAATTCCCCAGGCTCAGGATCCTGTGATTCAGCCAGTTGAGGCGGCTCGGCCTATTATTGCGACTCCGTCTAATGATGGTGCAGCCATGTCTGCTGACGCGTTGTGGAGATTGGACAGGTTTACCAAGCTGTTTACTACCACATTCAGTGGCACTCCTTCAGAGGATCCACATGATTTCCTGTACAGCTGCCACGAAGTTCACCGTACTATGGGTATTGTGGAGACTAATGGTGTGGACTTTGCTACTTTTCGGTTATCTGGTTCCGCCAAGACTTGGTGGAGAGATTATTGTCTATTCCAGGCCAGCGGGATCGTCATCTTTGACTTGGGAGCAGTTTGCAGAATTATTCTTGGAGAAGTTCCTTCCAGCAACTCAGCGGGAGGTTATGCGCAGACAATTTGAGCGTCTTCATCAGGGTTCTATGTCTGTCACACAGTACGAGACTAGGTTTGTGGACCTGGCTCGTCATGCTATTATCATACTTCCCACGGATCGGGAGAGGGTGAGGAGGTTTATTGATGGCTTGAATCAGCCAATTCGGCTACAGATGGCTATGGGGCCAGGAACTGAAATCACTTTTCAGGAGGTGGCTAATGCAGCCCGCCGAATCGAGATGGCTCTATCACAGGGAGCGAGACATGGATCAGATAAGAGATCTCGTAATTCGGGTAGATTCAGTGGTACCTCGTCTGGAGATAGAGATTTTTATGATAGAGGCCATCCTCCTAGGCCTTATCGGTCAGCTCTTCAGGTTTCTCATGATGCTTCAGGTGATCGTAATTCTCAGCCACGCTACTCTGATCAGCAGCCTATCAGTGCACCACCACTTCGCTATTTTCAGCAGCCGAGGGCTTGTTTTACGTGCGGTGATCTTAGGCACATTGCAAAGTATTGCCCTCGAGCTTCTGACAGATCTCACCAGCAGGGTTCTCGTGCCATGATTCAGGCCCCAGTTCCCTCACAGCCTGCCCAGCCGGCTAGAGGCGGAGGTAGAGGACATAGAGGTGGAGGTAGAGGTCATAGAGGTGGAGCTCGGACCGATAGAGGTAGAGACCAGCCAGCAGCTGATCGTCCTAGAGATACTGCTCAGGGTGGTGGGGCACAGCCCCGATGTTATGCACTTCCCGCCAGACCAGAGGCTGAGTCTTCTGATGCCGTCATTACGGGTATTATTTTGGTTTGTGATAGAAAGGCATCAGCATTATTTGACCCCGGGTCTACATATTCGTATGTGTCTTCCTATTTTGCACCATACTTGGTTCAACCCAGTGATCCACTGAGTGTTCCTGTTCATGTGTCTACCCTAGTAGGCGATTCTATTGTGGTTGATCGAGTTCATCGGTCATGTATTATAGTAATTGAGGGTCTCGAGACCCGTGCTGATTTATTATTCCTAAATATGGTGGACTTTGATATTATACTAGGCATGGACTGGCTATCTCCGTATCATGCTATTTTAGATTGCCATGCCAAGACCTGTGACTTTAGCCCTGCCGAATTTGCCTCGTATAGAGTGGAAAGGAATTTCAGGTCATACTAGCCGTAATGTTATTTCTTATGTTAAAGCTCGGCGTATGGTTGGAAAGGGATGCTTGGCTTATTTGGCCTATGTCCGTGATTCTAGTGCTGAGGTTCCTTCTATTGACTCTGTGCCTGTGGTTCGCGAATTTCCTGAAGTATTTCCTTCGGACTTGCTAGGTATGCCGCCCGATAGGGACATTGATTTTTGCATTGACTTGGCTCCAGGCACTCAGCCCATTTCCATTCCCCCATACCGTATGGCTCCGCCAGAGTTAAAAGAATTGAAGGAACAGTTGCGGGATTTACTTGAAAAGGGTTTCATTAGACCCAGTGTTTCGCCGTGGGGTGCACCTGTATTATTTGTAAAGAAGAAAGATGGTTCGATGAGAATGTGCATTGACTATCGACAGTTAAACAAGGTGACTATCAAAAATAAATATCCACTTCCGCGAATTGATGATTTATTTGACCGGCTTCAGGGTGCCAAGGTATTTTCAAAGATAGATTTGAGATCTGGCAATCATCAGCTGAAGATTAGGGCATCTGATGTCCCTAAGACAGCGTTCCGCACTCGGTATAGACATTATGAATTTCTGGTCATGTCTTTTGGGTTGACAAATGCTCCAGCAGCTTTTATGGAATTAATGAATCGGGTGTTCCGGCCTTATTTAGACTTGTTTGTAATAGTCTTCATTGATGACATATTAATATATTCCCGTAGTCAGGAGGAGCATGCGCAACATCTCAGAGTGGCCTTACAGACTCTGAGAGATAGCCAGCTATATGCAAAATTTTCAAAGTGTGACTTTTGGCTAAGTTCAGTTGCATTCCTGGGTCATATTGTGACGGCAGCAGGTATTCAGGTTGATCCGAAGAAAATTGAGGCAGTCAAGAGCCGGCCTAGACCGACATCAGCCACAGATATTCGGAGTTTCTTGGGGTTAGCGGGCTATTATCGCCGATTCGTAGAAGGATTTTCGTCTATTGCAACCCCACTAACCAGATTGACCCAAAAGGGTATTTAATTTGAATGGTCCGATGAATGTGAGGCGAGCTTTCAAAAGCTCAAGACAACCTTGACCACAACACCGATATTAGTTTTACCCACAGGTACGGGACCTTATACTGTTTATTGTGATGCTTCCCGTATTGGGCTTGGTGCGGTGTTAATGCAGGATGGCAAGGTTATTGCCTATGCTTCGAGGCAGTTGAAGATTCATGAGAAGAATTATCCAGTGCATGATCTAGAATTGGCGGCGATATTCATGCATTAAAGATCTGGAGGCATTATTTATATGGTGTATCATGTGAAGTATACACCGATCACAAGAGTCTTCAGTATTTGTTTAAGCAGAAAGAGTTGAATATGAGGCGGAGAAGGTGGCTAGAGTTGCTAAAAGACTATGATGTTACTATTTTATATCACCCAGGTAAGGCCAATGTGGTGGCCGATGCATTGAGTAGAAAGTCTGCCAGCATGGGTAGTCTTGCATATATTCCAGTCAGTCAGAGACCATTAGCTATAGATGTCCGGGCCTTAGCTAACCGGTTCGTGAGATTAGACATTTCTGAGCCTAGCAGGGTGTTAGCCTGCATGGTCGCTCGTTCTTCCTTATTTGAGCGTATCCGTGAGAGGCAATTTGATGATCCTCATTTGCGTGAGTTGAGAGATATAGTACAGCGGGGAGGTGCCACACAGGTAAATCTAGATGATGATGGGGTATTGAAATTGCAGGGTCGAGTTTGTGTGCCCAATGTCGAAGGGATTCGAGAGTTAATCTTAGCGGAGGCCCACAGTTCGCGGTATTCTATTCATCCGGGCGCCGCGAAGATGTACCAGGACTTACGGCAGCACTAATGGTGGCGCAAAATGAAGAAAGATATCATTGCGTATGTCGCTCGGTGTCTAAATTGTCAGCAGGTGAAATATGAGCACCAGAGACCTGGTGGTGTATTCCAGAGGATTGAAATTCCCGAGTGGAAATGGGAGCGGATCACTATGGATTTCGTTACTGGACTTCCTTTGACTCGAAGGAAATTTGATGCTATTTGGGTCATTGTTGATAGGCTGACCAAGTCAGCACACTTTATTCCAGTATCTGTCTCCTACTCGTCGGAGAGGTTAGCGGAGGTTTACATTAGGGAGATTGTTCGTCTCCATGGGGTGCCGGTATCTATTATCTCTGATCGGGGTACACGGTTTACCTCGCGGTTCTGGAGAGCGGTCCAGCAGGAGTTAGGCACCCAGGTTCAGCTAAGTATAGCTTTTCATCCCCAGACGGATGGTCAGTTCGAGTGGACCATTCATATTCTAGAGGACATGCTTCGAGAATGTGTCATTGATTTCGGAGGCTCATGGGACCAGTTTCTGCCATTAGCAGAGTTCGCCTACAATAACAGTTACCAATCTAGCATCCAGATGGCTCCGTATGAGGCGTTGTATGGTAGGCGATGTCGATCACCGGTTGGATGGTTTGAACCGGGAGAGGCTCGGTTGTTAGGTACAGACTTAGTTCCGGAGGCCTTGGATAAGGTCAAAATTATCCAGGAGAGATTGCGTGCCACTCAGTCCAGAGAGAAGACTTATGCGGATCGTAAGGTTCGAGATGTAGATTTCATGGTCGGTGAGCAAGTATTGCTCCGAGTGTCGCCTATGAAGGGCGTGATGAGGTTCGGGAAGAAGGGCAAGCTCAGCCCTAGGTATATTGGTCCATTTGAGATTCTAGAATGAGTGGGAGGGGTGGCTTACAGATTAGCTTTGCCACCTAGCTTATCAGCCGTGCATCCAGTTTTTCATGTATCTATGCTTCGGAGATACCACGGCGATCCCACACATGTGTTAGACTTCAGTACTGTCCAATTGGACAATGATCTATCTTACGAGGAGGAGCGGTACCCATCCTAGACCGGCAGGTTCGACAGTTGAGGTCGAAGAGTTATCCTTCTGTGCGTGTTCAGTGGAGAGGTCAGCCTCCTGAGGCATCGACATGGGAGTCCGAGTCTGATATGCGGAGCCGCTACCCACATTTGTTTCCTGACTCAGGTACTTCTTTCTTTTGTCCGTTCGAGGACGAACGGTTGTTTTAGAGGTGGAGATTGTGACGACCCAAAAGGTCATCACTTGTTTTATTAATCATTCCGAGCTTTTGAGGTCTTGAAAACCTCATTTATAGTTGCCTCGATTTACATGCACAATCCGAGCATGTATCTGGAAAGATTTTGTGATAGAAAATATGAATTATATGAGAAATTTGGATAAAAATGATATTAATATTGATATGGTTGACTTTGGTCAACATTTTTGGTAAACGGACCCGGATCCGTAATTTGACTGTCTCATAAAATCCGTAGAAAAATATGGAACTTGGGCATATGCCCGGAATTTAAATCCGAGGTCTAGAACCCCGGTAAAAGAATTGTTCTGTTAAATTGTTTTCTGAAAATGTTTAAGGAAAATGAAACTGAATTTTGATTAAAAAGTACTGGTATCGGTCTCGTATTTTGGTTCCGACACCCGGTACATGTCATATATATTGGTTAAGCGCTTCCTGTAAAGTTTGGTTGAAAACGGACGTCGTTTGACGCATTTCGGCCTTAAATTGGAAATTTTGGAAATTATGAAATTTGAAAGAATTCTTGAGTTTTAAGGCTCAAACCATTGATTTTGATGTTATTTTAGCGATTTGATCGCGCGAGCAAGTTCGTATGATGTTTTTGAGTTAGTGTGCATATTTGGTTTGGAGCCCCGAGGGCTCGAGAGTGTTTCGGAGGTGGTTCGGGGTATTTTTGGATTTGAAAACACAGCAGAAATTCTGCTGTTTCTGCAGAGGGATTTTGTTCTACGCGATCGCGGCCTCATCCACGCGATCGCACAACATTGGCCAGTTCTTCTACGCGATCGCAGCATCCCTCACGCGATCGCGTAGCTTCCAGTTCTTCCCCCACGCGATCGCAGTCATGTTCACGCGATCGCATAGGCCAAATGGGCTGCCCGGTGAGTTTCCTCTACGCGATCGCAGCATCCCTCACGCGATCGCGTAGCTTCCAATCTTTTCTCCACGCGATCGCAACCTTTTGCACGCGATCGCATAAGAGGCCGGTCTTTCCTCTACGCGATCGCAGCCCAATTCACGCGATCACGTAGGGTAAATTTCCGCCCAGTGAATTAATACCCAAAAAACAGAACACTTACGGGATTTTATCCCATTTTCACAAAATCCTTTCGTCTCCACAGCTCTTAGGCGATCTTTGGAGCATTTCTTCATCAAAGTTCATTGGGTAAGTATTGTTTAACTCGTCTTCTTCATTTTTCATCAACATCAATCAAATTCTTAGGCTTAAACATGTGTAAATTGGTTGAAAAATTGGAGAAATGGGTGTAGTTAGGGCTTTCAAAGAATTTGCGATCTAGACCTCGTTTTGGAGTCGAACTTAAGAACAAATTGTATATTTGAACTCATGGAGGATTGAGTGAACTTATTTGGGTTCGAAACTTGAGTTTCGATTATGTGGGCCTCGGGTCGATTTTTACTATTCCGGGCAGAATGTTGTAAAAACCATATTTAGCAATATGAACTAGTTTGTTAAGTAGAATTGATGATATTAAATCAATTGTGTATAGATACGATTGGATTGGAGTCAAATTCGAAAGGAAAAGGCATTGCTACGGATTGAATCGTTCGTGAACTTTCGAGGTAAGTGTTTGTTCTATCCTAGCTTGAAGGAATAGGAATTTAGTGATGAATAAATTGTTGATTAAGAGTTATTGGTATTATACCGGTAATGAAGATAAATTGTTGAAATTATTATCAATTATTGGTTTAAAACCGGTGATTATAAATATTATTGATATAGAGATTATTGGCTAAATGCCGGTAATATATATATATTTATGAATTGGGATCGTGTGGCGCGCCGACCACTTATATATTTATGAATTGGGATCGTGTGGCGCGCCGACCACTTATATAATAAGAAATGGGATCGTGTGGCACGCCGACCACGAAGTGATTTAAATCTTGGCATTGGCCAAAGTTGCCGGTAGCCTATTGATATATTTCGGAGCGGGTGGTACGCCTACCACAAGATATAATTACTGTGATAGTTGGGAGCGGGTGGTACGCCTACCACGAGACATGAAATGAGAGAGGAATTGAGACATGAAAGTAAGATTTATTCTGTTGATTAGATTATTCCGGATATCGTGAGTTATTGACTGTTATTTCAGAGCATAGTATTTCCGTGTAAATGTATTGTATATATATATCTATATTGCACTGTACAGGTTTATGTGGGTGACTGGCCTTAGCCTTGTCACTAGTTCGCTGGGATAGGCCAGGCACTTACCAGCACATAGGGTCGGTTGTGCTGATACTACACTCTACGCTCTTTTTGCGCAGATACAGGTTACGGACAGCAGCAGCGGCAGTAGCGACTTCTGGATTTTTCGACTACTGAGACTACGAGGTAGCCTTGCAGGCGTCCGCAGGTCCCGTTGTCTCTTCTATCTATGCTTTTCATTCTGTTATCTCATGTAATCGAGATAAACAGCTTGTATTTTCTTTCAGACAATTATGTGTATTATTCTTAGAAGTTCGCGAGTATTGTGACACCGATCTTGGGTAGTGTATCATGTTTGGGTTTTCTTTATCATATTTGACTAAGTCTTCCGCTAATTTTGATTATTCCGCTGTAATTTATATGTTTTAATAATAAGTCTTAATAAGAATTTGTTAATTAATGGAGGTGTAACTAATATTTGGCTTGCCTAGCTTCCATTTAGTAGGCGCCATCATGACCCCCGATGGTGGGAAATCCGGGTCGTGACAACTTTGGCTACTAATATTGTGGGTTAAAATTCTAACTATGCTCAAGTACCTTTTTGTGGGGTCCAATTAAATTGAACTCTTCACAACACCTCTAATACCAATACTACACATGCAAGAGGACTTGACATTAACTCTCACATGCAAACCAATTCCCAAACATTGCCTACCCTACAAGATCTACACGGCCAACCCACTCCCATTATCACTACACCTCCTACTCCCCTCATTAATTCCATCTCCACCTCTTCAAACATTGTTATTAATGACATGCAACTAGGGCTTGATAATGAACACCCCCCTAGTACTTGTAATAACCATACTACTAGCCTTGGTATTAAATCACACATGCACAATAACTTACAAAAGCAATCTGCCAAAATAGATATACACGACCAACATACTACAAATCTTCTTACACCTTCTACTCCTCTCATTAATTCCATATCCACCTCCCCCAATCTAGCAAATGATGACATGCAACTAGGGACTAATGAAGACTTCATTAATTGTTACAATTCAAATAAGTCACTTTCAAATCCATCTTGTCCTACACCGGCCACTATACCATTTCCAACATTACCAAATACCACTAATACATCTCTTATAAAATACACTTCTATTTTGTCTATTACCCACCCTTCTACTACTTCAAGCAATATTTCCCTCCAACTTTCTAAGTCATCTAAGGGGCAATCAACCTATACCACGCCAAACCTCTCATCAACTACACAACAATCCCACTCCTTACTCTCATCCACCCCCTCATCTCTCCATGGATCAAAACTCAACAGTATACACGGCTCACACTTCCCATGCACCGATGTATCTGGAGTCATGGTTGGAGGCGGGATTACACAATCTTGCACTAACATTCACCATGCAAGTGAACCAACAAGATGTCATGATTCTTGTAAATCACCCGAGGGATTTAGCACAAATAGTAGCCGAGGGAATGAGGTTGGTAATGGAGATATTTGCCCATTATCATTGGGCGATAACACAAGCCTCAAACATAGCACCATTTCAAGAAATGATACCACCTACTCCAGTATGGGAACAATAAGAAACTCTTCACCCAAACATAATTCGAATGCCTTTTTATCCTCCTCCAACACCCAATGTTCCATGGATTCAACCATATTGGGAGACTCAACATTTCACTCCACTGATGAAGCCAGGAACACCCCGTGTCCCAACACTACCACCACCTCCTCCTTCACCAACCCCTCACAATCCACCAGAACAAGAAGAACAAGAGAGGAATTTACAGGTAGAACTAGATGCAGTAATCGCATACAACAGAGAAACCCGGCCTCTTTATGCATGCATGAACGAAATCAAGGTCTTTGTGCAGAAGGAAGAATTCGAAAGAAAAATATTCATAAGGTGTCCTCAAAATCTCATATCAACCTCATTCCGTCTAAGACCAACAACAAATCCAACAGTGGGCAAATATGCCATGTTATTTCTTCCAACACTGTCACTACGTCCCGGACAGTCTAGTACTGAATTATTTGCTTCAAATGATAATCACATGAATTTCAATATATGGAATTGTAGGGGTAGTCAATCAGTGGAGTTTAGAAGAAATTTTAGGTCTTTGTTGGATTATAACCGACCAGCCCTAGTTGTACTGTTAGAAACCCATTCCCAGTCCCATCAAGTGATTAAGGATGATTTTGATTTTTCTGGTATGATTGAAGTCCCGGCTATAGGTCATATAGGGGGGATAGTTATTTTGTGGAATGCTTCATTGCTAAATGTTACACAGGTTGCTACAAACACACAGGAAGTTCATTGCCATATCCAGGTAGTTACTCCATCATTTGCATGATCCAAAATTACATATAATCTATAGGGAGCAAAATGGAGTTGCGGACTGCTTAGCCAAGTATGGAGCATCACAAATGGAGGCAAATGTGGAAATGTTTTCAAGACCTCCAAATTTTGTGTTAACTTCTCTTCAGCAAGATCAAGTGGGAATGCTGAAAAGAAGATTTTGTAAACCTTCGACTATATTAGATGATAATCGGATAAGTAATACTAGTTTTTCTACTTCTACTTTAACTAGTGTGTATAATGTAGTAGGAAATAATCTGATGCATTTTATGCATCCAACAAACCCTTATGTAACTTTTTAATTTTATAATATATCTATCTTTTTAACCAAAAAAAAATTTTTAATTTAGTTTTAGCTTTATATGTATACTAAAGACAAATTAAGGCTTTAAAGAATAGTCAGAATTTTAACTTTGTTTAAAATATTATAGACGTTTTCCGTAACGTAGTACTAAAATCCTCTTTTAGTACGTATCTATTATGTACAATATAAAGAATTGTAATTAGAAACATACTTTTCTAATTCAAGTAGGATCAACGTTGTAAGGTCGGATATATGTATAGTTTAAATTGAAAAAGAATTATTTCATTAGGTAATTTACCATTAGATCCTTAAATAATACAAATATTTAATGGTATAAAAGTCGATCAATGTTTTACGGATATTTTAGTCCGTCAATAGTTAGCATAAATTATTCGTGCTTTTACAATAAAATATATAGAAGATAGATAGATAGATAGATAGATAGATAGATAGATAGATAGATAGATAGATAGATAGATAGATAGATAGATAGATAGATAGATATAAATATAGACAAACAGATAGATAAATTATTTAACTTATACCCTAATTTTTACAACTTCATGCGCCTCATTCTTCCTTCCATAAACTCTAAATATTTTTCAACATTCCTTCAAACTTTCCTCTTCGCTCTCAGTTGTGAACTATTCTCCGTTATGCTAATCACTTATAATCAGCGTTTAATTCTTTAGAAAAGAAAAGCCGTTAGACGATTTAGGCACGATTTAATAAATATACTTTCTTTAATACGAGTGCACACTTGGTGTGACTCAAATCGTAAATCCCGACGAAGCCGAAATGTATTAAAGGTCACAGACGTACTGGTTGCGGTGTGACTCGAAATACGTTTTCGCAACGTCGTAATTCGTAAAATATTAAAGTTTGAAATACGTACACATTGTTAAAAGGCATATAATAAGTCATATCAAACCGAGAATGACAGTTGATCGACCGTGCTAAAACCACGGAATACGATAAGTCAAACGGTTCCGAAGGAAAATGGGACCTAAAAATTGCAAAGTATGCGTCTATGCGATGAATAGGAGTATTGTTTTATAGGAGTATTGCTTTTCGAATTTCCTTATAATTAGCAAGTGGATCTTAATGACCACTTGTCATTGGCGTTTTTGAACTTCAGCTCTAAATAATGCTGAAGTTCATCAAATAAAAACAAAAATTTTAACTCCTAGAATGCTGAAGTTCAGCAAATACAAAATAAATTTCAGCCCGAAGTTCATCATAAACATAAAAAAGTTTCAGCTACAACATGTTGAAATTCAGCAAATATAGAACAAAATTTCAGCTAAAACATGTTGAAGTTCTGTAAATAGAGAACAAAACTTCAGCTACTAGAATGCTTAAATTCAGCAATTACAAAACAAAAACTTCAGCCAACACTTGTTCAATAACTTTTGCTACTTTAGGCCCATCTACTAGAATGCTGAAGTTTGCGTGATTATCTTTGCTACATCAAGCCCGTATGCCTGAAGTTACGCAAAAAACGGGTATGCTTGTAATTTTTTTGCAAAGAGGGTATAAGTTAAAATATGACCAAAAAGCGGGTATAGATGCAAATGCCACACAAATGCGCGTGTTAATGATCAATCCAACCTTAGGCGGTTTGTGCGAGTTAGACTAATCAAATAGGTTTGAGCTCAAATTATCACCCGTAACTGATTATCTACCTGCCCCAAAAAAAAATAATTACGTATCATTTATGAGTCAGTAGTGTAACATATATAATTGCATGCATCTCGTTAAAAAACTATATTTCAAGCTGCTAATGCAAGCACCTCCTCGAGCAACGTTGAATTCTAATGTTGCCTCATTGCTTAACTAAGCAACTAAACAAATATAATTAAGTTCAACTTAATTGCTATATAGTCTAATATTGACTTTTAGAATTGATCCAATCTTTTAGAGACGACACTTGGTTAAGCATCGAATGTGATAACGATTGATCATTGAGGGTTATTTCATTTTAAATTATGTGCGCCTGTTTATATTTAGAGAAATTTAACAACATCGATTTTTAGAGGGGATGAGTGCGTCAGTAAAACTAGAAAATCTCAAACTCTTTCAATAAATAGATGGATTATTCTTATATTATACTACTCCCTCGATTTTCGTTTTTGTGTTTTACTTCTTTTAGTCTATTTAAAAAAGAATGTTATTTTTTTATATTTAGTAAATTTTTTATTTTAATATTTGTGTATTACCATTATTAGTGACACTCACTTAAAAGAATTACATAATCTGCTTAAGACCATGAGATTCAAAGGACATTTTTGGTATGTTACACATGCTTTTAATAAGATCACAAAGTTTAGAAATCTTTTGTAATTTTGAACTTCTGTTAAGTCAAATTAAATTAAGATACATAAATGAAACGTAGGGAGAATTATTTTCCTTATTCTTTTCGAAGTGAAGAAATCCAAGTGTAAGTGTGATGACCCAAAGGGTCATCACTTGTTTTATTAATCATTTCGAGCTTCTGAGGTCTTGAAAACCTCATTTATTATTGTCTCGATTTGCGTGCACAGTTCGGGCACGAAGCTGGAAAATTTTTATGTTGAAATATGTGAAATATGTAAAAAATTTGAGGAATTTTGATATTAATATTGATATGGTTGACTTTGGTCAATATTTTTGATAAACGGACCCGGAACCGTGATTTGACGGTCTCAGAAAATCCGCAGAAAAATATGGAACTTGGGCGTATGCCCGGAATTGAAATCCGAGGTCTAGAACCCCGGTAAAAGAATTTTTCTGTTAAATTGTTTTCTGAAAATGTTCAAGGAAAATGAAACTGAAATTTGATTGAAAAGTGGTGATATCGGGCACGTATTTTGGTTCCGACACCCGGTACAGGTCAAATATATTGGTTAAGCGCTTCCTGTAAAGTTTGGTTGAAAATGGACGTCGTTTGACGTGTTTCGGCCGTAAATTGGAAATTTTGAAAATTATGAAATTTGAAAGAATTCTTGAGTTTTAAGGGTCAATTCATTGATTTTGATGTTATTTTGGCGATATGATCGCGCGAGCAAGTTCGTTTGATGTTTTTGAGTCAGTGTGCATATTTGGTTTGGAGCCTCGAGGGCTCGGGTGAACTTTGGATAGGCCACGAGATCAATTTTTCAGGTTAGAAAGTTGCTGTCAGCACCTGGTCTACAGAGTTCGCAAATGCAAACAATAGTTCGCAAATGTGAACTCCCCAATATTCTGCAGAGTTCGCAAATGCGAACAATAGTTCGCAAATGCGAACTCCCCAATATTCTGTAGAGTTCGCAAATGCGAACAATAGTTAGCAAATGCGAACTCCCCAATAATCTGCATGAGTTCGCAAATGCGAACAAATGTTTGCAAATGCGAACTTCCCCTATTTTGCCTGTGTTCGCAAATGCGAACAAAAGTTCGCAAATGCGAACTTCCCAGTTTTGTCTTGGCTTCGCAAATGCGAATAAAAGTTCGCAAATGCGAACTTCCCAGCCTTAGCTTATTTTTCAAACTCCAAAAATTGGCCGGGGTTCGCAATTGCGAACCCATGTTCGCAAATGCGAACACAGAGACCTGTAAATCACGATTTCCAGCTTCATTCTTCACATTTCACAACCCAAAAACACCCATTTGCGATTCTTCACGAATTCCCTCTTCTTCAAAACAATTGTAAGTCACTTTTTACTTAATTCTTTCAATTCCTAACAACATTAAACATGTTTTTCAATAGAAATCAAAGGTTTTCATGGTAGAATTTCTTGTTTTTGGTAGAATATAGGGTTTTTCATGAATTAGGAAATTGGACCTCGAATTGAGGTCCGATTTTGAAACAAATCATACACTTGAACTCGTGGGGGATGGGTAACCGGATTTTGGTCCGAACCCCGAGTTCCGACCATGTGGGCCCGGGGTCGAAATTCACTATTCCGGGCAGAATGTTTTAAAAATTGAAATTGGCCTTATGAATTAGTTTGTTGAGTAGTATTGATGATATTAAATCAATTGTGTATAGATTCGATTGGATTGGAGCCGAATTTGAAAGGAAAAGGCATTGCCACAGATTGAATTGTTCGTAAAACATTTGAGGTAAGTGTTTGTTCTATCCTAGCTTGAAGGAAATGGGAATTTAGTTATGAATAAATTGTTGATTAAGAGTTATTGGTGTTATACCGGTAATGGAGATAAATTGTTAAAATTATTATCAATTATTGGTTTAAAACCGGTAATTATAAATATTGTTGATGCGCAGAGATTATTGGCTAAATGCCGGTAATATATATATTTATGAATTGGGATCGTGTGGCCGTTAATATATATATATTTATGAATTGGGATCGTGTGGCGCGTCGACCACTTATATATTTATGAATTGGGATCGTGTGGCGCGCCGACCACTTATATAATAAGAAATGGGATCGTGTGGCACACCGACCACAAAGTGATTTAAATCTTGGCATTGGCCATAGTTGCCGGTAGCCTATTGATATATTTGGGAGCGGGTGGTACGCCTACCACAAGATGTAATTACTATGATAGTTGGGAGCGGGTGGTACGCCTACCACGAGATATGAAATGAAAAAGGAATTGAGACATGAAAGTAAGATTTATTCTGTTGATTAGATTATTCTGGATATCACGAGTTATTGATTGTTATATCAGAGCAGAGTCTTTCCTTATAAATGTTTTATATATATATATATATATATATTGCAACTGTACAGGTTTATGTGGGTGACTGGCCTTAGTCTCGTCACTATTTCGCTGGGATAGGCCAGGCACTTACCAGCATATGGGGTCGGTTGTGCTGATACTACACTCTGCGCTCTTTTTGCGCAGATACAGGTTACGGACAGCAGCGGCGGCAGTAGCGATTTGTGGATTTTCCGACTACTGAGACTACGAGGTAGGCATTGCCACAGATTGAATTGTTCGTAAAACATTTGAAGTAAGTGTTTGTTGTATCCTAGCTCGAAGGAATAAGAATTTAGTTATGAATAAATTGTTGATTAAGAGTTATTGGTGTGACACCGGTAATGGAGTCTTGGATAGTGTATCATGTTTGGGTTTTCTTTATCATATTTGACTAAGTCTTCCGCTAAGTTTGATTATTCCGCTGTAATTTATATGTTTTAATTTTAATGTCTTAATAAGAAATTGGTAATTAATGGAGGTGTAATTAATATTTGGCTTGCCTAGCTTCCACTAGTAGGCGCCATCATGATCCCCGATGGTGGGAAATCTGGGTCGTGACAGTAAGCCTACCACAAGACGGATACCTTCTGCACAATAAGTTCCGAGGTTTTTATTTTTTTTTTTTTTTAGGAATAGTTCAAGTGCTTTCAACTATATATCGGTCCATATAACATTATAATTTTATATCCAACCAAGATTGTTATAAAAGAGTAATAATTGTTGTTTCTTCAGAATTTGAACTTAAGGTTTAATTAATATTTCATTGAAAGGTATGGGACTTCAAATGCAAGTAAATGCAAGGATATTATGCAAAGGAATTAGCTGTTTTACATTATCTGCTGGGGACTTTTATTTAGTTATATTTATGCATCTTTAGAGAACGCCATTAATGTAAAGCTAAGATATTATATGCGTGCATGTTAAGGTTTCTCATTGAATCATATCATTAATTTCTAATTTAATGTTACGTTGGCTGGCAGATGAATTTGTTGATCTTATGATGCAAGTTTAAAAATTTAAAAAATAAACAAGTTAGGCTTATGCTACAGAAGCTATCCACCTTGTGAGAAGTTTGGTGGAACAGTTGAGGGATAAGAAGAAGAATTTGCACATGGTGTTTGTCGACTTGGAGAAGGCGTATGACAAGGTCCCTAGGGAGGTGCTATGGAGGTGCCTGGAGGCGAAGACCGTACCGGAAGCCTACATCAGAGTAATCAAGGACATGTACGATGAAGCTAAGACTAGGGTTAGGATGGTCGGTGGCGACTCAGACCATTTTCCGGTAGTTATGGAACTCCATCAAGGATCGACACTTAGCTGTGACGACCCGACCCGTCGTCTCAGGTATTACCGCCTCGTTTCTCCCTTATTGTATTGCATTATGTTTCATTATCGGTATTGGGTGCGTTAGAATTTAATTGGAGTAATTTTGGTAAGGAATAAGACACTTAGTCTCTTTTAAGAAGGCTTAAGTTGGAAAAGTCAATCGGATATTAACTTATGAGTTAGAGTGCTCGGAATCGAATTTCGATGATTTGGTTAGCTCCGGATGGTGAAATGTGACTAAGGAGCATAATTGGAAGTAAATTTGGAGGTCCGGTGAAGAAGTTAGCCTATTTTGGCGAAGTTAGTATTTTGGCGATTTCCGGTTGATATGTAATATTTTGATCCGGGAGTCGGAATGCAATTTTGAGAGTTACAGTAGCTTCGTTAAGTGATTTAGGATATATCCGCAAAATTTTAGGTCATTCGGACGTCATTTGGTTGGGTTTCGGATCGAATGCGAGTTTTGGAAGAATTTGATAAATTTAGGCTTGAATCCATTGTAAATTGATAATTTTTGTGTTTATGAACGTGTTTTGATGATTGGAAGAAGTTTGAATATGATTATAGGATGTGTTGGTGCTTTTGGTTGAGGTCCCCGGGAGCCTCAGGTAAGTTTCGGGGTGGTTTTGGACCATTTCTAGGCCATTTTTAACTGTTAATTTTTGGCTACAGCAGTGCTCTACGCGATCGGGGGGAATTGGTCGCGATCGCAGTGAGTAAAATCTGAGAAAAACATTAATGAATCGCGATCGTGTACAGTGCTTCGTGATCGCAAAGAAGGAAATTTCTGTTACATTGATCCTACTTAGGAAGCTTATATATTTTTATCTACAAGGAATTTTGAGGTGACTTGAAAACAAAAGTTGTAGCATATCATGTTCAGTTTTCAGAAATCTAAAGAAATCATGATTTGGACATTGGTATCAAAAGTTGTGGACGTTACACTCTAGGCTGTCCGAGAAGGATCTCTAATACACATGTATAAATTTGAAAGCTTATATCTTGAAATGTATAAGGATTCAGGAAGTGAGCAACATATGAAAATTATAGCCCTTTGTGTCTAGTTTCCAGAACATCAAACCATATGTCATTCAAAATTGTGTGCGAAACGTTATGACCATTATACTGAAGCTTGTCCGAAGGAACCAGAATTGTGCACCGCGATCGCGAAGCATTTCCCGCGATTGCGAAGGGTATATTTTGGGCAGAAAAATTATCCGCGATCGCAGAGAAATTCCCGTGATCGCGGAGCAATTCCCGCAATCGCAATGAGTAATATGCCTGAGCAGAATATTTTAAAATATTTCAGACGCGAAAATAACCCATTTTCCACCATTTTTGGTCATTCTTAAGAGCTTTTGGAAGGGAAATGAAGAGGTTTCGACTGGAAATTGCTGGAGGTAAGTTTTATGAGTTAATTACATATTTTTATACAATAATCATCCATGGAATTCATGAATTTATGGTTAAAAATCAAGAAAAATGGCTTTGAGCAAATATTTTAAAGTTAGGATTTGAAGGGCCGTTTGTGGTCCGATTTGGGAGTTCTTGGTATGTACGGACTCATGGCGAGACGAGAATTCAGGAAATGTAAATTCTGTAATTTTTCGGAATGTGTGCCCGAAGCTCAGGTTTTTCCAATTTCTTATTTTTAGGTAATTTTTGAGTTCTTTCGATTGGGCTATGTCCCATTAGCATATTATGATGTATTACTTTTGATTTTGGATAGATTGGACGCGCGTGGAGGCCAGTTTGAGGAACAAAGGCATCATGGGCCAGAATTTTTACCGTATCGAGGTGGGTAATATTTGTAAATGTTGTCCTGAGGGTTTGTAAACCCCGGACTTGCACATCCTAGTGTTGTATTGAGGTGACTTGCACACCGGATAACGGGCGTGGGGTAGAGCACCATTGGAAATTGTGACTTGGTCCATCCTTCTTAATAAGAACACTACCTAATTGCTTGAAATTGAATTGACACCCTAATAAGGATATTAATTATCATGAACTGGACTAATTGTCATATTTAGGGCTTCGTGCCGAATAATTAGATCCTTTATGGATTGATATTGCTGTTTTGTGTTACTGTGCATATTTTATCTCAGTCTAAGGTTTTACAAAGGGTGTTTTGCAACTCAACATTTTATTACAAGATTTGAAAACTTAAATATGATTTTGATGACAGTTTTAGCTCAGAGATGCTATGTTACTTGTGCCCAAGAGGCTTATCTGCATTCATGACTATGCATGGATCGGGCTGCACGCCGCAGTGGGAGTGATATTGATATTGCGCTTGGGCTGTAGGAGCCCCTCCAGTGTCTGAACCCCCACAGTGAGCGCCAGGCACCCAGATGGATCAGGCTACGCGCTGTAGTGGTCATGTGCATTACATTGCATTCATACATTGGTTGCTATTTATCCTACGTGGCATGGCATTTAGCACTCATATGTATTATTGGCATACATGTATTATTTGCCTTGTTGATAAGATACCCTGATGGAAATTGTTAAAGGAGTGCTGAGCCCAAGGGGCTGACTTTCGTGCACACTTGTACTAATTGATATTATACACAGGTATTGAACTGTTAATAATCAAAGAAAGAGATGTTAAAATGAGACTTAAAAATCTACTTAGATATGTAATAAAGAAATACCTGAAAGTGTACTGAAATCTAGAAATGTGGTTCTGTATTTTGTTGCACAAGATAGTGCTTTGCGTGGTTTTCTTTTCCTCAGCATTATTTACTTTTATTACTGTTGATTTGGAAGTACTCACTCGACTCCCTACACCATGTGTGCAGATTCAGGTACCTGGAAGCTTACCTGAGCTTGGAGCTGGTCTAGAGCTCCATTTGGGATCGTTGAGGTAGCTGCTTGGCATCCGCAGGACCCGACACTCCCCTATCACTCTGTTGTTTTGTTTATTCCGCGTATATTTAGACTTGTAGAATTATTTTCAGTATTGTCCTGATATTATGATAGAGGCTCTTGACTCGTGACCCCAGGTCTTTGGGAAGTTATAATGTTCTGTGACATTTTCGGGACATTTTTATAACTATCACCTTACTTGGTTATTTCACTATTAAGGATTTATAAATAATTGATTTTGAGCTTCATGCTCGGGTTGAGAGTGTAAATGGTCGGGCTTGCCTAGCAGTTGTGTTGGGTGCCATCATGACCGAGTTTGGGGTTGTGACATTAGCCCTCTCTTGTTTGTATTGGTAATGGATGCTCTAACCCGATACATTTAAGGGGATATGCCTTGCTGTATGCTATTTGCTGATGACATAGTCTTGATAGACGAGACGAGGGTCGGTGTTAACGAGAGTCTAGAGGTGTGGAGATAGACTCTCGGGTCTAACGGTTTCAAAATAAGCAGGTCTAAGACAGAATACCTGGATTGCAAGTTTAGCGCCAAGTAGAGTGAAGTAGGCAGGGACGTGAAGATTGGATCTCAGGTCATTGGCAAGAGGGACAGTTTTATGTATCTTGGGTCAGTGATTCAGGGGGACGGAGGGATAGACGGGGATGTCACCCACCGTATAGGGGCGGGGTGGTCGAAGTGGATGCTTGCTTCAGGAGTCCTGTATGACAAAAACGTACCACAGAAACTCAAGGGAAAGTTTTATAGAGCTGTGGTTAGACCTGCCATGCTGTATATGGCAGAGTGCTGGCCGGTGAAGAACTCTGATGTTCAGAGAATGAATTTTGCTGAGAAGAGGATGCTTAGGTGGATGTGCGGGATCACCAGGTTAGATAAGATTAAGAATGAAATTATTCGAGAGAAGGTGGGGGTGGCCCCTGTGGATGAGAAGATGCGAGAAGCGAGGCTCAGGTAGTTCGGGCATGTACGGAGGAGAAGCCTTGATGCTCTGGTGAGGAGTTATGAGTTGCTGGCGGTGGTCGGCATGAGGGGAGGCAGAGTGAGGCCTAAGAGGTATTGGGGAGAGGTGATTAGACAGGACATGGCTAGAATGCAGATTTCCGAGGACATGGCCCTTAATAGGAAAGTCTGGAAGTCTAGCATCAGGGTTGTAGGATAGGGGCTTCTAGAACTTTTTGCACTCCTTTCCCGGGGTTGGGTGGGGCTTGGTAGGGCTCTCCATGGATGATTTGTGTATTGGATTGTGTCCCCCTTATGGTAGTTATTTATGGTAGTTAATGTTTGATATTATTGTATGCCATTTATGGTTCTTATGTTTAGTGAATTAATTATGTGATTTCCACTGGAGTTAGTAATGATCTTTTGTTTTTGTTTTTGCTTTTCCTTTCCTTATCTGAGTCGAAGATTGATTGAAAACATCCTCTCTGCCCTTTTGGATAGGGGTAAGGCCTGTCTACATATTATCCTTTCCAGACCCCACTTTGTGGGGCTATGCTGGGTAGTTGTTGTTGTTGAAGGAAACTTATGAAGAGAAAAGGGAGAATCAGAAAAATGTCACGATCTATACCGATGGGCCGCAACAGGCATCCGGTACCTTACCCATCCGAGTATCAATATAAAATATCTTTCTTATTACATTATCATGGGTAACTGGGCGAGAAGGACCATCATGAGATATCTAGAGTAAACATAAGGGAATACTCAATATAGGATGACCCAACTTGATACAAAAACTTATACATATGACATACGAGCCGATAAGGCCAACGTGATCACTCATATACTCAGAACGTAGGCGGATAATGCCATGCAATCTTTTATATACATGACATATATATACAAGCCTCTAAGAGTACATAACTATAATAAAGGCCAGGACAACCCAAACCCTATACCAATCAATATATATCCTAATCATACTTATCAAATAAGCAATTTTGGAGCAAATGAAGCGTACCAACACCTTTCACTGAGCTGATAGCCTACTTGGAGGACTCTCAGGACTTGTGGGCATGAAACGCAGCGCCCCGTGGCAAAAGAGACGTCAGTACAAATAATATACTGAGTATGTAAGGCATATACATAAGTATATAAAAGACATGGAAGAAACATGGAGTACATGACTCAACTTGTAAGTCTATATAACTTTATAAATCATGAAATTCTTATAGAATCATGCATATGCGTATGAATGTCATGTCATGCATAGGTCCATGTGTTTATAACATCATCACACCTTTGAGAGCATCCCATCATATCATCTTGGCCACTGTGGGCAAAATTATCAACGTATACTAGTTGATCAGGTGATAATGCATATATAACGCCATAACTTTTTCCTATATAGATATGTATATATAATGCAATCTGGTCATGGGTCAATATACATGTATAGATGAATGCAATGCATGAGAAGTACGTCAGTAAAATCACTCGGAATGTCATAAGACCACTATGCCTTTGAGTAATATCATGATAAACCTTTTCAACTTACGTATTTTCTGAGACCCATGAACAGAAGATGTAATAATAAGACAGATGAAAATCAAGAACATAGGCATCTCTAATATTTCTATGAACAGAGTCATTTATGAAAGTTCTACATTTGCTCGTTTCGTTGTATCGTATGGAACATGCCAAAAAGGAAAGAAGGGAAAGCTTTAACATACCTGAGCTGATTCTATTGACAATTCCTCTAACACACGTCAATTGCGACAACACATAACAACAGATCAAAATAAGGAAAAATCCGCATGATATTCTTGGAAAAGATTGTACCAATCGTAAAATTTAGTTACTATTATTCTAAGAAGTCTCGTATGAATCTCTTCCCGAAGCTATTTACGTTGCTATGAAGATAGATATATGTCTCTTTTGAATTTGATCATAATATTGTATAACTTTTCTTGCTAAAGCTATCCGTCACTTTGAAGATGTAAATGTCTTCATTTTTGTGAATTAAAGAAGTCTTTTGATAACATTCTTCAACCCAAAGAAATAAGGTGCTCATCTCTTTAAATGTTGCCATCCTGCAAAGTGATTCAAGAGTTACTTAATAGATTCTATGTGGCTGCCACGTTGGGGGGAAGTTCCCACCCAATAATTATCCATAAATTCTTAATTATCTTGCTAATCTCCCATTAAATTAATAATTAACTAATTATTCATATAATTAAAAATTATCTTAAATTACTTAAAATATTACTCACTTTTAATACATTTTATGTACCATACTATCGTAGTTATTTGGTACATTGTATGCGACTAGTCCATAAATACCGTATATTATATCTTCGATCGTATTTTATCCCAAAATATCAAACATTGACAAAATTCATTTTCTTCTATCCGTTTACCAACTCACCTTCACGAATTTACTTATCACATGTTATAAATAGCATAATACTTATAATCTCATTTCCGAGCTTACATCGATTAACTTACAAAAAAACTTTAATGTATGAAAATGCGGGATGTAACATCTAATTTTCAAGATGTCATCAATTTACGTATGGCATACTTTCGCGTACGAAAATATGGGGTGTAATATCAATCCCCCTTTTGGAACATTCGTCCTTGAATATGGATTGATGCACTAATCATTATCATAGCATGTAGCTCTTGCGAATACTTTAGTACTCCCCTTGCTATCTAGGCTACTATTATGTGAATAAATTTAAAGTCCACGACATTCCCCCCTTTAGACATCTTTCTCAAACCAAGACTTGTGGTCAGAGTTCTTCCATTCTTGTAACTATTGTTACCTTGTATCATACAGTATATACGTCTTTATCCTTGTATGTGCGCCTATGCGACTCTTTTATCCTCTTTCCTCAAATGTTTGGCCAATCTCACTTTGTAAATGTATACAGAGCTTGACAAGATGTCCCTGTAGGAATCTATAGGCATACTGAAGTTCTTCGCTCGGTACTTTGTTGAATTTACAAATATTGCTATATCTTATTTCATAGACCCGATTATCCATCTGTTTGACTTTACTGCATCTAGGTAGGTCATATCATACCATAACTCTTACTTCAATTTATCGTTACTGAGGTTTGCTATCAAACTCCAGGTTACTCTCGTTGCTTATCCTATATGTATATATCTAAGTCCTTTAGTGATTTTTCAGTACTGTTCATCTTAAGAGCAATGTTCTAATCTCATCTCATACTTTGTAACTATCACGACCCTAGTTCACCAATTGTTAACATGTCATGACGGCACCCAATCTTCGCGACTAGGTAAGCCTAACACATCGCGGAAATTTAACAACTTTTACGAAAGCAATAAACAAATACTGAATAACATAGGAAAATGTATAGAGTGCCGCCTGACACATACACTTCAACTCAAAATACCGTAACAACCTCTAAGACCTGGAAACCCACGGGCAACATAGGCTAAGAGTTGAACTTAATATGCGGCTCTAATATCCGATAATGTCTACAACAACTGAATACAGGGAATGGAACTGCTAACTACAAGGTAGAGTAGAAGGAGACTCTTCAGATCTGCGGACACGGCAGATGCATACCTCAAGTCTCCAAGTGTAACTCTGAAATCACCGATAATGCGCTCGATCAGAAGTACCTGGATCGGCACAACAAAAGTGTGCAGAAGAGTAGCGTGAGTACACCACAACGGTAGTCAGTAAGAGTTTAACCTCGGTTGAGTAGTGACGAGGAAGGTTAGGGCCCTACCGAGAATAAACATAATAACAATAATGAACAATGTAAATCAGGAAAATAATCCGAAATAACAACAAAATAGGATAGAAGCTACAAGTCAGTGACAATTAAGCTAAACAAGAAAAATAACATAACAAGTATTCCTCGACTATCCGTTGGATCTCCTGGAATTGAACCCATAGTCCGTCTCATTTAAATAACTAGGAGCTCCCGAGAATTGAACATGTAGTCCATCATTTCAGTAACAAAGGATCTTCGGGAATCGACCCACAGTCCATTTTATATCAGTAGCAAAGGATCTCCGGGAATTGAACCCGTAGTCCATTTTATATCAGTAGCAAAGGATCTCTGGGAGTTGAACATGCAATCCATTATACTAGTTACAAGGATCTCTGAGAATTGAACCCATAGTCCGTTATATCAGTAACAAGGATCTCCGGGAATTAAACCCGCGGTCCATTATATCACTAACAAGGATCTTTGGGAATTGAACCTGTAGTCCATTATATAAGTAACAAGGATATTCGGGAATTGAACCCGCAGTCTCAATGTAAAAACACAACCAAAATAGGGAAATATTCAGAGAATAAAATACACAAATACAAGTAACAATTAAGTTCTGGCCCAACATACTTCACGTAATTTCAATTAAGGCAATTAAGTAGTTAGACAGATAATTCTATCTAGTCATACTTCTCTGACTAACACAGGTTTAATCTTGCAATCAATCAAGTAACGAATAAAATACAATTTGAGCAATTCAAGTGAGGTGAATTTTTAACAATTTGTACAAGTACATGCTCGTCACCTCGCGTACAAGGCATTTAAATCAACACATAAGATGTCCTAAGGGAAGAGGTCCCACACACAAGGTTAGACAAGCCAATTACCTCAAACCGGTACAAAATCACCAAGAAACAATGCCATTACCACGAGTATCCGACTCCGAGTGGCCCAAATCTATTCAAACAAAATACATATTGTAAATAACATCACAAGAAACTAATTACACTGTTAAAATTAAAGCTAAGGCACGGAAATATGGTAAATTACAAAAATGCCCCTACATCCAACATCTCGGAATCAAAATATTTTTACATTTTTAGAAATTTGTAGTCTCATGAGTCTAACGATATAAGTATCTCCCAACTCGGAGGTCAAATGTCCCTTCAAATCATCACCATTAAGTCTAAGGATTTTACCCCAAATTTCATTCAAAACCTGAAATTAACAGTTGAATTCGAGGTTAGATTAGTGGGTATTAATCATAAGAGGGTAAGGAATCTTTAACCAATCGTTGCCTCTGAAAAGACCTCGAAAAATCTCCTAAAATCAAGCTCCCTAGCTTGAGTTTTTGTAAAAATGGAAGAAGGGTTCGTTTTGAAATATTTATATCTGCCCAGGGATTTTCTTCAGTTCAATCGCATAGGAAGGAATGCGATCACGTAGAGTACAAAATTGAAGGCCTGGAAAATGGTCTATGTGAACGCAGAGATAGGCCTGCGATTGCATAAGGGAAGGAAGCGAACCTATGCGATCGCACTAAACGCATTGTGATCGTGGAGAAGGAGAAATAGAAACTATGCGATCGCAGGAGGAGATTTGCGATCGTATTGAACGAAAAGGTCCACCTTTGAAATTCCACAATGCGCTTGCATGGATGAGGATGTGATCACAGATAGTAAAAGTCTGCAACATCAATAGCAGAAATTTGCAACTATTTTTCAACACAAAAATGCCCTGTTGGGCATACGAAACACATCCGAGGCCCCCGGGACCTCAACCAAACCTATGGACATATCCCATAGTATCATTCAAACATGCTCAAATCCTTAAACCACCTAAAACAACGTCGGAAACACGAATTAATCGAAGATTCAAGCCTATGAACTTCAAATTGTAACCAAACACACTTTTGATCAAAAACCTATCCAAAATTTATCTGAATAACTTTGTATTTTGCATGCACATCCAAAATGACATGACGAAGCTACAGCAACTTCCGGAATCCCAAACCGACCCTCGGATAAAAAATTCACTATCGGACCGTAACTCCAAAAATCTTAAACTTCGGCATTTCAAGCCTAAATGATCTACAGACCTTCAAATTACATTTCGAACACGCTCTCAACACCGGAATCACCTAACGGAGCTAACAGAACTATCAAATTTTTATTCCGAGGTTGTTTTCACACTGCTCTGAATACAGACCATTTTTCAACTTAAGCTCTCGTTTAGGGTCTATGTGTCCCAAAACACTCCGAATCATAGAATCAAACATCCCGGCAAAGAAAAATAACAGAAATGAACTTAGGTAAAGAATTAAATTGGGGATCAAGGCGTAAATTTCAAAAATGACCCCCGGGTCATTATATCCTCCTAAACTTAAATATTCGTTCATCCTCGAACGAGCATAGAAGACATACCTGAAGTAGCAAAAAGATGAGGGTACTGGCTGCGCATATCCTGCTTGGTCTCCCAAGTCGCTTCCTTGGCCGGATGATGTTCTTTAACCTCAACTTTCTGATCTGTCTCTTCATAATGACCACTGGCTCCTCAACATAAGATAGATCCTTGTCCAGCTGGACTGAACTGAAATCTAATATGTGCGATGGGTCACCATGATATCTCCGGAGCATAGAAACATGAAATACTGGATGAACTTCGGCTAGGCTGGGAGGTAAGGCAAGCTTATATGCAACCTTCCTAATTCGCCTCAAAATCTCAAAAGGCCCAATAAATCTCGGATTCAGATTCCCCTTCTTCCCAAATCTCATGACGCCCTTCATAGGTGAGACCCGAAGTAGAACCTGCTCGCTGACCGTAAATGCCACATCGTGAACCTTCTTGTCCGCATAACTCTTTCGCCTGGACTGGGCTGCACGGAGTCTATCCTGAATCACCTTGACCTTGTCCATCGCGTCCTGAACCATCTCTGTGCCCCATAATCTGGCCTCGCCCGGCTCAAACAAACCCACCGGGGATCAGCATCTCCTACCATATAACGCTTCATACGACGCCATCTGAATGTTAGAATGATAGCTATTGTTACAAGCAAATTTTGCCAGTGGAAAGAAGTGATTCCATGACCCTCCAAAATAAATCACACACGTATGGAGCATATCCTCCAAAATCTGAATAGTACGCTCGGACTGTCCATCCGTTTGGGTGTGAAATAACGTGCTCAGCTCCACTCGAGTGCCTAACTCCTGCTGCATGGCTCTCTAGAACCGTGAAGTAAACTAAGTGCCTATGTCTGAAATGATAGAAGCTGGAATACCATGCAACCGGATGATCTCCCTAATATAGATCTCCGCGAACCGCTCCGATAAATAAGTAGTGCACACAGGTATGAAATGGACTCACTTCTGGAAATATAGTTAATTAAACTGATTAAGGAAAAAACAAGGATAGAAAAATGTAGTGACACATTAAGTTTGAACTTTAAAAAATGCATGGGATGAGCCTCACACAATAACAAAAATAGTGGGCCCCCCTTATAGTAACAAATTGATAAAGTGTATAATAGATCTGGGAAGGTTAATAGTAAATTCCATAACTTTTCCAAAAGATTTAAAGCCATTAGAAGTTTATTTAGGCACGATTTAATAAACATACCTTCTTTAATACGAGTGTGTACTTGGTGCGACTCAAATCGTAAATCCCGGTGAAGCCGAAATGTACTAAAGGTCACGGGCGTACTGGCTGCGGTGTGACTCGAAATACGTTTTTGCGACGTCGCAACTCGTAAAAATATTAAAGTTGACAACACATACATATTGTTTAAAAGTGTATAACAAGTCATATAAAATTGGGAACGACGGTTGAGCGACCGTGCTGAAACCATGGAATCTGGGAGTGCCTAACACCTTCTCTCGGGTTAATAGAATTCCTTATCCAGGGTTCTGTTTCGCGGACTGTAATACAGAGTCAATCTCCTCGGATTCGGTATTAATCGGTTACTTGGGATACCATTATCTTCCCAAGTGGCGACTCTGAAAATTTAAAATAAAATCCCGAACTGATTGTCCTTTATTTGGAAAAACTCCTTCCTCTTTGTTATTATATCCTTTTCGGGTATTTGAACATCGAGGTATACACTACATATTCTTTCAAAAAGGATCGGAAGGGTAGTAAAAAGGGAGGTGTGACAGCTCTGGCGACTCTGCTGGGGATAAGCAACCCATAACTTCGGTTTCAAGGTTTGAGAATTCGAGCTCATTAGAATCGCCGTCCTCGATATTATTTGACTTTGTTATATGCTTTGAACAACATGCTATGTGTTTACCCCTTTGATATTTTATGGATTGTATATATAAATTGTACCGAAAACCCTTCTCTTCTTCACCTCCGGGGATGTGCTTACTGGTTGAGACTCCCCTTTCTGTTAAGTCACACCTAAATTAAGAAATAGAGGCCGGATAAGTTACAAAGCCGATTGACTCCGCGGGTCACCGGTACGTAGCCCCCTCCTCGATCCGAGTTGTCCGCTCGGGTACACGGTCTAGCACCATATGAAACCATAAGATATTGAACATAGGTCTAGGATGATTATTTGCATCATAACTAACTTAGGGGACTCAACACAGGAGTTGGGTCTGTCTAGGACAGGTGACCCGGTAATTAATGACCGAGCATATTATGTGTTACATTTTCTTTGATCGTTATGCGGACCGGAAAAATTCCTGAGAGTAGAAAGAGAATATTCGAAAATAAAATGAAAAAAGAGAGAGAAATATTAGAATTGTTAGAAAATCTGAAAAAATCTGGAAAAATTGAAAAAATAGTTTTGTTGTTAAAATAATTGGTCAATTAATCTGACCGAACTACGCAGGTTTGATTCTCGCCATTAGGTGGGATACGTAGGCAATCCTTGAACGGGTTCAACCATCCTTTTAGAAAATGACCAAAAAATATTTTTGTTTCAAATAATCGAGGTGATCGCTATTTTTGGAAATAGCCGAATGTTCCAAAAGGATGCCGGAAGGCTGTTTTGGCAAAAATAGCCATTTAGAAAGTCATGTTTTTCCCATTTCAAAAAATAAAAATGAAAATTTGCATTGAAAAATATTTTTTTTTTCTAAATAAAATCGCCTTAATAAATGTGCAGGATGAGCACTATACAGAATGAACCCTTCACTTTAATGAATAGAATCCCTTTGGATCTAAGATTATGGTGGAACGACATGGGATAGGAAGGACAAAATTTGATCAAATGCTATCTAAAGGATCTTACGCGATTAATGGACATAATTCCCCGATGTGATATAATCCGAGCACTTGTCACATGCTGGGATCCTGCGCACAACATTTTATATTTTTCGGACTTTGAACTCACTCCCACTCTTGAGGAGGTTGCTTACTATATAGGGAAAAATGAGGTCCCCTTAAAAGAAAAATACCCCGTGGCTCCAAGAGCGATAACGGTGCACCGTTTTCTTGACTCTTTGAAGATTGCTCGAAACGTCCACAACGAGGATTTGGTTAATGGGTTTTGATCCCCAAACTTCATCTACAGTAGATATGGACATGTCGAGAGTTTCAATGACCCCACGAACAAACTTTGTAGCAAGTCCAACCGAGCCAAATGGGAGGAACATCGATGATTTGCTTTTCTGGTGGCGTTTCTCGGAATAATCGTATTTCCAAGAAAGGATGGGCACATTGATACGAGAGTCGCCGGGGTAGCCAGCACTTTGATTGTATAAGATAATAGCACTTTAGCTCCAATGATCATAGCTGATATCTACCAGGCCCTGACGACATGTAAAGCAGGGTGCAACTTCTTTGAGGGATGTAACTTGATTTTGCAAATCTGGTTGATAGAACATCTTTGCCATCATCCTTCGTTCTCAAGCTATGGGCCGACTGAAAGAACGTGCCTCGAAGAATTCTATACGAGAACAAAAGAAGTTAAGCTGCCGGAGGGAGTTAAAGGTTGGATTTCATATCTAAGATCATTGACCGATAGCCAAATCGATTGGGCATACAGATGGTTGCCTCTCGATGAGGTGATTTACATGCCGACCGAAGGGTCTCACTTCTTGATTATGGGTTTGAAAGTATCCAGCCTTATGCCCCGTATAGGGTCCTACGACAACATGGAAGATGTCAAGTTATACCAAAGGATGGGGACCTCAATTTGCAAGTAATAGAGATTAGTCCGGATGGGCAATTCCCGGAAGCAAAGGTCCGACAGATTTGGAATGAGTGTTGTGTGCAAAATAAAGCTCGGGGAGAAGTATCGCCAGGGTACGCTGCATGGTATTGACGGGGTATTGAGCATGATAGACCATGGAAAAGACCTCACGTTCAAGATTTGGTAGAGCAGTCTAAGAAATATAGAAATTGGGCGGCCAAAGAAAATGATTATAAGGCCAAGATGATCTTACTAGAAAAACAGTTGCGAGATCTCCAATTTGAGAGCAGTTTGCAGGCAGCATCTGACGAAGGAGAAAAGAAGCAGCTGAAAAAGGAGAATGAAATTCTAAAAGCTCAAGTTGCAAAAATGAAAATTGCATCCGAGACCCCGTTTCGCTTAGCCCGAGACGAGAAGCTAATTGAAAATCTTCGGCGCAAAGTAAATGACTACAGCTTCGATTTGGACAAAGCAGAAAAGGAGTTAGTCAGGGTTCAGAAGCAACTGGCCAAAGATGCCGAAGAAAGAGCTAAAATGGCTCAGCAACTACTAGATAAACATGAAGTTGAGGTAGCTCGATTGAGAAAGAAAGTCATCGCAGCCACTGTCAAAAGTAACAAGGTAATCAAAGAATTTGAGGAAGAAAGAGAGCATTGTTACACGACTATGGCTCGATTAGAGTTCGAGTTACAACAACTACAGAAAGAGAACCAACAAACCTTAGACGTTCACGCCAAACAGATCAGCAAGTTACTTCAAGAAAAAAGGGTCGTTCGAAAAAGAATTGTCCATATTGCTCAGTACATCACCCGAAAATGCCAATTATGTGAAGACATGTCCCAGGCAACATTTGTATCAGCCGTGAAGTTCTTTGTGAATCAAGTCATGTCTGACCTAGTTAGGCTCCAAAGTGGATTAACATATAGGCCCGCGGCAAGACCGAACGACGTCTCGCGGGCATTAGGAGCATTAATGTACTCATAGGGCATGCATTTTGTATTCGTATTTCTTTTTGCATTAGTAGCACAACATCATCTTGTAAATCAATATTTTTGAATATCAATGAAAAGACCAAAGAAGTTGTTGCTAATCCTTTTTCGCTTTATATCAATTGTTTGCACGATAGGCAAATAAGTAGGAACGAAAATCAATAAAAAAAAAAGAAGGAAAAGAAAAAGAGAGGAAAAAGAAAAAATAATGAAAAAGAAAAAAAAGAAAAAGAAGAAAAAGAAAAAGAAAGGAGAAAAGAAAAAAAAAAGAAGGAAGAGAAAAGGAAAGATGAATAAGAGAAAGAGAAAAAGAAAAAATGATGTTGGTTCACAATGGGATGAATGCCGGGATGATGCATAACGATCAACGACAAAAGTTGTGATTTTTAATCGTTGCATCTTATCCTTTTATGTACTAACTATTAACAAGTGTTGTTATTTATGAAAATCGGATTTCAGCTGGCAACTGTTACTCTGGCAAATCATCATTACAGCACACGATCAAAAACTATTACTAAGGCCGTGTCTCAGGAAAATGAGCCAACTATCATGGACCCAGTGCAAGAAGAGGAGGTCGTGGATGTAGCAGGGATGAAAGAGGAAATGTATAAGCTCAAGCAGCAGATATCAGAAATGTACCAAGCTTGGCCCAAGGGTCAACCTTTACCCGCATACCCAGCTAACCCAACATATGTCCCTCCCGTCAATCCTAATCCCGAGCCACCTACCATTAACCCATCCTCCGCGTACCCAGATTACCACCACTACTATGCCTCCACTTCACAGGCACCACCGCCACTGTCCAAACAGATTCCACCACAGCCACCACAGGTCGCCCCGGTGTGCGTGGTACCACTACCTGTTGCTCGACATAAGTCGTCAAGTGAATCAGTGTTCCATGTGCACGATACCCATTACTATCCGCCGGAGCCGACGTTTAGGCAGCATGAATCTTATACCTCACTGATGGAGACAACTAAAGAAAAGCCCGTCAAGAACTTGGAACAAGAGGATATGGCACGGAAGATGAGGAGTTTAGAACAGTTTTTCCGTAACATACAAAGTCTAGGAGACCAAGTGAGCGTAGCATACAAAGATTTGTGTCTGTTCCCAAAAGTGCAGCTCCCGGTTGGGTTCAAGCTACCTAAATTCGAAATGTATGATGGACATGGGGATCCTGTAGCCCATCTCAGGGGTTATTGCAGCAAGATGCGTGGTGCAGGGGGAAAGATGAACTTTTGATGGCATACTTTAGCCAGAGTTTGAGCGGTTCTGCGCTGGAGTGGTATACACGTCATGATCACACTAGATTTTTCATCTGGGACGATCTAGCTCAATCATTTGCCAACCACTTCCAGTACAACTTGGAGATAATACCAGACAGGCTATCGCTTACCAAGATGGAAAAGAAGCCCGGAGAAAGTTATTGAGAGTACGGCTTTAGATGGAGAGAACAAGCGGAACAAGTGGATCCGCCAATGAAGGAGACTGAAATGGTAAATTGTTTCTGCAGGCCTTAGAGCCTACTTACTACGGCCATCTGGTGTCGGCTATTGGTAAGAATTTCAATGAAGTAGTGAAAATGGGGAGTTTTGTAGAGGAAGGGTTGAAAACCAACAAAATCATGAGCTTTTCTGCTATCAAGGCCACGAATCAGGATATACAGACCGGGAACGGAGGAACTATTGGAAAGAAGAAGAAGGAAGAGGTTTCAGTTGTAGAAAGTAAACCATGGACCCGGAGCCAAAGCATATACTATCACCCACTTTGCCCATATCAACCATACCGGCCAGCACCTTATAACCCACCTCCACCATATTATCCACCCACTACTCCACATCACCCCATCCTACAAGCCCAATATTACCTATCGCCCCCTCATGTATGGCGGGCCCAAGTTCCACAAAATGCCTATCATACACAGAACACCTACCCTCCTTCCAGAACCTACAAGAACCCAAATAGACCCATCTTCCGACCTGATCCAGAAATGAGAAACAGAGCCCAAACAAAGAAAACATTCACCCCATTGGGGGAGTCTTATACCAGCCTCTATCATCGTCTGAAAGAATTGGGGATGCTAAACCCGATTAAACCAAAACTGCCAAACCCACATCCCAGAAACATTGACCAGTCAGTCAGGTGTGAATATTGCTCCGGGGCACTGGGGCACGATACTGAAAAGTGTTGGCACTTGAAATCTGTTATACAGGAGCTCATTGACAGTATGAGGATTGAGGTACATGCTCCAGAGACTCCAAACATTACTTAGAATCCAATGTCAACTCATCATGAGACACACATGATAGAGTTAGAAAATGAAGAGAGCAGCAAGAAGTTGTCCCAATCAGTAATGATGATAAAAGCCAACAGTAAAGTGGAGAAAGAAGTTGAGAAAGAGAAAGCGACAGCCGAAGTGCCAGTGAAAAAGCCGCCAGTGGTTGAAACTTTGAAAATTGTGGTGCCAGGGGCTAAGCCGTTATTGATAGTGAAAGGAGCATACATGGAACCAGTGGTCATAAAGTCGGTGGTGCAAATGCCGGTGGTGGATACTAAAGCCATACCTTGGAACTACAATAAGGTCACAGTAATGTACAGGGGAAAAGAAGTTACAGGGGAGGTCAATGAAACACATGGTCTCACTCGTTCCGGGCGGTGCTTTACCCCGGAAGAGTTAAGAAAACTAAAGGTGGTAAAGGAGAGTCATGTGAAGAAGCTGGTCTCTGAAGAAGAAGCAGAAGAATTTCTGAAGAAGATAAATGCTCAAGACTACTCGATAGTAGAACAATTGAGAAAGACGCCTGCACAAATCTCATTCCTGTCATTGCTAATTCATTCAGAGTAGCACAGGAAGGCATTGTTGAAAATACTAAATGAAGCACATGTCCCGGAAAAAATCTCAGTCTGCCATGTTGAAAAGATCACCAACAAAATTTTTGAGTCAAACAAGATAACATTCTCGGATAATGAATTGCCTGTCGAAGGGACTGAACACAACAAGGCACTCTATCTTTCCGTCAAAAGTGAAGAATCAGTGGTTACTCGGGTTTTAATAGACAATGCGTCGAGTGAAAACATTTGTCCACTCTCGACTCTCGGAATGTTGAAGATTAATCTTGATAGAATCTGGCGGAATATTGTGAGTGTTCAAGGCTTTGATGGAGGAAGAACAAATACCTTGGGAGATATTGTGCTGGAGGTCAACATTGGGCCGGTAGACTTTACCATGGAATTTCAGGTGTTAGACGTCACTGTGTCCTATAATCTATTGCTGGATCGGCCATGGATCCATGCGGCCAAAGCCGTACCATCTTCCTTACACCAAATGGTAAAGTTCGAATGGGAACAACAAGAAATTACAGTGCATGGAGAGGAAGATGCTTGCAATACCATAATGCCTTTCGAGGAAGCGGATGGGGACAAGGGCCCTTGGGTGTATCAAGTGATAGACACTATGGTAGTGAACAAGATAGCCGAAGGAGAGAGCTTTCCAATCCCTAAAGTTACATCTACCACAGTGATGGTAGCCAAAGAGATGATCAGGAATGGATTCATACCGGGAAAAGGTCTAGGAATAGCCTTACAGGGAATAACTCAACCTGTCCATCTACCGGTAAACAATGACACCTTTGGCTTGGGCTTCAAACCTACCTACACCGACATCCAGAAAGCTAAAAGTACCAAAAAGAAAAGATGGACCCTCCCGAAACCAGTCCCAAAATTATCCGACACCTTCACTAAGCCTGGTACACAACGACATCTGATGACTGCTGCGTCAAGGTATGCTGAGATAAGACCAGATGCGGAACTCCTTGCGAGGTTTGAAATGTTATTTGGGGACGTGAACATGGTGGAGATGGGAGAGGGTACCAGCAAGATAGATATTCAATTCGTGGGGTCCAGTGTTGCACTCAATAATTGGGAAGCTACTCCTTTTCCAATCAGGAGGGAGTCTTGGTAGTTAGCTTTCAAAATATATCATCATTTCCCAAAAGAAATTTTATTTTTGTAATCCCTACCCCCACTGAAATCAAATGTATCCCGTCTTTGTCATCTTTTTGAAAAAATATCAATGAAATGCAGTTTCTTCTTCTTTCTTCATTTTCGCCTTATTTTTATTTATTTTTCCTTTCTTCCTTTTGTACAGTTTAATATGTGCTGATTCTGATGATATGTCATGCATGAAAGATTCCCGGCCCAGTTCTGACAATCGAATTATTGTATAAGAAATTGAAAATGAGAGTGAAATAGAATACGAGGATGAGGAAATACTAGAGGAAATAAGTAAAGACTTGAATCAATATGAGGAAAAACCCAAACTAAATTTAAGTGAGACATAATCTATTAATTTGGGGAGTGAGGACAATGTCCGGGAGACAAAAATCTGTGTACACTTAGAAGCCTCCCTCAGGGAAGAGTTAATAAAGCTGCTACACGAATTCAAGGATATCTTTGCCTGGTCCTATGACGACATGCCCGGACTTAGCATTGATTTGGTGGTACACAAGTTGCCTATTTATCCTGATTGCCGGCTGGTAAAGCAAAAGTTGATAATCTTCAAAACAGACATCAGCGTGAAGATAAAAGAAGAGGTAAATAAGCAGTTTGAGGCAAAGGTCATATGAGTTACCGAATACCCCATCTGGTTAGCAAATGTTGTGCCAGTTCCAAAGAATGACGAAAAAACCAGAGTGTGTGTTGATTACAGGGACCTCAACAAGGCCAGTCCAAAGGATGACTTCCCATTGCCGAATATCCACATATAATCGATAATTGCGCCAAGCATGAAATTGGCTCTTTTGTAGATTGTTATGCGGGTTATCATCAGATCCTAATGGACGAAAAAGATGCGGAGAAAACAACTTTTATCACTCCTTGGGGAACATACTGCTATAGAGTGATGCCGTTTGGGTTAAAGAATGCCGGATCTACTTATATGAGGGAAATGACCACAATGTTCCATGATATGATGCATCGAGAAATTGAGGTTTATGTGGACGATGTCATCATAAAGTCCGAGAAGCAGCATGATCATGTCAGGGACTTGAGGAAGTTTTTCCAGAGACTCCGAAGGTATAATCTTAAACTCAATCCTGTGAAATATGCTTTTAGAGTACCTTCAGGGAAGCTATTGGGATTTATAGTAAGTCGGCGAGGCATTGAACTAGATCTGTCAAAGATAAAAGCCATCCAGAGTTTGCCTCCGCCAAAGAACAAGAAGGAAGTAATGAGCGTACTAGGAAGGCTGAATTATATTAGTTGGTTCATCGCTCAGTTAACATCAACATGCGAGCCTATTTTCAAGTTATTAAAGAAGGATGCAGCAGTGAAATGGACCGATGAATGTCAAGAAGCCTTCGATAAAATCAAGGAATATTTGGCGAATCCTCCATTGTTAGTTCCTCCAAAGCCGGGAAGACCTTTGATCTTATATCTGACAGTGCTTGATAATTCTTTTGGCTGTGTATTGGGACAACACGATGAGACTGGCAAGAAAGAGCAAGCTATATATTACCTTAGCAAGAAATTCACATCTTACGAGGTAAAATATACTCGGTTAGAGAGAATATGCTGTGGATTGACCTGGGTGGCTTAGAAATTAAAGCACTATTTGTCAGCATACACTACATATCTGATATCACGGTTAGATCCTCTGAAGTATATATTCCAGAAGACCATGCCTACAGGGAGAGTTGCTAAATGGCAGATTCTGCTCACAGAATTTGACATCATTTATGTAACACGTACGCCGATGAAGGCGCAAGTAGTTGCAGATCACTTGGCAGAAAATCCAGTGGATGACGAATATGAGCCACTAAAGACATACTTTCCGGATGAGGAGGCAATGAATGTCGAAGAAATAGAACGAAGTGATAAGCCAGGATGGAATATGTACTTCGATAGAGCCGTCAACAGTAAATGAGTTGGGATTGGAGCAGTGCTTATTTCAGAAATGGGTAAACACTATCCCGTTACCACTCAGCTTCGATTTTTCTATACCAACAACATGGCCGAATATAAGGCGTGTATATTAGGATTGAGGATGGCAATATATATGGGTGTTCAAGAGATTTTGTTCATGGGTGACTCGGATCTTTTGATACATAAAATTTAGGGAGAATGGGAGACAAGAGATTTGAAATTGATACCTTATCGGCATTGTCTACATGAATTATCCCAAAGATTCCAATCCATAGAGTTCAAACACATCCCAAGAATGCACAATGAAGTTACGGATGCTCTGGCCACACTATCCTCTATGTTACATCATCCAGACAAAGCCTATATAGATCCACTTCAGATACAGGTGTATGATCAGAATGCTTATTGTTTTGCTATGGAAGGAGAGTTAGATGGGGAACTGTGGTATCACGACATCAAGGAATACTTGAAGGCAGGAAAATACCTAGAGAAAGCGACCGGAGATCAGAAGAGAGCTGTAAGACACTTAGCGAATGGTTTTTTCCTCAGTGGAGGAATTATATATAAAAGAACACCAGACCTGGGTTTGCTGAGATGTGTAGATGCGGAACAAGCTGATATGATTATGATTGAGGTGCACACTGGAGCTTGCGGACCTCATATGAGCGGGTACATCTTAGCAAAGAAGATTTTGAGAGCCGGGTACTATTGGCTTACCATGGAGCGGGACTGTATCAGGTATGTGAGAAAATGCCACCAATGCCAAGTACATGGAGATTTAATCCACTCCCCACATTATGAATTGCATACGATGTCTGCACCCTGGCCATTTGTCGCCTGGGGCATGGATGTTATCGGACCAATAGAGCCTGCAGCTTCTAATGGACATAGATTCATCTTGGTCACGATTGACTACTTTAGTAAGTGGGTGGAGGCAAAGACATTCAAGGTGGTGACGAAGACAGCCGTAGTGGATTTTGTGCATGAAAATATTATATGCCGATTTGGAATTCCTAAAGTAATTATCACAGATAATAGGGCAAATCTGAACAGTCACCTCATGGCAGAAGCGTGTCAGAGATTTAAGATCCTACATCAGAACTCTACACCTTACAGGCCAAAGGCAAATGGGGCAGTAGAAGCTGCAAATAAGAATATAAAGAAGATCCTTAGGAAAATGGTGGAACAGTCTAGACAATGGCACGAGAAGCTGCCTTTCGCTCTTATGGGTTACGGCAGAACAGTGCGCACTTCCATCGGTGCCACACCCTATTAATTGGTGTATGGGACAGAGACTATTATACCTGCAGAAATCAAGATTCCGTCACTTCGATTCATAGCTGAAGCTGAGATCGATGACGAGGAATGGGTAAAATCCCGACTGGAACAATTAAATCAAATTGACGAGAAGAGGTTGGCAGCAGTTTGCCATGGGCAATTATATCAACAACAAATGGCCATAGCATATAATAAAAAGGTGCGTCCTCGAAAGTTTGAAGTCGGACAACTTGTATTGAGGCGTATTTACCGCATTGGGCTGAAGCAAAAGGCAAATTCACGCCAAACTGGCAAGGGCCATTTATGGTATCACGGGTGTTGTCTAATGGGGCATTATATTTGACAGACATTAAAGGGAAATACGTAGAGACTTCTATCAATTCAGATGCGGTCAAAAGATACTATGTATGATTCCTTTTCAATTGTATGATTGTATTTTGTTCTGATCTTGGAATTGAAATGATGAAGGCGTTTTACTCTCTATCCAAATACTTTATCCATTGACATCCCCTTTGAGCTTTGTTCAATCTATTCTTTCATACCCCTCTCTCTGAATCGCTTACAATACAAAAGAAAAGTAGCAAAAAAAAAACAAAATGCAAGTAAAAGAAAAAGACAAAGAATTCGGGAAAAAGTCAAAAAAACAAATTCATGAACTAATGACGTGGTTTGAACTACGTCTAACTTGATCCCGAAAGGGTACGTAGGCAGCCTCACTGAGGTTCAGTCACAATAAAGAAAAAATCCAAAAAATCCCCCACATATTGAAACTGGGGCAGAAAGTTATGTTTTATAATTCTAAGAGTTGTAAATATTTTTAAAACCCTCGTAAATTTTGAGCCTTTATACCCTTCTTTTTTAACCCATCCAAAAGCCACGTTACGGTCCAAAGAAAGACATTCTAATCAATTTCAAGAAAATAACAAATGCAATGAGAATAAAGGAAAAACGAGACATTGGACAACATCAGTGATGCAGAAAAACAAAAGACAAAAAGGAAAAATGGAAAATGAAAAAAATGAGAGAGTCTCATCGGTGAAAACCTTAACCGGCACTGTGAGGCGACTGTGAGGCCGAGAGAAATAAAAATGAGAGAGTCTTGTCAGTGAAAACATTTACCATCACTACAAGGCGACTGTGAGGATGAGAGAGAATAAATGAGGGAGTCTCATCGGTGAAAACCTTAACCGACACCGTGAGGCGACTGTGAGGCTGAGAGAAATAAAAATGAGAGAGTCTTGTCAGTGAAAACCTTTACCGGCACTGCAAGGCAACTGTGAGGAGGAGAGAGAATAAATGGGAGAGTCTTATTGGTGAAAACCTTTCACGACACCATAAGGCAATTGCAAGGATTATTTCTGAAAAAGAGAAAAGCAACAAAAATAGGATCGGTTTGGGTTGCAAGAAATTTGGAGTAAGAATAATGAATTGAACGAACTAGGTCGGAGTTTAAATACATGGCATGGTCAACGGAATCAGCCAACATACCCAGATAAGTTCTATCACTTCTCCAAAACACCCTTACCCTTTTGAAATTCATTTTCTGCATTTCATTGTTTATCCTTTGAAAGCTAACTACCAGCTTCTGATGATAAGAGTTGCAATAACACTGGATCAGAAAAGAGAGAAAAGAAAAGAGTTGAAAAGAAATAAAAGAGTTTGGCAAACAGAGCCAAAAGAAAAGAAAACAAAAAGGTGAAAAACAAGAAAATACAAAAAGAGCTTACGAAAGATAGTCAACTGAAAGACCGCATAGCAGAAGAAAAGCAAAAAGAGGAAAAGCAATAAGAGGCAGGAGCGGCAGATGCCAGTTGCCAGCAGCCTATAACTAATAAGATTTTGTTTTTTTGATTCAGACACGAACAAAATGTCACTAATCACTTTAAAGTGAATGTGACCAATGTGGAAAGTTAGAAAAATATTAAAAAAGAAAGTTTAGCAATAAATGGAGGAACCCGTGGATGAGAATCACTCAATCAAGAAAACACAAAAAAAAAACAATGAGGATGTATCATTTTTTTTAAAAAAAATAAAAAATACACACCCCAATTATCAAACTGAGGGAATACTTTTCTGCATTCGCATTACATGCATCAGGCGCCCACCTGGATAACAAGGGAATACTTCTATGCATTCGCATTTCATGCATCAGGTGCCCACCTGGATAACAAGGGAATATATTTCTACATTCGCATTTCATGTATCAGGCGCCCACCTGGATAACAAGGGAATATTTGGTGCATTCGCATTTCATGCATTAGGCGCCCACCTGGATAACAAGGGAATACTTTTATGCATTCGCATTTCATACATCAGCGCCCACCTGTATAACTAGAGAATACTTTTCTGCATTCGCATTTCATCCATCAGGCGCCCACCTAGATAACAAGGGAATACTTTTCTGCATTCGCATTTCATTCATCAGGCTCCCACTTGGATAACAAGGGAATACTTTTCTGCATTCGCATTTCATGCATCAGGTGCCCACCTGGATAACAAAGGAATACTTTTGTGCATTTTTTAATTTCCGTTCAGGCGCCCACCTGTATAACAAGGGAATACATTTTTGTAATTTTCGTTTCTGTTCAGGCACCCACCTGTATAACAAGGGAATATATTTCTGCAATTTTAATTTCTGTTCAGGCGCCCACCTCAAGGGAATACATTTCTGCAATTTTAATTCGTGCAAGTTTAGTTTGTGTTAGCTAACATGAGTAACACCGTAACATGAAAAGCCTATACTGGGGCAGAAGAAAAGTTTGTTGTTTTTGTTTTGTTTTTGAGCAGGTATCAGTTTGAAGGCGAGAAGTACCATCGAAAATCAAAAAAAGAGGGGGAAGCAAGGAAAACAAAATAAAAAAAAAAAGTCAGCCGCACAGAAAATCAAGGAAAAAGAGACAAAGAAGAATAAAGAGACAAGAAGTTAGATAGGAACAATTGTAATTCGTAAAATTATAGCTTAGAATAGCTTCTTCGGTTTACATTTTATCTCAATTTTGATGTAATAATGGGACAGCGGACCGGAGCCTCGGACGGAACCTCGACTCTCAACCTCGATACTCCATCACTCCCGAACTACACTGACTTGATTCTGTTTAGCCCAGGATATGTAGGCAACCTCTGAAGCAGGGTGCGGTCAAAGTTTTTCAAAATGCTTCACAATGGAATACTCGAACGGGTAAAAATCTCTCATTACTGCTCACTTGTCTTTGCACTGAAACTCTTCGTGTTCCCCAGCAAAGAGGGGCAGCTGTGAGCACGTGATTTTTGCACTAAGAATTGAAATTCCAAAATTAAAATAAAACATGTTTTTGGGTGAAATTACATGTCTTGATTAAAATTATATGTATTTGTGTGATTGAATAATTAGAGATTAAAACTAGAAAATTTAAAAACTAGATGAAATACATGTATTTTTGCATTAAGTAGTTAAAAAGAAAAAATCAACAAAAAGAGCATTAATAGCAGAAATTATGGGAAAAATAGTAGAAATTGCCAAAACATTTTAGAAAATTAGTAAAGGTAGGAAATTGAATAATTTAAATAATACAAAAAGAAAAAAATGAAATATAAAAGAAAATTACCACAAAAATAATTAAAATACCAAGAAAATACAAAAAAATACAATAAATTTGGGCTAAAGAATCTCAAATATTGGCCCAAACACATTGGCCCAAAGAGATCCAGTCGAATTGATGTAGATCAAATCAATCTCAACCATTCATTAGACCCAATCCAATGGCTGAGACATTTAACAAGAATTAATTAATTTGGCCAAATTCAAGATTAAATCTGAGCCGTTCACATTAAGAGATCTAACGGATGAAAGCAGGTCTCTCAGTTAAACTGAGACGACGTCGTTTGGGAAAGATCAATCCTGGCCATTGATCTCACTTGATCTAACGGCCAGGAACTCATCAACATCCTCGAGTATATAAGGCCTTAGTCTCTTAGAGACCGGCCATTTGCTTCAATCCCTAACTCTAGCCGCCATTCTTCTTCTCCTTTCTTCATCTTCTTCAAGCCGGCCGGCCATGGAGACTGTCCACCTCCACGACACTCTCCGGCCATCTCCTATCTCCCCCCCCCCCTTCTTTTTTCTTCTTCTCAACACAAACTACACTAAAACCCCCGTGAAACCATGAAGACCACAGTTTCTTGAAACTCCGGTCATCGGAGTTCACAGCCGATGACCAAACCTACGAGAACCACCACCAAATTAACACCAAAGGACCCCCTTTCCTTGATCTATCACCCTATCTAAACCACTAGCCTCGAATCTAACCCCTTCTTCTCGAATATCCAAAAGAATGTCGCCGGAAACCTAACTCCGGCGACTCAGAACAAACCACTCATAAAAGATCCCGCCTTTTCTACTTCTAACACTTATCCCTTAGCCAAAAGACTTTGAAACTGAAGTCTTGTGTGAGAAAAAGAAAAAACCAGAAAAGAAAATAAGGAAAAAGAAAAGAGAAAACTGGTAAAAGGAAAAGAAGAAAAGAAAAAGAAAATAAGGGAAGCTCAAGAGTCAAATCCTGCGAGCTAAGTCTCCCTTCCCTCTCTTGCTTGTTTTTTCTTTAATTTTTGTCATCTTTGTTTTATTTTGTGTGTTTAGAATGTTTCTTTTAGTATGTTAGTCATATGAACAACTGCATGCTTAGATTAGGGTTTTTTTTTGTCTTTGAGAAAATTCTGTTGATTCTGTTTCCTTGTCCAAGATCTATTTTTTATTTAATCCATCTTCATGTCTTTCACTTAGATGTCTTGCATGTTTAGATTAGGGTCTTTGTCTTTGAGAAATTTTGTCTGTTTGTTCTGTTTCTCTGCTTAAGTTCTGTTCTTTCTTGTCTATTGTCATGTCTACTACTTAGTTCTTAAGTTCTGTTTGTTCTTTCTTCTGCATATTCATATTAATTCGTATCTTTGGAAAATTTCTGTTGTTCTGTCTGAGCCTTGTTTTCATTTGAAACTTCTTTTATGGGTTTTGCCCGTCTGTGCTTGGTCAAGAACATGTTAAGCATGACTTAAGGTTTTCAGTAGTTCATTAAACATAAGGAAGTCCTGACTATACCTGCTTCATGATTAATTGACACACTTTGTTGTGAAATCTGAGTTATACGTCTTTGATTGAAATTCAACACTACTCAATCCCTTTCTCTGAGTTTTAATTAATTGATAAGTGATTCTGATTTCATGGCCATGTATGTAATTGTGTGTGAAAATGGCTATGTTTGCAACAGCCTTGTGTTAAGTTGATTACTGTTAATACTTATCGTGCCTATGTGGAATTGATTATAGCTGCAGTAGTGTATAAACTTGTTAAGTGGTTAAAACTGAAAACATATGTTAAGTAGTTTAAAATAGGTTAAAACTGAAAACCACAAAAAGAGGATATAAGTAAATAAATGACCAAGAGTGGTCAGTTTTGCAACTGACCTACCCTGATAGGCTGGACACACTGGCTAAAAGTTAAATAGGCCAAGTGTGTAATAAAATTGATTCAAGTCTAATAGGCTAGGCATGCAAGGCCCAAATTGACCCATGATCACTAGTGGCTAGACTTGCAAAAGTCTCAGCCATGCTTGTGTTCAGTAATGGGCCCCAATTGCAAGACCAAGTCCAATCTTTGGACTAGCTAAGTCATAAATAGGTTTATACAGAATAAATAAGCCTGCTAGTCCTGCAAATTACTTTTAATAACAGAAAATGAAATAGAAATGGCTAAAATTGAAATGAATTGAAGTCTAATCTGGCCTGTTCTTAAATACTAGTACAAATGCTGACCATTAGCTAAATAAGAGTTGAATCTAGGAAAATCTGACCTAGGTAGGTCGGGTAATTAACAAGTACCTTTAAGGGCATATAAGGAATAGAAAATGGCAAAGTTGTGGATTAAATAGAGCCTATAGGGATATATAAGACATTTAGGCTCCTGATTTCTGTAATTTTGCACAAAATTAAGGGTACATTGGTCTTAAAGAAAAGGTAACTAGGTAAATAACACTAATAAGTAGGGGCACACTAGTAAAAGCCCCAAAAATGAATCAAATAGAACCTTCCAGCATATGCTGGAAGGCATCTTGTAAGAGAAAATGGGGCTAAAGTGTAGGATTTGGTAAAAAAAATGAGGGGAGGGAAATAGAATTATTTTCTATCTTTTCCCCCCATAAAATTTCACCACTTTCCACCTATAAATACCCCCATTTAGGACTTGTTTAAGGGTTGGATTTTGGAAATCAAAATTTTCAGAAAGAACTCTACACTAAATAGCAAATAGTCGCCTGGGTTTTCTAGTTGAAATTAATATTTGAAGTTGTTTGGGATTTCTGCTCGTTTGCTGGGTTTCTAATTGTTGTTGCTGTGTTATCTCATCTGCTCGTTTGGGAATTCATTCCATCACTGTTGCATTGCATGTTGATTCTAGTTGGTGTATCTATTTTAATCCCCTTAGAACTCATTGAATCTATTTGCTGAATCAGGTACACATCCATGTTCAAGGCTATGTAATGTGGAAGTTATGATGCTATGAAGTCTCGCGTTCAAATCATTTTCATTTTTTTACATTTCTGCTTTTGATAGTTGTTTAGATAGTTTTAAATTTGTAATTCATTATGATATCATTGTGTATATGTAGAAGCTCGAACAGAATAATGTAATAAGTAGAGTGGTAGTGTAGTTATAGTATCTAAATCACTTAGTTAAATAAGTTAAAATCATAAAACCAAGCTAATTAATCCTGACGCAAATCTATGACAAAAAGCTCACAGTAATAACTTCAATCAGCTTATGTAGATAGTTTAATTTGGTATTTGATATCCAGATTTGAATAAGTTTAAAAATAGAAACAACCCGATGAAGTAATAATTTAGATAAGATTGATTTTGTGATATCAAACAAATTAGACTCATAGTGAACCCAGTAAAAAGACAACTAGCATTTGAATACTGTGTATAAGCAGATGAATCATTTAGTCTGATCGTGTTTTATATAGTTAAACAATCTCCTAATCACTTAGCTAATAGGTAACTCAGATCATATTATAAATTCATTACTACAAAACAAAAGTGAAAACAATTTTTTAATTCAGTTTTATGTATAATTGATTCGTCCCTTTGCCTGTTCATATATGAGTTTTTGTTTTCTGCTTTTATTACTTCTCTTTCGCTTTGGTCCATGCCCAATGTGTAACGCAGGCCTGGACTATGCTCGATTGCCGATTGGGCCTCTAAAGGCAAGCCCTAATATGGTCTGGGTTGTTAAGACCCAGACGCCCACGGCGTCCTGTTGAATACCAATCTAGAAGTCGAGGCCCAATAATAATAGAGACAATAAAGGCCTGGACTCACTTCTGGAAATATAGTTAATTAAACTGATTAAGAAAAAAACAAGGATATAAAAATGTAGTGACACATTAAGTTTGAACTTTAAAAAATGCATGGGATGATGCTCACACAATAACAAAACTGTGGGGCCCCCTTATAGTAACAAATTGATAAAGTGTATAATAGATCCGGAAAGGTTAATAGTAAATTCCATAACCTTTCCCAAAAGATTTAAAGTCGTTAGACGTTTATTTAAGCACGATTTAATAAACATACCTTCCTTAATACGAGTGTGCACTTGGTGCGACTTAAATTGTAAATCCCGGCGAAGCCAAAATGTACTAAAGGTCACGGACGTCCTGGTTGCGGTGTGACTCGAAATACGTTTTCGCGATGTCACAACTCGTCAAAATATTAAAGTTGAAAACACATACATATTGTTTAAAAGTGTATAACAAGTCATATAAAATTGGGAACGACGGTTAAGCGACCGTGCTGAAACCACGGAATCTAGGAGTGCCTAACACCTTCTCCCGGGTTAACAGAATTCCTTATCCAGGTTTCTGTTTTGCGGACTGTAATACAGAGTCAATCTCCTCGGATTCGGGATTAACCGATGACTTGGGACACCAATATCTTCCCAAGTGCCGACTCTGAAATTTAAAATAAAATCCCGAACCGATTGTCCTTTATTTGGAAAAACTCATTCCACTTTATTATTATATCCTTTTCGGTTATTTAAACATCGAGGTATACCTTACGTATCTCTTTCGAAAAGGATCGGAGGGGTAGTAAAAAGGGAGGTGTGACACTGAGTACCCAAATCAACAACCGTCAAAATATTCAATGTAACGTGTAAAAAGAACCCGACTACACAAGAATCTTGAAGTTCTGTCAATGGCAATTGATAATTCCGTTAATTCCCCGGCAACGGTGCCAAAATTGATTCACTTCCAAACAACGGTCTAGTCAATATAACCTGGTCAAATAAGTCCAGGATCGATCCCATAGAGAATTAACCTACCAACTGCAACTTTCACAACCCAAGAACACTTTTGAAGCAAGTTCCCAAATTTTGAATATATTTTTGTGAAGGTTTTCTAACAACTAACTTGTACAAAAATTATAGATTTAAAATAAAGAATTGAATATTGAGTAAATAATATGGAGATAGACTACGGTATTGATTTCCCCTATTGATGGAATCCCTTCTGTTTATGCTCATACAAATTGTCAATATATTCTATCAATCATGAACGCTATTTTTACCATAATTCTCTCCCGAGCAACTATAATAATTTACTAGTGCACTCTCCCGAGCTACCCTAGCTAGCATTAATTTGAATAGTTCACTTAAGATTGCACCCAAGGCTTCATTATTCCTAATCCCGTCTTTACGCCTAAAGTTATAGATTTCTCCAATAACCTAGGTGTGGTGTTGTTCAACAATATACCTAAATATGCATTCTTTTCCAAGTTATGCACACTAAATAGGCACAGGTAATCGGGGATCCTACCAATTAACTACAACAAGAACGAAGTTGAACAAATAGAAATCTAGATAACATTTTATAATCACATAAACAAGAAGTTCATCACTCAATAGGTTCCATCAAAACCTTAGATAAGGAATTAGCTACTCATAATCAAAGAAACAAGAATAATAATTGAATTCATAATCAAAGAATCAATATAAAAGAAAGAAATAAGTTGAGAGAGTTCTCTCTTACTAATAATCTTGCAAAAGTAGGTAATAATACAATGCTTAACTCTTTTGGGCGGACTATAGGTTTATATAGAGGGTTTAGGGCTTAAAAATTGAGTTTGTACAAAATTGTCCTTAAAACATTCGGCGCCTTCCGTGGTTTGTTCGCGGTCGCGAGTGAACTGCGAACAGAACAGTCCTCTGAATCTTGTGAGGTTCTGCGAGCATGTTTTACCGCGTTTCATCCGCGGTCGCGAGTGAACCGCGGATGAACAGTGAACCGGATTTCTTCTTCAATTTTTCATGCTAACTTCATTTCAACTCTTCACTTGGCCTTTTTACCATCTTGTGACTCCAAAATAGCTCTTTTAGTATCCAATGGCTCATGTGTACCTATAACACACCAATAAATACTAATAAAAGCATTTTTTCATCATAAACAATATCAATTAGAACGCCATCTTTTCCGCGTCTTCCTCATCCATCAAAATCTGGTGATAGCCCGCATAACAATCCACGAAAGATCCAATCTTATGCTTGGCACAATTTTCAATCAATATATGAATGTTTGGCAGTGGGAAGTTGTCTTTTTGTCTCGCCTTATTAAGATCACGATAGTCGACACACACCCTAATATTTCCATCTTTCTTTGGCACAGGCACGATATTGGCTAACCAGGTGGGATATCGGGTAACCCGTATGACCTTCGCATCAAACTGTTTGTTGACTTCTTCTTTGATTTTCACATTGATATCTGTCTTAAATTTCTTTAATTTATGCTTGACAGGAGGGCATTCCGAATAAGTGGGCAATTTATGGACCACCGGATCAGTAATCAGACCCGACATATCATCGTATGACCATGCCAAGATATCTTTGTATTCAAACAACAAGTTGATCATCTCTTCCCTGAGCGAGGCTTCCAAATGGACCCTTATTTTTGTTTCCGAAACATTTTCCTGATCCACCGGATTGATTGCCTCCATGTCATTCAAGTTATGTTTGGGTTTTTTCTCATATTGACTCAATTCTTTACTAATTTCTTCCAAATCTTTGTCGTCATCATACTCCACCTCATCATCACATTCAATATCTTGTATTACTATTTCATATTTATTATCAAGACTAGGCCGAAAACTCCTCATGCATGACACATCATTGAAATCAACATAAAATGGACTGTATAAGAAAAAGAAAAGAAAGAGAAAATAAAGGCTATCACAAATGAAGAGAGAAAGAAATTGCATTTCATTGAAACTTTTAAGATAACAAGGTTTGGGGTTCTCTTGTATACAATCCCTCCACTGAAGAAAATTCCACTCGCTAGCCACCTTATATCCCTTTTTTGATCTCTTGTAGCTTGCGCTTGGTACACCCTCATCCTCAAAAATTCTTTAATATTATGAAACCACGGTTCACCATCAAGTTCCTCTTCTACCGTGAAATAATAAGCATTTTGATCATGAACTTGTATTTGCAATGGATCTATGTAAGCTTTGTCCGGATGGTGCAACATGGACGACAATGTGGCCAAAGCATCTGCAACTTCATTGTGCATTCTTGGGATATGCTTGAGATAGTTCATATAGACATTGTCGGTACGATATAAGTTTCAAATCCCTTGTCTCCCATTCTCCTTAATTTGATGTATCAAAAGATCCGAGTCACCAATGACCGAAATCTCTTGAACACCCATGTCTATTTCCATTCTTAATCCCAGTATACATGCTTCATATTCGGCCATGTTATTAGTACAGAAAAACCGGAGCTGAGCGATAACAGGATAATGCTGACCAGTTTCTGAAATGAGCACTGCTCTAATTCCGACTCCTTTGCTATTGATAGCCCCATCAAAATATAATTTCCAGCTCGGCTTTTCGTCTTGTTCCAATTCTTCAATATTCATTGTCTCCTCATCAGGAAAATATGTCTTTAGTGGTTCATACTCATCATCAACTGGATTTTCTGCCAAATGATCAGCAACTGCTTGTGCCTTCATTGCAATGCGGGTTACATAAACAATATCAAACTCCGTAAGTAGAATTTTCCATTTAACGAGCCTTCATGTGGGCATATGCTTCTGGACGATGTACTTTAGTGGATCCAAACGTGATATAAAATAAGTGGTGTAAGATGACAAGTAATGTTTCAACTTCTGTGCAACCCATGTTAAAGCACAACATGTCCTTTCCAGCTGAGTATTTTACCTCATAAGATGTAAATTTCTTACTGATATAGTATATTGATTGCTATTTCTTACCCGTCTCATCATGCTGCCCCAGTACACAGCCAAAAGAATTATCCAATACGATCAAATAAAATATCAAGGGCCTTCCAGGTTCTGGAGGAACTAACACAGGAGGATTGGCCAGATATTCCTTGATTTTGTCAAATGCATCTTGACATTCCTCAGTCCAATTCATCGCAGCATCTTTCTTTAGTAATTTGAAAATGGGCTCACAGGTCGACGTCAGCTGAGAAATGAATATTCTAATATAATTCAACCTACCCAACAAACTCATCACTTCTTTCTTGTTCTTCGATGGAGGCAAGTTCTGAATTGCCTTTATCTTTGACGGGTCTAGTTCAATACCACGCCGGCTTACAATGAACCCTAATAGCTTTCCTGATGGTAGTCCAAAAGCACATTTTGCTAGATTGAGCTTGAGATTATATCTCCGAAGCCTCTGGAAGAACTTCCTCAAGTCTTTGACATGATCGCACTGCGTTTTGGATTTTATAATAACATCATCCACATACACCTCAATCTCTCGATTTATCATGTCATGAAACATAGTGGTCATTGCTCTCATATATGTGGCTCCAGCATTCTTCAACCCAAACGGCTTTACTCTGTAGCAATATATTCCCCAAGGTGTAATAAAGTCTGTCTTTTCTGCATCCTCTTCATCCATCAAGATATGATGATAACCCACATAACAATCCACAAAAGAACCAATATCGTGTTTGGCACAATTGTCAATCAATATGTGGATGTTTGGCAATAGAAAATCATCATTCGGATTGGCTTTATTAAGGTATCGATAATGAACACACACTCTGGTTTTTCCGGCTTTCTTTGGAACAGGTACAACATTGGCTAACCAGGTGGGATACTTGGTGACCCGTATGACCTTTTCCTCAAACAGCTTGTTGACTTCTTCTTTTATTTTCACACTGATATCTGTTTTGAACTTTCTCAGCTTTTGCTTAATAGGCAGACATTCCGGATAAGCGGGCAACTTATGTACCACCAAGTCAATACTGAGCCCTAGTATGTCATCATAAGACCAAGCAAATATATCTTTGTACTCATGTAGTAACCTGATCAAGTCTTCTCTGAGTGAGGCCTCAAGTGCACACTAATCTTTGTTTCCCGATTATTGTCCTCATTTCCCAAATTAATAGACTCTGTCTCATTTAAGTTTGGTTTGGGTTTCTCTTCATAATGGCTCAAATCCTTACTAATTTCCTCCAAAACTTCCTCATCCTCATATCCACTTCATCATCATTTTCAATTTCTTATATAACTATTCGATAATCAAGACTGGACCGGGAATCCTTCATGCATGACACATCATTGAAATCTGCAAAAACTGGACACAACTCCCTCCTGATTGGAGGAGGAGTAGCTTCCAAGTTATTTAGCCTGATTTGGGATCCAACAAACTGAACATCCATCTTGCTTGTTCCCTCGGATGCCTCTATCATATTCACGCCTTCAAACAACCTTTCAAACCTTGCTAGTAGCTCACCATCTGGCCTTATCTTTGCATGGCTCGGCATGACAGTTGCCAGACATCTTTGTGTACCAGGTTTGACGAAGGAGTAGGACAGTTTTGGGATACGTTTAGGGAGGGTCCATCCTTTCTTCTTTAATCTTTTGGCTCTCTGTATATCGGCAATGGTTGGCTTGAAACCCATGCCAAAAGTATTAATAATACCCGAAAGATGAACTGGTTGTGTTATACCTTGCAAAGTAACTCCTAGACCTTTTCCCGGAGAGAACCCGTTATTTATTATTTCCTTGGCAACCATGACCGCTGTAGGGGTTACTTTGGTTACTGGGATGCTTTCTCCTTCAGATATCTTATTCACAGTCATAGTGTACATCACTTGGTTCACCCAAGGACCTCTGTCACCCTCGACTTCTTCGAATGGAATGATGGCATTACAAACGTTATCCTCACCATGCACTACTATCTCTTGCTGATCCCATTCAAACTTTACCATTTGATGTAGTGAAGAAGGCACCGCTTTTGCAGCGTGGATCCATGGACGTCCTAATAGGAGGTTATAGGACCCAGCCACGTCCAACACTTGAAACTCCATGGTAAATTACACCGGTCCGATGGTGAAGTCTAGTATGATATCTCCAACGGTATTCTTTCTACCTTCGTCGAATCCCCTTACACATATGTTGTTTCTGTGGATCTTTTTATGATCAATCTTCAGCTTTCCTAGAGTAGACAAAGTATTAGCACTCGACCAATTTTCAACCAAGACACGAGTTACCACTGATTCCTCACACTTCACTGTAAGGTATAACGCCTTATTGTGCTCTGTCCCTTCTAGTGGTAGTTCATCCTCTGAGAATGTTATCCTATTTGCCTCAAAAATTTTGTTTGTAATCTTCTCCAAATGACACACCGTGATCTTTTCTGGTAGATAAGTATCATTTAGGATCTTCATTAACGCCCTTCGGTGTTCATCGGAATGAATCAGCAGAGATAGCAAAGATATTTGAGCTAGTGTCTTCCTTAGTTGCTCAACTATGGAGTAATCTTGAGCTTTCATTTTCTTTAGGAACTCTTCAACTTCTTCTTTAGTTACCGCTTTCTTCACATGGGCCGGATTTTCATTCAAAACTTTTGCCTTCCTTAAATCGTCAGGAGCAAAACATCATCCAGACCGGGTCAAACCATGGGTTTCGCAGATCTCCCCCTTGACTTCTTTCCCTTTGTACATAACAGTTACCTTGTCATTATTCCAAGGTACAACTTTGATGTTCACAATCGGCATCTGAACGACCGACTTGATAACAACTGGTACTATATGTGCCCTTTTCACAGTTAATATGGGATTCACCCCAGGTACATCACTTTTGCAGGTTCAGGTTCAATTACCAGTGCTGGCTGACTTACAGGTGACTCAAACTTTCTCACTCCCGACTTTCTCTTCTGTCTTATAGTTTGCTTTGATTGTCATCACAGTCTGAGAGGGTGTTTTGTAGCTTTCTCCCTGTACTAGCTTTATCATATGTGTTTCATGGTGTACCAGCAAAGGATTTTGTGTTATGTTATGAGTCTCGGGTTCTTGCACCTTAATTCTTCTGGTGTCAATGAGCTCTTGTATAACAGATTTTAGGTGGCAACATTTCTTCGTGTCATGTCCCGATGCCCAGAACAATATTCACAATGGATTGATTGATCTAAGTTTCTCGGTAGAGGATTGGGAATTTTAGGCTCAATAGGATTCAGTATCCCCAATAGTCTTAATCGGTGAAAGAGGCTGGTATGTTTCTCCTAGAGGTGTGAATGTTTTCTTTCTCTGAGCCCTGTCGCTTTTGACTTCCGAGTCGGGACGGAAGCTGGTTCGGTTGGGATTTTTGTAGGTTTTTGGTGGTGGTAGGTATTTTGGGCATGGTAGACATTGTGAGGGGCCGAGGCTCGCCATGAAGGAGGAGGCGGTGGGTAAGACTGGACTTGCTATACAAAAAACTGAGGACTAGTCAGAGGATAATAATGTTGAGGTGGGTTATACGGTGTTGGTGGGTATGGTTGATATGGGAGAGGCTGATGATGATATGGGTTGGGGCCCCGGGACCAAGACCTTCCCTCTATAACTGCCACTTCTTCTTTCTTTTTCTTCCCAATTGATCCTCCCGCCCCCGTCTGAATAACTTGATTTGTAGCCTTGATGGCTGAATAACTCATGATCTTATTCGTTTCAAACCTTCTTCCATAAAACTTCCCATCTTTATTACCTCATTAAAGGTCTTTCCGATTGCACACACCAGATGCCCATAGTATGTCACCTCCAAAGCTTGTAAGAAACAATCTACCATTTCTCTTTCTTTCATCGGTGGATCCATACGGGCCACCTGTTCTCTACACCTGAAACCATATACCCGAAAACTCTCCCATGGCTTCTTTTCCATTTTGGTAAATGACAATCTATGCGAGATGATTTCTAGATTATATTGAAAATGGTTCGCAAATGAATGAACCAAATCATCCCAAATGAACCATCGGGTATGATCTTGACCGGTCTACCATTCTAATGTTGAACCGCTGAGGCTTTGACTGAAATAAGCCATAAATAGTTGATCTTTTCTCCCAGCTCCACGTATTTTACTGCAATAACCACTCAGATGGGCAACTGGATCACCATGGCCATCATACATGTCAAATTTTGGCAATTTAAACCCAACGGGTAGTTGTACCTCGGGGAACAAACACAAGTCCTTGTATGCCACACTAACTTGGCCTCCCAAACCCTACATATTGCGAAACGACTACTCAAGGCTCTTCATTTGCTTGGCCATCTCCTCTTATTCAGAGTTTCTAACAGGTTTCTCCTCCTCTGTCATATCGATAAGTGGGGTGTAAGAATCATGTTGTCTGAGGTGGGTTCTGGAGGGTAGTAATGATTATCCTAGATATAAAATACAGGCTCACTAGAGGATTTGTGTAAATCAGCTGGTAGTGGTGCCTCATACACTGGAGCGGCCTGGGGTGGTGGCGGAGGAGATTGTTTAGGAAGTGAGGGTGGTACTTGTGATGTAGTGGCATAATAGTGTGGGTATGTAGGGTATGTTGAAGATGAGTTCATGGTGGGTGGATCTTGGTTCGGGATTGATGGAGGAATATATGTGGGGTTGGCTATGTAAGTAGGTAAGGGTTGTCCCCTCGACCAAGCCAGATACTTTTCCGACATCTGCTGTTTAAGTTTATATATTTCTTCCTTCATGCTTTTCACATCTACTACTTCCTCCTCTTGCACGGGATCTATGATTGTCGGCTCGATTTCTTGGGTCACTACTTTTGTCATGCTTTTAGAACGAGTGTTGTAGTTGTGATATGCCAGAATGCCAGTTGCTAACTGCTTTATCTGATACTCATCAACGAGAAAAACTTGTTAATAGTTCGATCATAATAGATAAACATCACAGATTTTTAAAAACACAACTTTTTCTTGGCAATTATGCGTCATCCCGGCATTATTGTCTTTCTTTTGACCCGCCAATTTTATTTTTTTTTGGTTTTTCTTTTTTCTATTCTTTTGTTTTCAACCATCTTTTTTCATTGTTTCCTTTTTTCTCTCTTTTTTTCTTTTTGTTTTTCGATACTATATGTTTGACTATCGCACAAGCAATTGCATGTAAGGAAAAATAATGACAACTTTTTGGATTTTCAATTTCATTGATTCTCAAACATTGATTACAAAAGATAATGTTGTACTACAATCTTCTATATGCAAAAAATAAAAATACATAAAATGCATGCCCTATGAATACATTAAAGCTCCTAGTGCCTGCGAGACGTCGTTCGGTCTTACCGCGGGCCTATATGTTAATCCCTTTTGGAGTTTGTCCAGGTTGGTCATCACTTGTTTCACAAAGATCATTGTTGGTGCAGTAAATATGGACTGGGTCATATCCTCGCACAGTTAGCATTTTCGCGTAATATAGTGATCAATGTTGACAATTCTTTCCCTGATAATCTCTTTCTCTTGAAGCAACCTCCCAATCTATTCGGCACGACTATCCAAGGTTCGCTGGCTCTTTTCTTGAAGTTACTGTGGTTCCAATTCTAACCGGGCCATGGCCTTGTAGCAGTGTCCTCTCTCTATGTCAAATTTGTTTCTTTGTTTGCTACTTTTGACCTCGGCCGTGACAATCTTTTTCCTTAGCCGAGCAACTTCAACATTATGTTCATCCTTTAACTGTTGGATCATTCGAGACCTTTCTTCGGTATTCCTGGCCAATTGTTTCCGAACCCCAATTAATTCCTTCTCAGCTTTATCTAGATCAAAGCTATATACGTTCACATTGCGCCGAAAATTATCAATCATCTTTTCATCTCGGGTAAGTCGAACTGGGGTTTCGGTTGCTGCTCTCATCTTCACAATCTGAGCCTTCAATGTTTCATTTTCTTTTATCAGCTATTTCTTTTCGCCCTCATTGGCCGCTGCTTTTAAGCTGTTTTTGAATTTGAGGTCCTGAAATTGTTTCTCCAACATACTGATTTTGGCTCGATATTCATTCTCCTTGGCCAGCCAATCCCATTGTTCCTTTGATAGCTCGGAAAATTCTTGTATGTGAGGTCTCTTCGTCGGTCTCTCATGCTCAAAATCTATGTGGTACAATGCGGAATACCCATGTGACACCTTACCTTTAGCCCGATCTTTCACACAGATGTCCACCCTCAGACATTGGCACTCATTCCATATTTGCCGGATTTTTGCTTCCAGAAATTGCCCATCAAGACTAATCTCTATTGCTTGAAGGCTGAGATCCCCATCTTTTGGCACATTTTTATATCTTCCGAGTTGTCGTAGTATTCGGTATGACGCATAAGGTTGGATACTCTTGAGACCCATTAAAAGGAAATACGACCCTTTTGCTGGCATATATATGACTTCATCGATCGGCAACAATCCGTATGCCAATTCTATTTGGCTAGCAGTAAGTGATCGAAAATATGTGATCCAACCTTTCGACCCTTCTGGCAACTTGGCCTCTTTTGTCCTCATGTAGAATTCTTCGATACAAGTCTTTTTAGACGATCCATAACTCAAAAACTGAGGGTGGTGGCATAAATGCTCTATCATCCACATCTGAAGTAGTAGATTACACCCCTCGAAGAAATCTTCTCCCGCTTTGCAGGCTGTTAGAGCACGGAAGATATCGGCCACTATCATTGGTGCCAAAGTACTGTTGTAATATGTAACGAGAGCACTGGCAATCCCGACAACTCTGATGTCGATGTTCCCATCTTTCCTTGGAAATATTATTAACCCCAGAACGGCTACCATGAAGGCAAAACGCTTGTGTTCCTCCCATTTAGCTCGGTTCGCTTTGCTGTAGAGTTTGTTCGTTGGAACATTGAATCCTCCAACATGGCCATATCTGCGTTATATAAAGTTCATGGTGCAAAACCCGTGGACAAAATCTTCTTTGTGAACATTTCTGGCTATTTTCAAAGAGTCAAGGAATCTATGCACAGTGATGGCTCTTTGAGCAACCGGATACTTGTCCTTTAAGGGAACCTCACCCTTTCCGATATAATTAGCAATTTCTTCCAATGTCGGAGTGAGCTCAAAGTCCATGAAGTGGAGCACGTTGTGTGCGGGATCCCAGCAGGCAACTAAAGCTCGAATAATGTCGCCTCGAGGTACGATGTCAAGTAGCCCAGTAAGATCATTCAAGTATTTCTTGACCCAATCCTGTCCATCTTGACCCAAATCATTCCACCATAATCGTAACACAAAAAGGATCTTATTTATTAGTAAAAAGGGTTCATTTTGCATTGTGCTCATCCTGCACATTTATTAAAGGCGATTTAAACTCATATTATTTGACTCAAAAACAAAAATATTTTTCAAGGAAAATTTTCATCATTTTTCTTCAATAGAATCAGCCTTTCAATACTTTGTTCGAAGATTTCAAGGCTATTATTATTTAAGGGAAATGACTTCAAAAGTGGCCATTTTTGCGCAAACAGCCTTCCAGCGTCCTTTCGGAACATTCATCTATTTTCAAAAACATCGTCACTTTGATTTATTAAAAACTAAAAACTCGACATTTTTTGGATATTTTTTAAAAGGGGTGGTTGGACCTGTCACGGGTTGCCTACGTGTCTCGCCTAGTGGTGAGAATCAAACCAGCGTAGTTCGGTCAAATTGTTTTAAGACCAACTATTTCGACAAAATTATCCTGACTCTTTTCAAATTTCTCTTTTTCCTCAAAATTTCGACAGCGTTTCGTCAATAATTAAGTATTGTTATACTAGAAATCGCTATTTCTCTCCTTTTGTTTTCAGGTATTTAGCCGGTCAGCATAATGGCCCAGGACAAATAAATACAACATATAATCATGCTCGGTCTTTCATATCTCGGTTACCTATCCTAGACGGACCCAACTCCTGTGTTGAGTCCCCTAAGTCAGATATGATGCAAATAATCGTCCTAATTCTTGGCTCAATATCCTGATTTTCAATGGTACTAGACTGTGTACCCAAGCGGACAACTCGGATCGATGAGGGGGCTACGTACTGGGGACCCGTAGGATCGTCCGGCTTTGTGTCTTTTCCAGCTTCTGTTTCTTATTTGGGTATAACTTAACAGAAATGAGAGTCTCAACCAGTAAGAACATCCCCGGAGGTAAGAAGAGAAGGGTTTTTTCGGCACAATTTTATATATACAGTTCACGTAATATCAAAGTGGTAAACATATAGCACGTTGATCAAAGCATATAAGGAAATCAGATATAAACAAAACAGTAATTTAACCGAGCTCGAATTCTTCAACCCTGAACCAAAGTTCTGGGTTTCTTATCCCCAGCAGAGTCGTCAAAGCTGTCACACCTCATTTTTCCATGTATATGCCACTAAGTACTAATACACCCCGGGAAGGGATATAATAATAATAGGGAAGGAGTTTTTCCTATTAAAGGACATTCAGAATGGGATTTATTTATTAAATTTCAGAGTCTCCACTTGGAAAAATAATGGTGTCTCAAGTCACCGGTTTAATCCAGAACCGATAAAATTATGAATCTATTTAACAGTCCATGAAATCAAAAATCCGGATACGGAATTCTGTTAACCTGGGAGAAGGTGTTGGGCACTCCCAGATTTCATGGTCCTAGCACGGTTCAACTGCCATTTGTTTTTTTATCTGATTTCTTTATATACTTCAGTTTTATGCATTATTAATGTCCCGCTTTGTCATTTTTAAGAATTGCGACGTCATGAAAACGCATTTCGAGCTACACCGTTCCAGTACGCTTGTGACTTTAGTGCATTTCAGCTTCGCCGGGATTTGAGATTTGGGTCACATAAATGTGCACCCTTATTAGGAATGTAATATTATTAATTGCGCCTAATGTATCTACGTCTTTATTAATTTTGGGAAAGACCGTGAAATTCGCTAAACGATCCTTCTGAGTCTAGAATTTTATATTGGAATTTATTTGGGGGCCCCGTGTGTTTTCATTTTTTTGTAACGGGGCTCATCCCTTATTTTTAAAAGTCCAATCCTATTCATACACTATATTTTCTATTTTTGTTTTTTCTTCCTAATATATAACTATTTTGTATTAATTTCAGACTTATTAATATTGAAGTCCAGACCGTTAATCATTATTGGGCATGGAGTGTAGACTGCCTAACAGTCCATAATCAAATACAACTGGGCCTCCGGTGCCCAGCATAAAACTCCCTTCCTATTCGAAAGCGTGAGTGTCACATTAATCAGATCTGGGCATGTATTCAAGGATAGGCCCAGACTATTTGCATTTGAAGTGAAATTAAGGCAGGCTAACATTTCAATAACAATATTTTTTAACAAGCATTATTCAGCACTACCAATTAACTGTTTCAAACAATGCCAAGTTATATTTTGACCATTACTGATTTCAGTATTTATCAATTAACTAAGAATGCCAACACTAGTTTAACTTGTTGATATTTAACTACCGAATTAGCAAAGTATTATTTTATGAATTATCTACTAGTTGAGACACTGTTTGCAGAATTATCTAACTATTTTAACTGAAATCAACATTTACATTTTTACCAAAACATGCTCAGATTAAAACTATATTTCAAATCGCCATTTTACAAAGTTGAATACAAAGTTTATGGCTAGTCTTGCTGCAGTAATGTTAAAACAGTGTTGTGATTCGAAATTCAACTACTTCAGGTTTTCAAATTAAAGGATTCCGATTCAGAACTCGACTAACGAAATGGCTAAGCAGTAATATTACATGTCTAATTTCAGAACATATATATATATATATATATATATATATATATATATAGTGTATTAGCTGTGTTTTAGCCAGTTTTAGTTTTATAATTAGGTGATCACCATGACTAACCTACTAGATACGTTTAACTACAGCGTTTTCTACTTCTACTTTAATCTAAATCACATTCATATAGTCTATTGCTTATTACAACCCATTCCTAAATGAATTACAAGAAATCTAAAATTATAACTACAAATATAAGAAAAACAGAAATACAACTTCAACAAATTATTATATATTTCATTCCTTCATCATGTTTCAATTACACCTTCAAGAGATAGTAGTGTACCCGATAAAATAAAAGGAAATTGACGAGTTCTAAGGGATGAAGGAGAAGAGAAATCAGCACTAGCAGCAGCAAAATATCAACGACAAACAGGACCAGATATTAACACATCAAGCTTCCAAACTCAGTAGACAACCAGCAAATAACTCGAGGAATAATACTCGAATTGAATACTAAGTAGAAGACCAGTAGAGTTCTGAATATTAGAACTCTTAGATTGAACCCTCAAACTCTGAAATTCTGAACTTAAAACCAAAAACCAGACCTAATTTCGAATTTCTAAAGCTGGAACCCCAAGAGTTAAATCCCAAAAATCTAACCCAATGTGAAGATTTCGAACCCCTATTTCAGGCTTGAAACAGCCTATTTATAGAGTAAATTTGGAGGGAATTTCGAATTAGTTATTTCTATTTCCCTCCCCAACTTTTTTCTAATTAATTCAATTAAGTATAGTAGAATTTTAACGAAGTGCACTTGAACCCCTGCTAAAAGGTTCTAGGTTGTTCTCTATTGTTCTATTGGGCTGATTTTACCTAGTTGCCCACACTTGCTAAGGTTTATTACATATTTCCCTTTTTACTATGCCTATTCTACCCCTTATTATTCATGTATTTTCAGAAAAACCAAGAATTAAAGTCATTTATACCCCATAAGCTCTATGTAATCTACAGATATACCATTTTCCTTTCCCCTTTTACCCTTTACACTCAATGCTATTTACCCGATCTACTATTAGGTCTGCTGAGTCTCAGGTAATTAACAGATTTAAAATATAATATGTTAAGACTCGTTTTAATTCTTAGCCAGTTTCAAACTAATTAACTTTCAATATTAACCACTCTTTACAAAAATAACCATTCTAAGACCCATACTGTGTTGCAAACATAACCACAAAGGACATTTACACATATAACCTAAATATGCATAAGCACTCAGAAGTTCAGAAGAAACCAACATACAAATCATATTGGCCATATGTATGTTATTTTGCACAAATAGCCCTAATTACGACTAACTTTCAAATTAATCAGAACTCAGAGAGACAAATTGGTAATGGTTGAATTCCAACTAATCAAAACACTAGTCGAGACAGGATCTGTTGAACAATAACATAAAAATAACTAATAGCACATGATTTACAGGTAGATAATATCAGAACTTCAGAATAATAAGTCGATTTCAGGCATACATGTAAGAAACTCAGGTTTTTAACAAGTATGAACACAAAAGAGCAAAGTATAGCAAATAGATGGATTCGTGGCATTTAATCACTTTTATCATGCATAGGGATTTTTAAATAGATCCAGGTATTAAATAGATAAGAGCACACAAAGATACTGAACAGAAACAAGTTTTCAGAGTACTTAGCTTTTAAGGCTTCTTTCTTTTTATTCTTCTTTCTTTATTCTTTCTTTCATTTTCTTTCTTCTTTCTTGATTCTTTCAACATTTCAGAGACTTAGGGTCTCTTAGATGACAGTTCTTCCAAACAGACTCTTAGAAGTCTGGTTTGGGTGTGTGAGGGGGTATTCAGAGACTTAAGGTAAGGTTTTAAGGGGTTTTTGTTTTTGGGTACTCGCCGGAGTAGGGTTCCGGCGAGATATTTTCTAATATTCGAGGAGTTAGGGGAATATTCGAGATATAAGATTATGGTAGGGTGATAGATCATCTCAAGATGATTCGATTGTGTTAAGGTGGAGGTCTGGTTCATACCCTGGTGGTCGCCGGCTAGGGTTCTGGCGACCGGAATTTCAAGAAATAGAGACTATAAGTTTTTGGACGAGGTTAATAGTGTTAGAAGTGTTAGAAGAAGAAGATAGGGGTTTAGAGGCTTGGCCCGAGCCAGAGATGATGACTGTGAGAGAAGAGAGGGGGGAGGGAAAAAAGGGGTCTCATGGCGGCTAGGGTTTGTTTATGAAGAGGTGTGTTTGTATAATGAAGAATGAACGGGGGTTTGGAGATATATACTGATTATCTGTTGTTGTTTCTCAACCATTGGATTTAGTTAGCTGAATGGTCCGGATATTTTGTCCTCAAAACGTTCTTGTTTGGTTTAGTGAGGTCTCTTATTTGGTATGTTAGATTAGATGTTTGAACGGTCATGATTTAATTCCTTAGGCTACGTCGTTTGGTCAAATAATACACCAGTCTCGTCCGTTTGATTAAGTGTGATGGGTGGCTGTGATTAATTATTCACACGGTATCGTTTTATTAATAAAGCCACCGCATTACTTGGTCCGTTGATCAATTGTATCAACGGCGCAGATTTAACATGTTATACGACGTCGTTTGACCTTGTAACTGGGCAGACCGGTTCAATTGTTTGGGCTTGGTCTATGTCGTGTATTTGGGCTGAGTATATTATGTGTATTTGGCCCAATTTGGTATTTCACATTGTATTTTTTTTTGTTACTGTATTTTATTTAATTTTCTGTATTTTCCTTTGTATTTTATACTTATTTTCCTTGTATTTTTATATTAATGTTTTTTCCTTGATTTTCCAATTTTTTTGTATTTTTACTTGATTTTCTAATTTCTTATTAATTACTCTGTAATTTTTGTGATATTTTCTAATTAATTTCCTTTTTGTATTTCATTTTAAATTTTATTTTAATCAATTAAAAACAAACACATGCATTTTCTATACACTAATAAAACTAATTGCAATCAAAAATCATTTTGCATATTTTTATTTTGGAATTTAATTGCTTGGGGCAAAAATCATGTGCTCACAGTGGGTAGAGAGAATGATTCCGTATGTGGAGAAATGTCGCACCTGGGCTGCATTTCGTGAACGATACGGCCTACCAGGTAACTCTTTGACTACGGTTTTGAGGTTTCCTTAGGTTTATTTACCTGAATTATTCTTGTTGGCAGGTCGGAGCACCCCCAAGAAGAAGAAGAAGAGCGTTGTTGCCTCGCTTGGGGCGGGGACTGACTCTGAAGACGAATACATACCCTGTGGCTCACCCAGTGATAACGTTTCGGAGGTTCCTCAACCTGAGGTTGCGCTTGGGGATGCGTCCACACGTGAAGCAACTCCTTCGCCGCCATCCCCACGGTCTGTGGAGGAGACTTCCGAGGGCGAGGAGCCGCCGGAAAGGATAATACGTTGGTTGATAATTGGCAAGAGGATAGCCACATAAGATGACACGGCGAGTGAGCCCCGCCGGGAGTCAAGGCTAGTTTTTATGGTCGATGCCATATGTTCTAGGAGGTCTCCCTATGGGAGGGCAGTTCTTGACGCCACTCCAGAACACATCCTGGAGTGTGGCTCGTCGGTTGCCGCTGAAGAAGCGGGTGATGGTGAGAGGGTGGACCCTGAGGCCACCCCCGTGGATGCATATGCATCAACGAGAAGTCTAGCCCATGTGGGGATGATGACGGGTGGATCCAATCGTCGTATTCTTATCCCATGCGGGTATAACCTATTGCAACACAACGAGCAGGCTACAGTGGATATGATCGTGCTATGTGTGGCCGCTGAGCATGAAATGTTAAAAGGTGTTAGCGACAGGGATTTATCTCGAAGGGTTGCTAGCACGGCCTTGCAGGTATATTTCGATTTTCTTCATGTGTTGTAAAGTAAACTTTGATGCATACTGACTTGCCTTTTCTCTTTTTCCTCTTCTTTAGACTCTCCTTTTGGAGGTAGAGAGGGGTTCGCGAGTGCAAAGGAAGGCCGTCACCTTTAACAAGGTGGTAATGCTTTGCCAAGCATCAAGAATTGGCGGACCTACTCAAGCAGGACCCGCAAATGTTTGGTATTTCGTGAGGGCTTGGAGTAGTCGGAGGCCCAGTTGAAGCGAAGGTTGAGCCGGAGTAAGTTGATGAACAGCTGATGGCCTCTTTGGCTCGAAATATTGAACTGGAGACTCTTCTCCAATCAAAGGAAGATGAATTGGAGGTTGGCCGTAGGGTAGCGGCGGAAGCCGCTAATTTGCGAACTAAGGTCGGTGCCTTAACTGCTAAGCTCAATGCCAAGGCGATTGAGGTTGAATCCTATAAGCAAATTATTGCGTCCATGTTCGATGAGGTTGTGCATGGAAGGGTGCGGGAGATGTGGGTGTACGCTGAAGCTAAGCTGGTCGTGTTCGAGGAATTCTTAGATGCGGGCCAAGCTACTGAGGTGGAGGTTGAGGATCTGCGACATGTAGCTCGGGTCGCCTGTGAATCCTGCAGATATAGTTCTGATTCCCCAGACCGGACGGGCTATAATTCTGAATACATTAACCATCTAGGCTCTGGTTCCTAGATCTCTGCAACTTATCGGGTCGACGGCAGCAGTAGGCGAATGATGGACCAGCGGGGGATAGTGAACGGAACGACGGACCAGCGGGGGGTGGTGAACGGGATGGCGGAGCACGTTAGGACTTGTACTCATTTTGTTTTGCTATTTTTTAGAGATGTAAATGGGTCCTGTTGTACATGTATTTTCTAATGATAATGGAAGTTATAATTTTTTTGTTACTCTCTTCTTTTTGTATCATTTATTTTTGGTATCCATCTCCGCAGAGTGGATGCTTGCTTGTTTGTAAGGTTCTTTAGTGTGGTTCTCAAACGTTTTTTTGTGTTATTCGCCGATAGGAAGAGGATTTAATTAATAGTGGCATGCTTTATCTGCTACTTACATGCCTTGCACCGGAATCGAACAGAGTTGGCGACTGTTTACCACGGCGGCCTCAGCTGTAATATTGTCGATGGCCTTAGCCATGTATGTAACTTTAAATGTTGTCGAGTTGCTCGTTTGTCATAGTCAAAATGGATCGACTTACTGACGATGATGGCTTTAGCCTTTTGTATGATTTGGGGCGGCCTTGGTCGTATACGTAACTTCGACTGTCGTCGAGATACTTTGTTTTTCGTAATCGAGCTGGGTCGACTAATTAGTGATGGTATCCTTAGCCATTTACACGTTGGAGATGGCCTTGGCCATATACGTGACTTTGAATGTCGTAGAGATAGTTCGTTTGTCGTAGTCGAGCTGGGTCTACTTATTGACGCCGGTGGCCTTAGCCATTTACACGTTGGAGATGTCCTTGGCCATGTATGTGACTTCGACTGTCGTCGAGATAATTCGTTTGTTGTAGTCGAGCTGGGTCGACTTATTGATGATGGTGGCCTTAGCCTTTTACACATTGGAGATAGTCTTGGCCATGTACATTACTTCGACTATCGTCGAGATACTTTGTTTCTCGTAGTCGAGCTGGGTCGACTTATTAAAGATAGTGGCCTTAGTCATAATATTGTCGATGGCCTTAGCCATATATATTGGAGATGGTCATAGTCGTTCATACATTGGAGATAGTTGTAGCCGCTCATACATTGGAGATGGCCTTAACCATTCATACATTGGCAATGGACTTAGTCGTTCATAAATTGGATATGGCCTTAGCCGTTCATACAATGGAGATGGCCTTAGATGTTCATACATTGGAGATGGCCTTAGCCATTCATACATTGGAGATATCCATAGTCGTTCATACATTGGATATGGCCTTAGTCGTTCATCCATTGGAGATGGCCTTAGCCGTTCATACATTGGAGATGGCCTTAGCCGTTCATTCATTGGAGATGGCCTTAGCCGTTCATACATTGGAGATCGCCTTCGCCGTTCATACATTGGAGATGCCCTTAGTACGTTGGAGATCATACTAGTCTAGTCCCTTTGTCATGCCAGTCAGGAGGGCGTATGGAGTGGCTGGTGTGATAAACTTATTTCTTAAGTATCCCAGGTGTCCCCTCTGTCGCTTCGTTAAAATCCTCCCCAAGAAAACCCTATTGGAACAAAACGCGGGTAAGGAAAAAAGAGTGCGATTCGGGAGGCGCCTTTCAAAAATGGAAATACTTCAAGTGGGTGATGTTCTAATTGTTTTGGAACATTTTACTTCCATTGTCTCTCATTGAAATGCCCATTTATTTGCTGCTGCTTTGATTTTGTATGGTCTGTCCCAGTTGGTGCCCAGCTTTCCTTCACTTGGGTCTTTTGACGCCAACGTTCTGGCTTTGAGGACGTAGTCATCCCCTTTGAGTAGTCGTATTTTGGCCCTCTTGTTGTAGTACCTTTCGACTTGTTGTTTCTGGGCCATCATTCTTATGTGGGCCATTTCTCTTATTTCCTCGGCCTCATTGAGGTCTTGAAGTCTATTCATGTCATTCTCTACTCCACTTGTATGTGAATACCTCAAGCTTGTTTCGCCAACTTCGGCCAGTATGACCGTGTCGGTTCCGTAGACCAGTGAGTATAGTGTTTCTCCTGTGGAGGATTTGGGCGTGGTCCGGTGTGCCCATAGCACTTCTGGTAGTAGCTCAGGCCATAGCCCTTTGGCGTCCTCGAGCTTCTTCTTCAGTATGTTTAGTATCATTTGTCGTTGGCAGAGGGGTGGTATGGCGTGAAGCGTATTCGCTTAATATGCCATTTGTCGAAGAACTTTGTTGTCTTCTGACCAATGAACTGGCATCCGTTGTCGCAGGTGATTTCTTTGGGGATGCCGAAGCGGCAGATGATATTCTTCCATATGAAAGTGATGACTTCATATTCGCATATTTAGGTGTACGCACCTGCTTCCACCCACTTGAAAAAAAAGTCAATTAAAACTAATAGAAATCATACCTTTCCTCGTTCTGTTGGTAGCGGATCAACTATGTCCATTCCCCATTTGATGAAAGGCCATGGGGATGTGACTGAGTGGAGAGGCTCTCCTGGTTGGTGTATCATGGGGGTGTACTTTTGGAATTGTTTGCATCGGCGGACATATTCCGCTGCGTCTTTTTTCATAGTTGGCCAATAGTAGCCGACCTGTATTAAGAGTGCATGAGGGCGCGGTTACCTGTGTGAGTGCCGCAGTGACCTTCATGTATTTCTTTGAGTACTGGCATCGTTTGGTGCGGCCTTAGGCACTTGGACAAGGGTCCACCAAAATTCCTTTTGTAGAGCTCGTGGTTTATCAAGCAATACCAGGCGGCCTTAGGTGGGAGTGTTCTATCCTACAAATAGGACACAAACTGGTTACGCCAGTCCCAAGTCAAATTTAATGAGAGTACCTCAGTATTATGAATGGATAAATGAAGGAGGGTGACCACACTTTCTTTGTCGAAATTTTTAGTGGTTGCGGCTAGTTTCTCTAAGTCGTCTACATAAGCGTTCCGAGCCCTCGGAACCTATTCGAAGCGACACTCATCAAGCTTAGTCATTAATTTGTGGATTTCTGACTAGTACTTTTGCAATCTCTGCTCCTTGATTTGGTAAGTCCCAGTGACTTGGTTCACCACGAGCTGGGAGTCACAATGAAGAACGAGTCGTCGAGCTCCATACTTGATGGCTAGTTTTATACCTGCAATAACAGCTTCGTATTCGGCCTCTTTGATAGTCATCTCGAGGCATCATTTGGACTAGAAAATTATTTTGCCCGTAGGGTACTCGAGAATGAGTCCAGTCCTGATCCCGAGGCATTTGCGGCAACGTCAGTGTAAAGATCCATAGGTCGATGTTGGAGGGGGAATGATGTGCCTCTTGTTCCGCCTCTGGCAGTATCTCTATGTTGATGTCGGCTATGAAGTCGGCGAGTACTTGTGACTTGATGGTGGTTCTCGGGAGATAAGAGATATCGTGCTCGCTGAGCTCTATGGCTCATCTGGAGAGCCTGCCTGATTACTTAGGCTTATGTAGGACGCTTCTCAAGGGGAAGGTTGTCACTACTTTTATAGGGTGGCACTGAAAATAGGGTCTGAGCTTCCGTGAAGCTACAAGCAATGCCAGAGCTAATTTTTCAAGGTTTGGATACCGTGTTTCGTCGTCCATTAAGGTTTTGCTAATATAGTAAATATGGGATTACGTACGTTTGGTCTTGTGAACCGATACTGCGCTGACGGCGACATCAGATACAGCCATATAAAACAGTAGGGGCTCGCACGGATTTGCTTTGTCTAGCAGTGCTGGCGAAGATAGGTACACCTTCAATTTTCTCAAGGCTTTGGCACATTCCTTATTCCACTGTAACACATTTTCCTTTCTTAGTATATTGAAAAATTTGTGGTATCTGTTGGAGGGTCGCGAGATAAATCTAGATAGGGCAATTATTCTCGCTGTCGGCTTTTGAACCTATTTTTTGTTGTTCAGCATTTCAGGTATTGCATCTATCGCCTTGATCTGATCTGGGTTGACCTCAATACCTCGCTCTGATACAAGAAATCCTAAGAATTTCCCTGAGGATACACCGAAGGTGCATTTCTCGGGGTTCAGTTTCATCTCGTATCTCCTTGATATTCTGAAGGCTTCCTTCAGGTGGTCGATGTGATCCTCTTTTCTTGTTGACTTCACCAACATATCGTCGATATAGACTTCCATAGTCTTACCGAGCTGCTCTTTGAACATCTTGGTGACCAGTCTCTGGTACGCAACCCTTACATTTTTTTAGCCCGAAAGGCATTACCTTGTAGCAGTAAGTCCCTTGATGGGTGATGAAAGTTGTCTTCTCCTGATCCTCCTCGGCCACATGAATTGATTGTAGCCAGAGTAGGCATCTAGGAAGCTCAACATCTCATGTTATGTGGTGGCGTCAATCAATTGGTCGATATGAGGTAGTGGGAATGAATCCTCCGGGTGTGCTTTGTTCAGATTGGTGAAATATATGCACATTCTCCACTTCCCATTTTTATTTTTGACCATGATGACGTTGGTGACCCATTGGGGGTAGTTTGATTCCCTTATGGAGCCATTGGCAAGTAATTTGTCTACTTCCTCGCTGACCACTTCATTGATTACGACATTGAATTTCCTTCTCATTTGTCGTACGGGCGGATGTAATTGATCGATGTTCACCTTGTGGGCAACAATGTCTCGCAGAATCCCAGGCATATCTGAGTGGGAGAAAGAAAATAGATCTGTATAGTTAGTTAGGAATTCATGATACTTATAGGCTGGGAGAAAGAAAATAGATCTGGGCTGGTGTCGTCCAATTGGACTGGTTGAGATCTTCGACCATTGCTTTATAGGCTTCCACGACATCGGAATCTCTAATGGCGTCCACTGTTGAGTCGGCTTTAGTCCCTGACATGGCTAACTATTATGCCTCTGCACTCGCCCCCTTTAGTGTTTGGGTGTGTGTGCAATCTTGAGCTATTTTGTAGTATTCCTGCACCGTGCGTGGCTCTCCCCTGATGCTAAATACTCCCTATGGGGTAGGGAATTTAATCACTTGGTAAAGTCTTGAAGGTATTGCGCGCATGGCATGTATCCACGGGCATCATATGATGAAGTTGTATGCCATTTCTTGGTTCATCACGTTGAAAGTTGTTTCCAGCGTGACTCCTCCCACTAAGACGGGTAACGTTATTTCTCCGGATGTCCGTTCCACTATATTTTTGAAACCAGTTCGTGTTATGCACCACAGTGTTACCCTATCCTTGAGTCCCATATGTGCAAGGACCCTTGGGTGGATCATACAGGCGCCACTTCAATCATTGATCATGACTCTTTTAACATCCGTATCAGCGATACGTAAAGTAATAACTAAAGCATCATAGTGAGGGAAAGACCAACCGTCGGCATTAGACTTATCAAAGGCGCTACTATCTTCAAATTGTCATATCATTCATGGGTGGTGGTCCGCTTTAGTCTGTGTGTGTTGGCAAAATTGACGTGATTGATCACTGACTCGTCGCCGCCTTCGAGGATCATGTTTATTATTCGTGTTTGGGAAGGCAGCTTTTGCATCCTGCGGGGTTGTTCCCTTCCGCATGCAAAGTTGGGGTTTTTCCCATCCGCGTGCAAAGTTGATTGTCCCTTTATCACTGAGTAATTCCCTCAGGTATCCCTGGTTCATCATCCTGACCACTTCTTGTCGTAGGCCTATGCAGTCTTCAGTTTTGTGTCCCCATTCCTGATGGAACTAACATAGGACATTTGATTTCCTTATGGAAGGGTCTTATTTCATCTTCTGCGGCCACTGCACCTTGGTGCCTAGCTTCTCCAGTGCGTACACTACTTCTGAAGGAGACACGCAAAAGTTATGTGCGGGTAATAGAGGGCGTACTTCTTTCATTTCAGAGTAGGGCGACGTGTCACTGTAACGCATCTGTATGTCTGGGTGGCGGATGGGAGGATCTCGTGTATGGCTGATGTCGGCCTCTGTTAGAGTGTGGGAGTTGTTCTCTCTATTCTTCGTTGTGTTGATCTCTCCTTGTTTCTGGGTGTATCGCTATTAGTCATTGAGTTGTCCCATTGAGATCATCCTCGTCCGCTTGTACCTCGGCGCAATAGGCATTGTGGATTTCCTCCCATGTGGTAGGGGGATATTTCATGAGGCAGCTCAGCATCTTCTTAGTCGCCCTCGAACCGTCCCTTCTTAGCCCGTTCTGGAAAGCAGCGACTGCCATACCTTCCGATACATTTGGCAGACTCATCCTTACCCTGTTAAACCTGTCTAGGAAGTCCCTGAGCCCTTCTCATGTGGTTTGTCTAACGACGAAGATTTCATTGACCCTTGCTTCCTCTTTCTTCGCACCCGCATGGGCGGTGAAGAACTTATCCGCCATTTCCTCGAATGTTGATATTGCCTTAGCTGGTAACTGAGAGTACCATGTCAAGGCTCCTCCTGTCAACATTTCGCCAAACTTCTTCAGCAGCACCGGCGGTGCCTATTCTTTTGATAGGTTGTTGCCCTTCATATCACTGACGTAGTGGATCAAATGATCCTCGGGATCTGTGGTTCCGTCGTACACCCTCAAATAGGGAGGAATCTTGAAGGTCTTTGGGATAGATTAAGGGGCAGCTTCTTCAGTGTATGGTTGTTCTACAACCTCCCCACGTCGCACTTTGGTAGCAACTTGGGAGCTCCGGGGATCTTTTCTACCATCTCCCGGTGTTCCTTTATTTGGTCGTGGAGTGCATTTTTTTTCATTTTCCATCTTCCTTAGTATGGTTGTTAGTGTACCATCACTGGTCTGTGCCTCGATGGGTTGGTTATTTACTCGTGTATCCCCAGGTTCGCCCATGGCAGCGGTAATGCTTGCCGTTGGCACACACCTGATGTTGCCTTGTGGTGATTTCTCGACTAAGCCACTTCGAGTGCTTGTTAGCCACTCTTCCAATAGTTTTTTAACCACCGAGGGTGCTTCTTTAGCAGCAGACGTGGAAGCTCCTTTTTTGTGCAAGATCGTCAGATCCTCGGATGGGAAAGATGAGATCTTTGCACCTGTGTGATGCTGGGGGTTGCGTTTGTGATGACATCGTCACTAGCCTTGTTGAGATTACCTAAAAGATTGACTATGACACCCACTATAGCTTTCGATCTAGTATTATTTTCGGTCATCTTTTATTTTCGTTTGTTGTAGAGAAAGGGTTGGTTAATCTCTAGGTGGATACTATGATTTTGATTCTCGAAATTTTCACAGACGGCGCTAAATTGTTTGGCTCAAAAGTTAAGAATATACTTTGTAAGCTAGAAAACAATCAAAAATATGAAAGGGTAAATCGTAATCAAATATAATAGACCTAGAAATGTAATAATAATGTTATTGTCGTAGATCTAATATTGTAAGATGATATTATGAGCTCAAGAGAAGATGTTCGTTAGAGATAGAGATAGAGAGATAATAGGAGAAAATGAGAGAGTTGTATTATTCAAGAATAACATTGATCCCTCTTTTACAATGGGAAGGTCCTCTTTATATAGGGGGAGCCTTCCTTAAAATAATAATAAAAATACAAGAAGTGGTCGACGTCCTCCTAGCGAGGACGTTGAATTTTAACTGACATCGCCTTCACCCTTATGTCTGAGCCGTGGCCTTACTTTAGCAGATATACGCTTACTGGGCGTGCCCTTTGGCGTAGAGGTGTATATGGCCAAATTTGACACCATACAAGTTCATTCTTTTTGGAACGGATCAAAAAGAAAATAAGTTCACATAAACTGAAACAGAAGGAGTAATATATTATATATGGCTAATATTAAGGCTTCTACTTGACTTAAAGATAAGAGTTTTTCTCTCTCTTTTTGATAATATATAGATATAAATTCTATGGTGAAGAAGAAAACATATTCTGTGTACTCAATGTGAATTTTGACTGCGAAGGTAAGCTTCAATATGAAACTGTATGAAATTTATTTATTTTAAGTGTTCATATTTTTTTAATAAAAAATGCATTCTAATTTATTTATTATTTATGTGTAAATGTTGCATTTCTAATTTAGATTATATTATTGTAGATCATATTGTTATTTATCATGATTTCTGTTTTATTTTCCTTTTATTGACCACCAGTTAGCCTCTAATTAAGAAAAAAAGTCTGACTTAAATATTGGCTTTTTTAGCGTATGTTTTAATATAAGCAAGAAGGAACATAATTTCACTTGTCAAGAAATAAACTAAACTAATAAAATAATATTGGTTATATGACTCACATAGTAAAAACTTTCGTTGGCAAGAAACCAATAGTAATTATATATATATATATATATATATATATATATATATATATATATATATATATATATATATATATATATATATAAGATCGGTTCCAAAATAAAGATACTTTTATAGTAAAATATTATTATATATTATGATTAATATAGAGAAGTCTCTATAAAAATTCTTTTGTGGTCTGGGCCGAGTATCAACAAGCCTATGAGGTTGAGTTATTCATAAGAATTCCAAGTACAAGCCCTTCAGACCCCAATTTATACGGCCCATGGTAATTAGCCTCAATTGGATTATAAGAGTTTTCAGAGAAGTCATCAAAGAAATATAAATCAAAACCAAATCCAGTAGCCACTACGATGCTTTAATTTTATGAATCTTTACTTCCTGTAGCAAATGTTGATATTTTATTTATCTTAAATAAACTTTTAAAAATTTATATTCCAGAGCTACCTTTTTATTTTTATAGCCAAATATCTCGTTATGGTTACCTCATACTTTTAAGCCATAAAATACGCCTTTCAGATTTTTCTCCCTCATTCTTTAAGATTTTTCTCCACCCTCTTTCTTTCAACTTGTGACGACACGACACGTCGTCACGTGAGTCACCACCCCGTTTACCCCATATTGTGTTGCTTTATGTTTCACTATCGATATTGGGCGTGTTAGAATTTAATTGAAGTGATTTTATTAAGAAATGAGACACTTAGTCTCTTTTAAGAAGGCTTAAGTTGGAAAAGTCAATTAGATGTTGACTTTGTGAGTTACACGGCTCGGAATTGAATTCCGATGATTCGGTTAGCTCCGGTTGATGATTTAAGGCTTAGGAGCGCAATCAGAAGTAATTTTGGAGGTTCGATGAAGAAGTTAGCTTATTTTGGCAAAGTTAGTATTTGGGTGATTTCCGGTTGATAGGTGATATTTTGATCTGGGAGTCGGAATGAAATTCCGAGAGTTGCAGTAACTTCGTTAGGTGATTTCGGACTTGTCTGCAAAATTTCAGGTCATTCGGACGTTGTTTGGTCGAGTTTTTAATCGAATGTGAGTTTCGGAAGTTTTAGTTTAACTTAGGCTTGAATCCGTCGTGATTTGATGATTTTTATGTTTGTGGACGTGATTTGATGAATGGAACAAGTTCGTATGATATTTTGGAGTAGGTTGGTATTTTTAGTTGAGGTCCCGGGGGCCTCGAGGTGATTCCGAGTGGTCAAATGGACTATTTTTGATTTTGAAGCATAGCAGATTTTTCTGCTGAAGTGTTGCAGAACTTTGTTCATCGCGTTCGCGTGAGGTGTAACACGAACGCGTAGAGTAATTAGGAGGACCTGGAAATTTGCCTTTGCGTTCGCGAAGGGGAGGCCGCGTTCGCAAAGCTTTGGAATTTTATTGATCGTGTTCGCGTAAAAGGGTAACGTGTTCGCGTAGGCCTGGAGGTCTGGCCATCGCATTCGCGGGAGGAGATCACGCGTTCGCGTAGGAGGGCCTGGGAGCCCAGATCATTTAAGTCATCGCGCTCGCGATGGACTGATCGCGTTCGCATAGAGGGAATGTCATTGTGCAACGCGTTCGCGTGGCTTGTGTCGCGTTCGCGTAGAGTATTTTTTAAAAGTTTGGTATTCGTGTTCACGTGGGTGAGTTCGCAAACGCGATGAAGGAATTTCAGGATTCGACAGAATGTTTTAAGGACATTTCACCCGCGAACCAACTCATTTCTTCCACCATTTTTTAGCATCTTGGGAGCATTTGGACGGGGATTAAGAAGGTTTCAACTGGGAATCGATGGGAGGTAAGTTTTATAAGTTAAATGCATGATTTTATTGAATAATCATCCTTGAAATTCATGAGATTATGGCTAAATTATAAGAAATTAGGGGTTGAAACAAAAACTCTAAATTTGGGATTTGAGGGGCCCTCTGTGGTCCGATTTGGGAGTTTTTGCTATGTATGGACTCATGGCGAGACGAAGATTCCGGAAATGTGAAATTTGAAAATTTTTGAGATGTTAGCCCGGGGCTCGGGTTTTTCTAGTTTCGAGATTTTTGTCATAATTCGATTGTTTTCAATTGGGTATTGTCCCATTAGCATATTGTGATATATTTATCCTTATTTTGGTTAGATTTGATGCGCATGGAGGCTAGTTTGAGGAGAAAAGGCATCGCAGACTAGAGTTTTCGCAGGTTCGAGGTGGGTAATACTTGTAAATGATGTCCTAAGGGTTTGAAACCCCGGACTTGCACATCATGGTGCTGTATTATGGTGACTTGCACGCTAGATATGAGCGTGGGGTAGAGCACCGTTAGAGATTGTGACTTGGTCCGTCCCGATTATTGATTTTACTATGTGATTAAATGAAAACTATTTGATGCTATAATGATTTGGGCTTCGTGCTGAATATTTGAATACTTCGGGGATTAAAATCACTACTTTTGCATTACTGTGCACATTTCTATCCCAGTCCCTGGTTTAAAATATTATTTTGCAAACTCAGCCATCTTTCTAAGATTTGGAAACTTAATTGGTATTTTACTGACATTTTAGCTGAGAACTGCTATGTTACTATTGCCCAAGGGGCTAATGAGCATTCATGACTATGCATGGATCGGGCTGCACGCCGCAACGGGAGCGCTATTGATATTGTTCTTGGGCTGTAGGAGCCTATCCGGAGTCTAAACCCCCCATAGTGAGCGTCAGGCGCACAAATGGATCGAGCTGTACGCCGCAACGTCATGTGCATTGCATATTCATGCATTGGTTTTTGTTTGCACTACGTGGTATGATATTTAGTACTCATATATATTATTGGCATACATGTATAACCTACCTTGTTGACCAGATACCCTGGTATAAATTGCTAAAAGAGTATTGTGCCAGAGGGGATGATTTGTGTGCGGACTTGCACTACTTGATATCCTATTGATGTGCTTAACTGTTAATAATGAAAGAAAGAAATATTTTCAAAAGAGGTTTTAAACTGAGCCAGATATTTTATAAAGGATTGTCATGGAACTTCTGCTATCTAAAAGGTGTTGTACTGTATTTTATAGCATGGGGTAGTGCTGTTGCGTGGTTTCTTTCCTCTCAACATTTTTACTCTTACTACCACTGAGTTGGAAGTACTCACTTTACTCTCTGTACTATGTGTGCAGATTCAGATATTTTGGGAGTTTAGCTGAGCTTGTTGCTATTTCACAATGTATTTGGAGTTGTCGAGGTAGCTGCCTAACGGACGTAGGACCCGACTCCTCCCCAATTCCTTTATTATTATTTTCGTAGAATTTAACAATTGTAGTATTGGAATCTTATTACTCAGTATTGTTAGAGGTTCTAGACTCATGACCCCCAGGTCTTTGGGAGATTATTCGGCTTATTTCTATCTACAAGTTAAAACCTTTAGCTTCATAGCTTTTAATGATATTCAAATAACTGATTTTGAGCTTCATGCTCGGGTTGAGAGTATAAATGGTCGGGCTTGCCTAGCAATTGTGTTGGGCGCCATCACGATCGAGTTTGGGGTCGTGACAAGTTAGTATTAGAGCCTAGGTTACTAGGCCTCATGAGTCATGAGCCGGTTAGTAGAGTCTCGCGGATCGGTACAGAGACGTCTGTATTTATCATCGAGAGGCTGCAGAACCTTTAGAAAACCTTCACTTTCTTGGAATTCTTATCGTGTATACTTGATTCAGCTTGAAGTATAACTCTTAAAATTCCTTTCACACATCTGTATGCACATGTCAGTGCTCAGTAGTATATGTGCCTTGATGGCTTGTGATTACCCGATGGGGGGGGGGGGGATATGTAATATCCGTTAGTTTGATGTTGGGCTAGTCTGGATGACTACAGGCCAAATCTTTGCTTATGGCTTGAGAACTAAGGTGCTAATTTTGTGAGCTGGTGTTATAAAATTATATGTTCAGTATTGTCCCTAATTGTGGGAATGGCGGCTGGATAGCTACGTAACGAGTATGTTGGTACGGTGCAGTGTGTATGACAGTAGAAGGTATACAAAAACATGAACTAAAGGTAAAGCTTATGGTTAATTGGCTTGTCATACTAGCTAGATAAGTGTCGGAGCTGAGATAGCTTCTGTAAATGTATTATGACGAAATCTATGTCGAGGAGCACATCTTGAAATGTCGAAAACATTAAGGAAAGAAAATGCTCTTACTTGGTTGAATAGCCCAATAATGGAGTGTCGAAAGGTATTTTATATGAGTTACGATTCACATAGGTGCAACACATGTCGATGTATCAATTTTTATAATATAATATATGTATCGTGAGATTGATGTTATTGATATACATTATGATGCTTTATCAAGTTGTGGATTTGTTGTTAGGATGGTTCTGGTGATTCTCTGGCAGGTGGATAGGCCCAATTACAGAGGAGACTCTGCAAAAAATTTTGAAAATTTTTTGACTTAGTAAAAAAATATAGTCGCCTAGAGAGTAGGCTTAACTGTTATGTAAGTGAATGCCCAAAAATGCGGAAGAGTTAAAATTCCAGATGATTTGTGTTTCCACAAGCTTATGAAAGAGAGAGTTTAATCTCACTATGGTATTATGACAGCAATAGAGCATAAGCATTATGAGCATAGTGTGTTGTGATATATGGCTTTGAGCCAAGTTGGGGAGCTTGTTAATGGTTAGCAGATTGTGTGGTTATGTACTATGTTAGTTCTGATTTGATGCATGCTAGTGAATCAGTTCTGGTTGCGGAAATTGGGTCGAGAATGGCACGAGTGAAGGAAACTTTTTGACAAGATGTCAAGAGATAGGATGAGCAGGAAAGAAGTTTTGATGGTTAAGATAAATTGGTATTGTCTTCAGCGTCACCAGAGAGCAGTGTTGCGTCCCGATTAGTGATTATTGATTACTTTACAGCATTACTACGATCAGTGGTTTGGAGGTACGCTCCATATATTGTTGTGGTAGGTTGTGGGAGTGTGTCCCACGTGAATATTATATAAGTGTGGCATGTGATCACTTGATTGGTTAATAATGTAAACCAAGTATGAAGGTTGTGATGGTGTCGTTAAATTGAAGATTCATGCCTAGAGGGCACTTTGCATATTGGGTTGTGAACTGGAGAGGATTACCCCGATTGTGATAGTTGTTCTTGTGCATAAAATGGGAGGTATTATGGATCTTTGAAAGGTTATCAGACTAGTTTAGTGTGATCAGAATCGGCTTGAAGTCGATGGATAGATTTAATGTGAATAATGGCTCTAAATCAGGCCAGATGTGTGCATTTTTGTAATGCGGTCCTCATGGAGGAGTAGCTAGGTCGATGCTTCATTATCAGATAGCTCGCATAGTGATGCATTCCATCGTGTGATTTGTGAAATGGCTCGAGAAATTGCTTATGTATTGAGAGCCTGCAATGGGATGATGTTACCTGTGCAACTTGGCTCTTGAAATCTAGATTTGTATATCGCACCTCAGTTGTGCTTGAGTTTTGTAGTTTATAACCCTAAATATCCCCTAGGGATATTATGCACTTACCATGCTTATGACCGATATTCGGTATTTGGTTATAATGAATAGATTTGGCTCGATGCGTATCTCCTTATGTGGGATCTATGTGTGGATCGGGTGGCACGCCGCCATGGGTATGTTATCTGTATCGGGTTGCATGCCGAAACAATGTGAAATCGAGTATAGTTTTCTATATGCTATCTTTGTATGCCTTATTTCTTATTTTCCAAGGAAAGTCTGTATTAGTGTGTAGGATTTGATAATTCTTTCCAAAGCTCATTTTTTTGAATTGCATTCGAATTGGTAGCCTATTGGCACATTGGGGCATCAT
>JASVEL010002810.1:0-181038 GCA_032618575.1 Nicotiana noctiflora
GTACTGCGGACGCTAGCAGCTACCTCGACAGTCCGGTATGATCACTGAATCAGCTGGGGGGTCAGCCCTGCTGCGATGTACCTGGATCTAAGGGTGTTAAACGGGCCGGGTTGGACCGGTTCCGGATCGGCCCAGACCGGTAGAAACCGGAACCGGCCCGGACCGGTTGCGAGGGGGCCGGGTGGGCTGGGTTTTTAAGGGGTAGGGGGTTATTCCGGGAAAATATGTTAAACGGGTAACCGGAACCGGGTAGGCCCGGTCCGGCAAACAGTAATATTACCTGTTAAACCGGACCGGCCCGGCCCGGTTCAACGGTCAAAAAAAATTTTTTTTTTTTTTTTTTTAAAATACAGATATATGGGGCCCACCCCAAACGGCTATATCCAAAAAAATCCGTTGGCCAACGGATTTATTGAGGTTTTGGCCATTTTTTTTTTAATTTTTAACACATTTTTAATTTACAAATGTAGCCTTATGTAAATCTATAAATACCCCTCCCCCCTTCTTCATTTCTCACTCAAAATTCTCATCTCAATCTCAAATTCTCTCATTCACCTATTCTCTAATTATCTAGTTCAAGACGTCAAGTCTTCAACTTCAAGTCTTAATAATTTCTCATTTCATCTTCGAATTTATTTGGCTCATTTTTGTTGAATAATTGAAATTCAATTATAGTATTTTATCATTCGGGTTTTGAACTTCAAGTTGGAATATTGGCTTGACGTTTGTTCGTGGTAACATCGAAAATTCGGAATTGCATAACGAAGTGCTCTAATTCGGTGCACTCCCTCCAACTCTTTCTCTTATTAATATTTTAATTGCATATTTATTTTGAGCTTATTTATTCCTTAAATTTTACAATATGTTTAGTGCTGCTAAAAAAGCGTGTAGAAAAGTTACTGGTAGGGGAGTAAAAGTAGAGGTAATTCTTCAGCATCTGGTAGTAATAGCCCAATATCTATTGTTCCCGAAACAACGCCTAATGAAAATATAGATTATGATCAATTACAAGAAGATTATGGAATAGAAGATAATGAAATAGGAATTGAAGAAGAGATATATGCTACACCTACTAGTGCACCTAGTGCTGGGGTAGGTAGTGTTGGAGTTGGTACAAGGGGTGGTGGTCGTGGGCCTCGTGGCACTGGGGGTAGACCACCTACGGCTCCGACGAGTAATCGTAGAAAAAGAAGTAAGGTTTGGAATTTTTTTGAATTAATTGAAGGTTCTGATAGAGTGAGATGCAAAATTTGTAAAGATTCATTTAAACATTTGACTGGAGGAAATTTAGGGGAAACTGGAACGCTTAGTAGGCATATGAGAATTTCACACCCGATAGAATGGGGCCTAGATGGTGATGATAGTCAAACAACTATTAACCCTACTACTTGGAGGGTTAGTAAAATATGATAAAATGAAGGATCGTGAGGAATTAGCGAAAATGATTGCTTTAGGTTGTCTACCTTTTTCGTTTGCTTCTTCGTCATATTATGTTACATATATTCAAAGAATATACAATCCATTATTTAAAGGTATACCTAGGAGTACTTGTAGAGCTGATATTTTCAAACTTTACGGACAATATCAAACATATTTACGTTATTTGTTTGAAAAACTTCCTTGTAGAGTATCTCTAACTTCTGATATTGGTCAAGCTGTTAATGGACGTGAATATGTTACTGTTACATGCCATTGGATAGATGATAATATTGTTATGCAAAAACGTATTATTGCTTTTAGATATGATGAAGATCAAAGTCATACCGCTGCATTTATAAGCAGCACTATTTGTGAAGTTGTAGAATTTTATAATCTCAAACAAAAAATATTATGTATGTCTTTTGATAATGCTTCTAACAACACTGCCGCAATTTCAATATTAAAATTGCATTTGCAACCACTTGTTAATGAAACTTTTCATGTTAGGTGTGCATGTCATGTGTATAATTTAATTGTTAAAAGTGGCCTAGATTTATTTTCAACAGAGATTAGTCTTGTTAGAAGAGCAGTTGGTGTAATTCAAGGAAATAATAGACATTCTAGAATAAGGGAATTTAAAGATAAGTGTGTCCAACATAACCTTCAACCCCGATTCATGCCAGAAGAAATAGTTACTAGATGGAACTATACATATTTATTTTTAAAAGTTTGATATAAATATAGATATCCAATAACTGAAGTTGCTAATGCACATTGTACGAATCCAAGTCGTATGTTAACAACTGATACTTGGGCGGTCATTAATGATGTTGTTAAATTTTTACATAAATTTTATACTTCTACTGTTGAGTTTTCTGGATCTTATTACCCTACTATTGCTATGGGTTTAGTACATATAGCGGAAATTTCTTTTCTACTCTTTGAATTTAAGAAAAAAAGAAAAATATACGGCTGCTGTGACAAATATGCAAGACAAATTCAAAAAATATTTCTTTTCAATTCCTCCGATTTACTTAATTGGTGCAGTTTTAAATCCTTCAATTAAAATGTCCGATTGTCATCAATTAATGAATGCTTTATATACTTATATGGAGATTGGGGAAACTGAAACCCCAAATTTATATACTTCTATGAACAGTTTAAATGATTATTTACAGCAATTATATAATTATTATGCAAATGTAATTGATATAGCTGCAGGTAATGTTAATAATTCTATTATGCAATGTAGCACTTATGCTACATTGACTGAAGATGAAGGATTAGATGAAAGTTTTAATATTTTTTCTACTTTTTCTAACACTCAAACAAGTTGCAGGAACATTGATGAACTTCAATTCTACTTGCAGAAACAAAATGAGCCTCGCACAAAGGATTTTTCACCGTTGGGGTGGTGGCATGAAAATGGAAAGCAATTTCCTGTTCTCTACGCAATGGCTAGGGACGTGATGAATGTGCCAATTTCAATTGTTGCATCCGAGAGTGCATTTAGCCAAGCAAGACAACAACTTGGAGATACGCGTCACTCATTGGGAAGCAATGCTTTAGAAGTTTTAGTATGTATGAGAGATTGGATTAGATCGGAAAGAAGAAATCAAGGACATGAAGATGTTGATCGCCCGGAAGACGAGGAACTTGGAGATATATTAACAAGTGGTCACCCATCCGAATTAAATACTCCGGAAGAAGGCCAATCAGTTCATATTGATTATGATGAACTTTGCAAGGCAATGCAAAATATTTGAATTTACTTATTGTTATTTGTTCAAGTCTTAAAGGATGTAAACATTTAATTTGTAAGTTTCAAATTTGAGTTATGAAATATGAAATAAAAGAAGCACTTGCAATTTGCAGCAAGTGCAATTTTTCTCATATTCCTTCTATTCTTTAATTTATATTTTAAAGTAATACAAATTCTTAATATAACTTAAATTGAAACTTTAAATTTGAAATTCAAACTTGAATGCTTCAAACTTAATTTCTTAAATTGAAACTTTAAATTTGAAATTCAAACTTGAATGTTTCAAACTTAATTTCTTAAATTGAAACTTTAATTTTGAAAATCAAACTTAAAGTGTTAAATTGAAACTTTTATTTAGAAATTCAAACTTAAAGGCTTAAATTGAAACTTCAATTTTTAAATTCAAAGTTTCAAACTTAAAGTCTTAAATTGAAACTTTAATTTTTAAATTATAACTTAAACTCTTAAATTGAAACTTTATAAGTCTAACTTAATTTTGAAATACAAACTTAAAGTCTTACATTGAAACTTTATAAGTGCAAGTTTTTCTCATTTACTTTGTGTTCTTTAAATTACAAAGTTACAAACTATTAAAATAAATTATAATAGTTATACGAATTTAAAAAAAAAAAAATATATATATATAAGACGTATAACCCGGCCCGGCCCGGCCCCTTTAACCCGTAACCCGTACGGGTCAATTTTTACCCGAAAATACACCAACCCGTTAAACCCGCTAAGAAGGCGACCGGAACCGGCCCGGTAAGGAACCCGTCCGGGTTCAAAAAAATTGGACCCGGCCCGGCCCGGCCCGGCCCACCCGTTACTCTACCTGGATCTGCACACAAGGTGCAGTGAGTAGTGTGAGTACTTCCAACTCAGTGGTAATAAGTACGAATAAAGACATTGAAGATAAGAATACCCAATATTGAACTAAGCAAAGCTATATAATAACCTTCTTTTACCATTTTCAGCAGTATAAGTCTCAGAATCAGCAAAAATAGCTAAACAGTACAACAGGTATATCAATGCAATGTAGATGCATGAACATGACCGCTACGGCTCGTAGCCTGATCCATTTGGGTACCCCCACTTACTGTGGGGGTTCAGAGTCCGGAGGGGCTCCTACAGCCCAAGCGCAATATCAATGATATGCTGCGGCGCGCAGCCCGATCCACTAATAGTCCAGCTACATGCAATGCAAGCCTCACAGGCATAGAAAATATCATTTTAAAATCTCTTTTTATCAATAACAGTAGGGAACTGTGTTCAGGAATACCAGAGTTTGGAAAACCATTTTAGATAGTGTTTTAGCTCACGACTGATATCAGGATAACATGGTATAATCACAAAAGCAATGATAAAAATCCTCACGAGATCCAAATAACTGGCTCACAACCCAAAGATATCCACAACCATCCAAGCAGGAGGTTTACCGGCTTATTTATAGCCAACAACACAGTATAATACGATACAGCCGGACTAAGCCATAGTCCCCAATCACAATCAACCCCGCACTCACAGTGGAGTACGTGTCTCGCCTCAATACAACGTCACACAGTGATATACCAGTGTTTCAAACCCTCAGGTCATCCTCCATACCCATTACTCACTTCGACTCGGCTCGAAAACTAGCCCGCAATGCCCTAGCCACAATAATTGGCCTTCACGGGTGCAGAATATGATCAAAACCAATAGGAATACATCAAAATAGGCTAAAGGAACATAACCCAATCAAAATAACTCGAATTACATCCAAAACACGAAGTTGCCAAAACCTGACTCCCAGGCCAATTTCTCGGAAAATTACAAAAGTCACATTTTAAGAATCCTTATCTCGCCACGAGTCCATACATATAAATTTTATCAAAATCGGACTCCGTTTGCCCACTCAAATAATTAATTTTCTATATCCTAGGTTTAGAGCAAAAATCCCCCATTGTTACACCTTAATTCCTCTATTTTCAGAGGTATAGATGAAGATTCTAGTATAAAATCACGTAATTAGGACATAAGACTTACCTCCAATCAAAGTATAGATGAAAATCTCTTAATCCCACGTTCCCTAGCTTCAAAACTTGCCTAACAATGGTGAAATAATGAAACCCTCGCGGATGAAATATTACTTAACAGTTCTGCCCGACCAACAATTCATTCATCGCGTTCGCAACATAGCCCACGCGAACGCGATGGGAAAAATTTTTATAACTTAAAATCCTTCTACGCGAACGCGTCTAACAGCTCGCGATCTCAATGCGCAAAACCTTGGACTCACGCGAATGTGTTACTCCCCTCGCGATCGCGTACAAGCAAATACACTGACCTTCCATTTTTTCTTCGCGAACGCGGCATTACCCTCGCGAACGCGTGCCTCAGCCTCCATCCTCTACACATTTGCATCACAGCCTTCGCGAACGCGTAGGCGAAAAATCCAGACTCTCTTTTCCTTCTACACGTTCGCGTTCATCACCACGTGAACGCGAAAAGTTATTTTTCTGCAATTTTACACCAGCAAACCAGACCTGCTCAACATTACAAAATGCTCCGTTTGACCCCGGAAACTACCCCGAGGCCGCCGGGACCTCAACCCAAAACCACCAACCCACTCCAAATCACGATAAAAACTTGTTCCAATCATAAAAACACATTATTAAACACAGAAATCATCAAATCATGGTGGATTCAAGCCTATGTTTCAACCAAAACTTCCGAAACCTACATTCTATCAAAAACGTTGTCCGAATGACTTGAAAATTTGCAGACATATTCAAAATCACCTAACGAAGCTACTGCAAATGTTGGAATTCCATTCCGACTTCTGGATCGAAATCTCATCTATCGATCGGATTTCGCCAAAATTCCAACTTAGCCAATTCAAGCCTATTTCTACATCGGACCTCTAAATTCAATTCCAATCGCTCCCCTAAGTCACAAATCACCTCCCGAAGCTAACCGAATCATTGGAATCGACATCAGAGCCCTCTAACCACATAGTCAACTTCAAGTTGACTTTTCAGAAACAAGCTTCACTCTAAAAGGCTATATGCCATATTTTCAACTAGAATTAATCGGAATTCACCCGAGAGACTCTAACACAGATATAGAAATATGAAACAACATAATGAGGGGATAACAGGGCGGTAACTCTCATGACGACGGGCCTGGTCGCCATATTATCTCTAACTTAAGCAAACGCTCGTCCTCAAGCGGGTCAAGAAACATACCTGGAGACTCAAATAAGTGAGGATATCTGCTCCGCATCTCCTGCTCGATCTCCCAAGCGGCCTCCTCCACGGGCCGGCCTCTCTATAAACCTTTACTGATTCAATGTCCTTGGACCTCAATCTCCTCACCTGACGACCCAATATAGCTATAGGCTCTACATCATAGGTCAAGTCATCATCAAGCTGCACTGTACTGAAATCCAACACATGTGATGGGTCGCCAACGTATTTCCGGAGCATAGATACATGAAACACTGGATGAACTCCTGATAGACCGGGTGGAAAGGAAAGCATATAGGCCACCTCTCCAATCCTCTTGAGAATCTCAAAAGGGCCAATAAATCTCGGACTGAGCTTTCCTTTCTTCTCAAATCTTAGCGAAACCTTTAATAAGACCTTCTCACCCACCAAATAAGACACATCTCAAACCTTTCGGTCCGCGTAACTCTTCTGGCGCGACTGGGCTGTGCAAAGTCTCTCCTGAATCACCTTTACCTTGTCCAAAGCATCCTGGAACAACTTTATCCCCAACAACCTAGCCTCACTGGGCTCAAACCAACTAACTGGAGATTTGCACCGTCTCTCATATAAAGCCTTAAACGGTGCCATCTGAATACTGGATTGGTAGCTGTTGTTATAAGCAAACTCTGCGAGAGGCAAATAATCAGCCCATGAACCACCAAAATTAATAACACAAGCGCACAACATATCCTCCAAGATCTGAATGGTACGATCGGACTGTCCGTCCGTCTGAGGATGAAATGCAATACTCAACTCAACCTCTGAGCCCAATTCACGCTAAAATGTCCTCCAGAACTGCAAAGTAAGCTGAATACCTCTGTCTGATATGATAGAAACTGGAACTCCATACAATCTCACAATCTCACGAATCTGCTAATCGCTATGATGAGTATGTATTACACACAGGAATGAAGTGAGCTGACTTGGTCAGCCTATCCACAATCACCCAAACTGAATCAAACTTCCTCGCTGTCCGAGGGAGCTAACTAACAAAGTCCATAGAGATCCTTTCCCACTTGCACTTGGGAATATCAATACGCTGAAACGCACCACCGGGCCTCTGATGCTCATACTTGACCTACTGACAGTTGAGGCACTGTGCTACATAACTCACAATATCCTGCTTCATCCTTCTCCGCCAATAATGCTATCTCAAATCCTGATACATCTTCGTGGCACCTGTATGGATAGAATACCGCGAGCTATGAGCCTCCTCCAATATCAACTCATAAAGGCCATCAACATTGGGCACGCATATCCGGCCCTGCATCCTCAACACACCATCACCATCAATAGTGACATCCCTGGCGTCATCATGCTGAACTCTGTCCTTAAGGACAAACACGTGTGGATCATCATACTTGCGATCACACTTGCGATCATATAAGGAAGACAGAGAAACAACGCAGGCCAACACCCTGCTGGGCTATGAAATATCCAACCTCACTAGCCGATTTGCCAACGCCTGAACATCATATGCAAATGGTCTCTCCTCAATTGGAATATACGCCAAGCTGCCTATACTAACTGCCTTTCGGCTCAAAGCATCGGCCACTACATTGGCCTTCCCCGGATGATATATAATAGTAATATCATAATCCTTGAGCAACTCAAGGCACCTCCGCTGCCTCAAATTAAGATCCTTCTATTAGAACAGGTGCTGGAGACTACGATGATCAGTATACACCTCACAGGACATGCCGTACAAATAGTGCCTCCAAATCTTCAAGGTATGAACTTTGGCAGCTAACTCCAAATTATGAACAGGGTAGTTCTTCTCATGAGGTTTTAATAGACGAGAAGCATAAGCAATAACTCTACCCTCCCGCATCAATACACAACCTATCCCCACTCTCGAGGCATCACAATATACGGTATATGAACTTGAAGCTGATGGTAAGACTAACACTGGAGTTGTGGTCAAAGCTGTCTTGAGCTTCTGAAAGCTCTCCTCGCACTCATCCAACCACACTAATGGTGCACCCTTCTGCGTCAACCTGGTCAAAGAAGAAGCAATGGATGAAAATCCCTGAACAAACCGGCGATAATACTACACCAAACCAAGGAAACTCCAGATCTCCGTAGCTGAGGATGGTCTAGGCCAACTCTGCACCGCCTCTATCTTCTTCGAGTCAACCTGAATACCATCAGGAGACACCACATGACCTAGAAAAGCTACCGACTCGAGCAAAAACTCTCCCTTGGAGAACTTAGCATACAATTTCTCCTCCCTCAACCTCTGCAACACAACGCTCAAATGCTGAGCATGCTCCTCCTAGCTACGAGAATACACTAGAATGTCATCAATGAACATGATCATGAAAGAATCCAAATATGGCCGGAACACACTGTTCATCAGATGCATGAACATGGCTGGGGCATTGGTCAGCCCAAAAAACATCACAAGAAACTCATAGTGCCCATATCTTGTCCTGAATGCAGTCTTCATAATATTAGAATCTCTAATCTTCAGCTAATGATAGCCTGAACGAAGATCAATCTTCGAGAACACCCTCGCTCCCTGGAGCTGACCAAATAAATTATCAATGCACGGTAGAGGATACTTGTTCTTCACTGTTACCTTGTTTAGCTGTCTATAATCAATGCACATCCGCATAGAACCATCTTTCTTCTTAACAAACAACACTGGTTCACCCCACGGTGACACACTAGGGCGAATGAATCCGTTATATAAAATCTCCTAAAGCTGTTCTTTCAATTCCTTCAACTCAGCTGGTGCCATACGGTAAGGAGGAATAGAAATGGGCTGAGTGCCCGTGTCACGACCCAAATCCAGTCGTGATGGCGCCCAACAATCAAGCTAGGCCAGCCAAACAAACAATTTAATTATGACACAATACCAGTCCCCAAATGGACAACCCAAGAAGAATATATGAGTTTAAGAACTCCAATAATAATAATACTGAACAAAAGTACTGACACTCCCAAAGATCCGGAGTCACAAGTCTAGAGCCTCTAACAAAACCCAACAGGAAATAGAGAGTACGATACGAAGTACTCAAGTCCGAATACAAAATATACAATAACAAACTGGAATGAGAGGAGAAGCTAGGCTCGGCGAACGTAGCAGCTACCTGAGCAACTCGATGTGACAATGTAAACGCCGGAGACGTCCGTCTACTACTCCTGGTACCCGAGTCCGCACATAAAAGGTGCGAGGGAGTAAGGGTGAGTACTAAGTACTCGGTGAGTAACAAATATATATATGTAGTTGACAGTAAGAAATCCACAAAATACCACAATATGAAGCTACACTACGGTCCGAATCTCCTACGAACTAGCAACAATAATACAATACAGCTACCACAGAGTAATTCAACAAATACAAATGCAATGCAATGCACATAACCGCTACGGCGTGTAGCCGATCCAATTTAACGTCGACGGCGCTCACTGGGGGTGTGTACAGACTCCGGAGGGGCTCCTACAGCCCAAGCGCAATACTGCTGCGGCGTGCGGCCCGATCCTCACATCAACCACTGCGGCGTGCAGCCCGATCCCATACTCAGTCCACAATAAGCAATTAAGTCACAAAACAATTCATTTTCCTTATTTCCAGTTCTCAATTCATAATTTATGAAAAAAATACTTTAACTTTATTAAGTTTGTAAAAGCCGGTGACTTAGCATTTCAAAAGTGTGATTAAAATTCCCAGGACCGAGATAAGTGATTTAAGCAATCTTTAGCTATCACATAAATATTGTCCTCTAAGGACGCTACAGATCGGCACAAGGCCCCAAACAAGGCTTACAGCCCACAAATATAGCAAATACAGTGTATTTCCAACACTAACAACATATTATTCATTCCTCGGATGGACCAAGTCTCAATCCCCAATCACAATCAATCCCGCACCTGCCACGGTGTGCGAGCCACGCCCTATTAGCGTCACAATGTGCTAAGCCGGGGTTTCGAACCCTCAGGCTACAATATACACAAACTACTCACCTCTAGCCGGTCGTCGAATCGTCCGCGATGCCTTTTCCTTTGAATTTCGTTGCCTCGTGTGTAGAATCTAGTCAAATAACAATAATTATATCAAATACGGGTCAAAGAATCATAACCCACTTCAATTTATATGAAATTCGCAAAATTACACTAAGTTGGTAAAACCCGACCCCGGGCCCCACTACTCGGAAGATTCCGAAATTAGCACCAACGCGATCCTTATCTCGCCACGAGTTCGTGCATATAAAATTTATCGAAATCGGAGTTCAAATGACCTTCCAAATCCAAAAATCCCGTTTTTAATACTTAGGCCACATTTCTTCAAGATTTCAACCCAATTTCATGAAGATTGATGTTAATACTACCATAAATTGATGTTTTTGAGTCCAAGAATCTTACCTCCGACGAATACCCGATGACTTCTCAGTGATTTCCTCGAGTTTTCTTCTCTCTAGGGCTCAAATGTGTGTTTTGGGTTAATGAACCCGTAACTCTCTGTTTCTGGATTAAATTCACTGCCAGATACCATTGTTCATCGCGTTCGCGTGACCCTCTACGCGTTCGCGATGAACAAACCCGCCTTACTCTTCGCGAACGCGACGCTGGCCACGCGTTCGCGATGCTCAAATCCTGTAACCCTTCGCGGACGCGACGCATCCCACGCGTTCGTGATGTTCAAACTCCCAGCCACCCGGATTTCTTCTACGCGTTCGCGATAGACCTCCCGCGAACGCGAAGCACAACACCACGACCCTACGCGAACGCGACCCAAGCAACGCGTTCGCGATGCTTAACACCCCAGACCTACGCGAACGCGACGCCTTCTCCCGCGAACGCGATGCACAAAAAGGCTTGGCCTTCGCGAACGCGACACTGGTCACGCGAACGCGAAGGCTTAAGGGCCTGGGCAGAACCTGCAGTTTTCTGCAGAATTTTTCCAAGTTCTAAATGCCCGGTTGATGGTCCGAATCCATCCCGAGGCCCCCGGGACCCCAACCAAAACCACCAACATACCCCAAAACATGATACGGACTTGTTCCAATCATAAAAACACCATACTAAACATCAAAATCACCAATTAACCACGGATTCAAGCCTAAGTTTCTTCAAAACTTTCAAAACTAACATTCAACCCAAAACCCGATCAAACGATGTCCGAATGACCTGAAAATTTGCAGACATATCCAAAATCACATAACGAAGCTACAGAAATTGTCGGAATTCCATTCCGACCCCGGATCAAAATATCACCTACCATCCGGTTTTCGCCAAAATTCAACATTCGCCAATTCAAGCTTAAAACTACACCGGACCTCCGAATTCAATTCCGATTATTCTCCTAAGTCATAAATGATCCCCCGGAACTAGTCGAATCATCGGAATCCGGTTCCGAGCACTCTAACTCAATAGTCAACTCTTGGTTGACTTTTTATTTTCAAGCTTTCTTCAAACATGCTATTTGTTTCAATTTCAATTCAAATCACTCCTAACTCACCCGATATACTCTAATACTGTTTTAAAAGCATAATATATGTAAATGCAAGGTAACGGGGTGGTAATTCCCGTAACGACGAGCCGGGTCGTTACATTCTCCCCAACTTAAACAAACGCTCGTCCGCGAGCGGGTTAAGAAACATACCTGGAGTATCAAACAAGTGTGGATATCTGCTCCACATTTCCTGCTCGGTCTCCCAAGTTGCTTCCTCCACGGGACGACCTCTCCACTGCACTTTCACTGAAGCTATATCCTTGGATCTCAGCTTACGAACCCGTCGACCCAAAATGGCTACTGGTTCCACATCATAAGTCAAATCCTCATCTAGCCTGTATCGTGCTGAAGTCCAACACATGAGACGGGTCTCCGACATACTTCCGGAGCATAGATACATGGAACACCGGGTGAACTCCCGACAAACCGGGTGGCAAAGCAAGCATATAAGCCACCTCCCCAACTTTCCTAAGCACCTCAAAAGGTCCAATGAACCTTGGGCTCAACTTTCCTTTCTTCCCAAACCTCATAACACCCTTCATAGGCGAAACCTTCAGCAACACCTTCTCACCTACTGAATAAGACACATCTCGGACCTTCCGGTCCGCATAACTCTTCTGACGCGACTGAGCTGTGCGAAGTCTCTCCTGAATCACCTTCACCTTATCTAAGGCATCTTGGACTAACTCCGTCCCTAACAACCTAGCCTCGCCGGGCTCGAACCAACCGATTGGAGACCTACACCGTCTCCCATATAAAGCTTCATACGGTGCCATCTGAATGCTGGACTGATAGCTATTATTGTAAGCAAACTCCGCCAAAGGCAAATAATCAGCCCATGAACCACCAAAATCAATGACACAAGCACGCAACATGTCCTCCAATATCCGAATAGTACGCTCAGACTGCCCATCCGTCTGTGGATGAAATGCTGTGCTCAACTCTACCTGTGAACCCAACTCTCGCTGAAATGTCCTCCAGAACTGAGATGTGAACTGGGTACCTCTGTCTGATATAATGGAAATAGGAACTCCATGCAATCTCACTATCTCACGGATGAATATCTCCGCCAACCGCTCTGAGGTATAGGTAGTACACACTGGGATGAAGTGAGCTGACTTAGTCAACCTATCCACCACCACCCAAACTGAATCAAACTTCCTCGCTGTCCGAGGGAGTCCACTAACAAAGTCCATAGTTATTCTTTCCCACTTCCACTCCGGAATATCAATTCGTTGGAATACACCACCAGGTCTCTGATGCTCATACTTGACCTGCTGACAGTTTAGACATCGAGCCACATGGCTCACAATATCATTCTTCATCTTTCTCCACCAGTAATGCTGCTTCAAATCCTGATACATCTTCGCGGATCCTGGATAAATAGAGTACCGCGAGCTGTGGGCCTCCTCCAATATCAACTCACGAAGGCCTTCAACATTGGGCACGCATATCCGGCCCTGCATCCGCAATACACCCTCACTATCAATAGTGACATCTCTAGCATCATCATGCTGAACTCTGTCCTTAAGGACAAGTAAGTGTGGATCATCATACTGGCGCTCTCTAATACGATCATATAAAGAAGAACGAGCTACTACATAAGCCATCACCCGACTGGGCTCAGAAATATCCAGTCTTACCATCTGATTAGCTAACGCCTGAACATCAACTGCTAGGGGTCTCTCCCCAACTGGAATATACGCCAAACCTGCCCATACTAATAGCCTTCCGGCTCAATGCATCAGCCACTACATTGGCTTTCCCGGGATGATACAAGATAGTAATATCATAATCTTTAAGCAACTCAAGCCATCTCCGCTGCCTCAAATTTAGATCTTTTTGCTTAAACAAATGTTGAAGGCTGCGGTGGTCTGTATATACATCACAAGATACACCATATAGATAATGCCTCCAAATCTTCAAGGCATGGACAATAGCAGCTAACTCCAAATCATGAACAGGGTAGTTCTTCTCGTGGGCCTTTAGCTGACGAGAAGCATATGCAATAACTCTACCCTCCCGCATCAACACACAACCGAGTCCAACTCTGGAAGCATCACAATATACAGTATATGACCCTGAGGCCGATGGTAACACAAGTACTGGAGCCGTGGTCAAAGCCTCCTGGAGCTTCTGAAAGCTCTCTTCACATTCATCAGACCACACAAATGGAGCATTCTTCTGTGTCAGCTTAGTCAACGGTGAAGCAATAGATGAGAAATCCTGAACAAACCGACGATAATAGCTTGCCAAGCCGAGAAAACTCCGAATCTCTGTAGCTGAGGAAGGTCTGGGCCAATTCTGCACTGCCTCGACCTTCTGAGGATCAACTCGAATACCATCACTGGACACTATATGACCCAGAAAACACACAGTATCAAGCCAGAACTCACACTTAGAGAACTTTGCATAAAGCTTCTCTTCCCTCAACCTCTGCAATGCCACTCTCAAATGCTGTGCATGCTCCTCCTGGCTGCGTGAATATACCAGGATATCATCAATAAACACAATCACAAAAGAATCCAGGTACGGTCGAAATACACTATTCATCAAGTGCATGAATGCTGCTGGGGCATTAGTCAACCCGAAAGACATCACCAGGAACTCGTAGTGCCCATATCGCGTCTTGAACGCTGTCTTCATAATATCTGAGTCCCTGATCTTCAACTGATGATAGCCCGATCGAAGATCAATCTTAGAAAATACACTAGCTCCCTGGAGCTGATCAAATAGGTCCTCAATACGAGGCAATGGGTATTTATTCTTCACTGTTACCTTGTTCAGCTGCCTGTAATCAATGCACATTCTCATTGTGCCATCTTTCTTCTTTACGAACAACACCGGTGCACCCCAAGGTGACACACTTGGACGAATGAAACCCTTATCTAAGAGTTCCTGAAGCTGTTCTTTCAATTCCTTTAACTCTGCCGGTGCCATGCGATAGGGAGGAATAGAAATGGGCTGAGTGCCCGGCACCAAGTCAATACCAAAATCAATATCTCGGTCAGGCGGCATGCCTGGCAGGTCTGCTGGAAATACATCCGGAAACTCCCTCACAATGGGGACCGAATCAAGACCGGGTGTCTCGGCCTCAACATTTCTAATGAAGGCCAAATAAGATAAACAACCCTTGCCAATCATTCGTTGGGCCTTTATATAAGAAATCACCCTGTCAGACACATAATCAGTCAAGCCACGCCACTCGATCTTCGGATTACTTGGAATAGCTAGGGTGATTGTCTTGGCATGACAGTCCAGAATCGCATGGTAAGGAGATAGCCAATCCATGCTTAGAATAACATCGAAATCTACCATGCCCAGTAGTAATAAATCAACTCGGGTCTCCAGACCCCCAATAGTAATAATACAGGATCGATATACCTGATCCACAACAACAGTATCCCCCACTGGGGTAGACACATGTACGGGCAAAGCAAGGATACCACGGGTCATACCCAAATGATGTGCAAAATAAGTAGAGACATAAGAATAGGTGGATCCGGGATCAAATAAGACGGAAGCATCCCGTGGCAGACTGAGATAATACCCGAAATGACCGCATCCGAAGCACTAGCATCCTTCCTGTCCGGAAGAGCATAAAAACGAGCCCGACCTCCACCCAGTACGATCCTCGCCCCCGGGCGACCTCCGGATACCCGGCCACCGGTCCTGAGCCGACCGTGCCGGCGCCGAAGAAACGAGGAGTAGAAGACGAAGGCCGATCCCTCCGCCGTGACCTCTTACGAAGCCACCGAGGACACTCTCTCCCGATATGGCCCAAATCACCGCACTCAAAACAACGGCCCTGAAGATGGAAGAAGGGGCTGCCGAGGACCCCTCGCTACCGATGAATCTTGTGCTGAGGAAACAGGAGAGCGAGCTGCGAGGCCGGAAGAGCACTCGGTGCAGGCCGACTCGCGGCGGCCCTGTCGACCCCGATAACCCTGTCGGCCTTGACGACCACGATCGGATGAAACCCCACCGGACTCCGTACGTCCAGACTGATGAGATCCGAAGGAGCGACCTCTGCTATGCTGAAATTGGCCCCCAGACGGAGCACCACTGTAACTGCCAGTACCACGAGGCCTCTTAGCCTCTCTCTCCTCTCGCTCTCTGCGGCGATCCGTCTCAATGTGACGGGCAGCATCAACCACCTCCTCAAAGGTAACCGTAGAAACTCTCTCCCGGGTCATCAATATGCGGATGGGATAAATAAGACCATCAATAAATCTCCGGATCCTCTCCCTATCGGTAGGAACCATCCACATGGCATGACGGGCCAGCTGTGTGAATCTCATCTCGTACTGATTAACCGTCATCTCTCCCTGCTTCAACCACTCGAACTGACGTCGCAGCTCCTCTCTCTGAGACCGAGGCACGTACTTCTCCAAAAATACCGTGGAGAACTGCTGCCAAGTGAGGGGCACTGCCCCAGCGGGCCTACGCCTCTCAAAATCCTCCCACCACTGGAAAGCTGCACCTGTGAACTGGAAAGTGGTGAATGAAACACCGCTGGACTCTAGAATACCCGCGGTGCGAAGCATGCGCTGACATCTGTCAAGAAAACCCTGGGCATCCTCGCCCTCAGCTCCACTGAATGTCGGAGGCTGTAGCCTCTCAAATCTCTCCAAACGACGCTGCTCATCGTCGGGCATAACTGGAACCACATATGCAGGAGCTGGTGCAACGGGCGCAACTGGCTGAACTGGCTCGGGTGTGTGAGCCACGGGGGTCTGATTCCCTCCCCCTGCCTGTGAAGAAGATACTGCAGCAGTAGCAGCAACTACCTGTGCTAAGCTTGTGCATACTGATAATATCCGAGCCAAGGTCTCCTGAAGACCCGGTATCACAATAGGCACTGCCGGTGCCTGAACCTGAGCTGCCGGAGCGTTCGCCGCTGGAATCTGATCCTGAGTCTGGGCCACTGGTGGGTCAGCAAGTGCTGGTGCTGGTGCTGCTGCCCTACCTCTACCACGACCACGGCCTCTGGGTGCCAATGGTGGTCGTCCACCACGTCCGTTAGCTCGTGTTCTCGCCATCTGCGAGAGAATAGAATACGGAAAGATTTAATTTCATGATAACACAAATCGCACGATATGAATTCAAGAAAATGAGGTTTTTCCTAAAGTTTCAGTAGCCCTTCGAAGATAGATACGGACGTCTACGTACCGATCTGCGAAAGCCTACTAAACCGGCTCATGACTCGCGAGTCCTAATAACCTAGGGCTCTGATACCAACTTGTCACGACCCAAATCCGGTCGTGATGGCGCCCAACAATCAAGCTAGGCCAGCCAAACAAACAATTTAATTATGACACAATACCAGTCCCCAAATGGACAACCCAAGAAGAATATATGAGTTTAAGAACTCCAATAGTAATAATACCGAACAAAATACTGACACTCCCAAAGATCCGGAGTCACAAGTCTAGAGCCTCTAACAAAACCCAACAGGAAATAGAGAGTACGATACAGAAGTACTCAAGTCCGAATACAAAATATACAATAACAACTGGAATGAGAGGAGAAGCTAGGCTCTGCGAACGTAGGCAGCTACCTCAGCGACTCGATGTGACAATGTAAACGCTGGAGATGTCCGTCTACTGCTCCTGTGTACCTGAGTCTGCACACAAAAGGTGCAGGGAGTAGGGGTGAGTACTAAGTACTCAGTGAGTAACAAATATATATATGTAGCTGACAGTAAGAAATCCACAAAATACCACAATATGAAGCTACACTACAGTCCGAATCTCCTACGAACTAGCAACAATAATACAATACAGCTACCACAGAGTAATTCAACAAATACAAATGCAATGCAATGCACATAACCGCTACGGCGTGTAGCCCGATCCAATTTAACGTCGACGGCGCTCACTGGGGGTGTGTACAGACTCCGGAGGGGCTCCTACAGCCCAAGCGCAATACTGCTGCGGCGTGCAGCCCGATCCTCACACCAACCACTGCGGCGTGCAGCCCGATCCCATACTCAGTCCACAATAAGCAATTAAGTCACAAAACAATTCATTTTCCTTATTTCCAGTTCTCAATTCATAATTTATGAAAAAATACTTTAACTTTATTAAGTTTGTAAAAGCCGGTGACTTAGCATTTCAAAAGTGTGATTACAATTCCCAGGACTGAGATCAGTGATTTAAGCAATCTTTAGCTATCACATAAATATTGTCCTCTAAGGACGCTACAGATCGGCACAAGGCCCCAAACAAGGCTTACAGCCCACAAATATAGCAAATACAGTGTATTTCCAACACTAACAACATATTATTCATTCCCGGGATGGACCAAGTCTCAATCCCCAATCACAATCAATCCCGCACCTGCCACGGTGTGCGAGCCACGCCCTATTAGCGTCACAATGTGCTAAGCCGGGGTTTCGAACCCTCAGGCTACAATATACACAAACTACTCACCTCTAGCCGGTCGTCGAATCGTCCGCGATGCCTTTTCCTTTGAATTTCGTTGCCTCGTGTGTAGAATCTAGTCAAATAACAATAATTATATCAAATACGAGTCAAAGAATCATAACCCACTTCAATTTATATGAAATTCGCAAAATTACACTAAGTTGGTAAAACCCGACCCCGGGCCCCACTGCTCGGAAGATTCCGAAATTAGCACCAACGCGATCCTTATCTCGCCACGAGTCCGTGCATATAAAATTTATCGAAATCGGAGTTCAAATGACCTTCCAAATCCAAAAATCCCGTTTTTAATACTTAGGCCACATTTCTTCAAGATTTCAACCCAATTTCATGAAGATTGATGTTAATACTACCATAAATTGATGTTTTTGAGTCAAGAATCTTACCTCCGACAATACCCGATGACTTCTCAGTGATTTCCTCGAGTTTTCTTCTCTCTAGGGCTCAAATGTGTGTTTTGGGTTAATGAACCCGTAACTCTCTGTTTCTGGATTAAATTCACTGCCAGACACCATTGTTCATCGCGTTCGCGTGACCCTCTACGCGTTCGCGATGAACAAACCCGCCTTACTCTTCGCGAACGCGACGCTGGCCACGCGTTCGCGATGCTCAAATCCTGTAACCCTTCGCGGACGCGACGCATCCCACGCGTTCGTGATGTTCAAACTCCCAGCCACCCGGATTTCTTCTACGCGTTCGCGATAGACCTCCCGCGAACGCGAAGCACAACACCACGACCCTACGCGAACGCGACCCAAGCAACGCGTTCGCGATGCTTAACACCCCAGACCTACGCGAACGCGACTCCTTCTCCCGCGAACGCGATGCACAAAAAGGCTTGGCCTTCGCGAACGCGACACCGGTCACGCGAACGCGAAGGCTTAAGGGCCTGGGCAGAACCTGCAGTTTTCTGCAGATTTTTGCCAAGTCCTAAATGCCCGGTTGATGGTCCGAATCCATCCCGAGGCCCCCGGGACCCCAACCAAAACCACCAACATACCCCAAAACATGATACGGACTTGTTCCAATCATAAAAACACCATACTAAACATCAAAATCACCAATTAACCACGGATTCAAGCCTAAGTTTCTTCAAAACTTTCAAAACTAACATTCAACCCAAAACCCGATCAAACGATGTCCGAATGACCTGAAAATTTGCAGACATATCCAAAATCACATAACGAAGCTACAGAAATTGTCGGAATTCCATTCCGACCCCCGGATCAAAATATCACCTACCATCCGGTTTTCGCCAAAATTCCACATTCGCCAATTCAAGCTTAAAACTACACCGGACCTCCGAATTCAATTCCGATTGTTCTCCTAAGTCATAATTGATCCCCCGGAACTAGTCGAATCATCAGAATCTGGTTCCGAGCACTCTAACTCAATAGTCAACTCTTGGTTGACTTTTCATTTTCAAGCTTTCTTCAAACATGCTATTTGTTTCAATTTCAATTCAAATCACTCCTAACTCACCCGATATACTCTAATACTGTTTTAAAAGCATAATATATGTAAATGCAAGGTAACGGGGTGGTAATTCCCGTAACGACAGGCCGGGTCGTTACAGCCCGGCACCAAATCAATACCAAAATCGATATCCTTTTTCGACGGCATGCCCGACAGGTCTGATGGGAACACATTTGGAAAGTCCCTCACAACGGGCACAGAATCAATACTAGGGTCTCAGCTCCCATATCCCTCACAAATGCTAGATATGAAAAACACCTTTTTTCAACAATTCTCTGAGCCTTTAAGAATGAAATCATGCGGCTAGGGACATAATCAATCGAACCCCGCCACTCAATCTGAGGAATACCAGGAATAGCTAATGTATCTGTCTTGGCATGACAGTCCGAAATAGCATGACACGGGGACAGAAAATTCATGCCCAAAATCACATCGAAATCCACCATACCTAACAACAAACAAATCTACTCGGGTCTCCAGACCCCCAACAGAAACAACACAGGATTGATAGACGTGATCCACAATATTCGTATCACCCACCGGGGTGGATACATGAATAGGCAAATCAAGATTACCACGGATCGCACCCAAATGATGTGCAAAATAAGAAGACACATACGAATATGTGGACTCGGGATCAAACAAAACAGAAGCATCTCTGTGAAACACTGAAATGATACCTGTAATCACTGCATCTGATGCAACAACATCTCACCTATCAAGAAGTGCATAAAAATATTCCTGGACACCACTCGATCGCTCCTCAATCCTAGGGCGACCTCTAGGAGACTGACCTCCACCTCTACTAGCCTGAGATGGTGCTGAAGATGAGGGCTGATCCCTATGCTAAGACCTATCCCTGCGAAGTCCAGGACACTACCTCCTAATGTGGCCAAAATCGCCATACTCAAAACAACTGCCTGGCGCTGGAGAAGGGGACTAAATGGAACCCCTCACCAAAAATGAACCCTGGGCCGAAGAAAAAGGTGCTGAACTCTGAGCTGGGAGGGCGCTGAGTGAAGAATGGCCTTGCTGAAATTCCTGACGGCCACAGCTATAAGAATCTCCACTATGCTCTGGGCGACCTGACTGAGGAGGTCTAGGTGAATGACCTCTGCCCTGATGAAACTGCCCCCTGGATGGAGCACCACTAAAACTGCCAGAACCTCAAGGCCTCTTGGCCTCCCTCCCCTCTCACTCATGGCGACGATCTGCCTCAATAGAGCATGCCATATCAACTACCTGCTCGAAAGATGCTGCCAATACTCTCTCCCCGGTCATCAAGATACAAATAGAATAGTTGAGGCCATCAATGAACCTCCTGATCCTCTCCCGATTTGTCGAGATCATCCAAATAGCATGCCTAGCCAACTGAGTATACCTCAACTCGTACTGAGTCACTTCATATCACCCTGCACTAGCCACTCAAACTGGCGACGCAACTTCTCTCTGCGGGACAGGGGCACATACTTCTCTAAAAAGAGAGTGGAAAACTGCTACTAAGTAAGGGGTGCTGCCCCTGCAGGTCTACGCCTCTCAAACTCCTCCCACCAAATGAATGCTAGACCAAAAAACTAGAATGTATTAAATGAAACACCACTAGACTCGAGAATACCCGATGTACGCAACATCATCCGACACTTGTCCAAGAATCCTTGGGCATCCTCGCCCTCAGTACCACTAAATGAAGGTGGCTGAAGTCTACCAAATATCTCTAACCGACGCTGCTCGTCGTCAGGCATCACCGGAACAACATACCCTTGGGCTGGCGCAACTAGTACAACTAGAACAACCGGTGCAACTACCTGAGCCGGGGCTACCTCTGGCATCAGAAGTCCCTGCATAATTTGCTCTAGTGTGCGAGCTGCGAAGGTGTGATGACCACCCCCGGTCCGAGATGTCGCTACTGCAGTAGTAGCCAACCTAGTGCAAACAGATAATATTTGGTCCAATGTCTCCTGAAGGCCAGGAATAACAATAGGCACTGTCGGTGCCTGAGCGGGTGCTGCTGGAGCCTCAACCACTGGAGTCTGATCCTGGGTTGGGGAAACATGTGGGTCTACCGGCACTGCCCCTACCACTCTACCACGACCATGACCACGACCTCGACCACAGCCTCTAGCTGGTGGCAATGGTTGTCGTCCACCTCGTCCTGTAGCACGAGTCCTCGCCATCTGCTAGAGAATAAAATACAAAAGTTCAGTTCTTGGAACAACAAAACCACAAGACAGAGTTCAAGAAATGTGAAGTGTTTCCTAAAAGGTCTGCTACCTCCTGAGGATAAATACAAACCTCTCCGTACCAATCTGCAAGACACTACTAACCGGCTCAAGACTCGTGAGGCCTGGTAACCTAGGCTCTGATACCAACTTGTCACGACTCTAAAACTCGGTCGTGATGGCACCCAGCACATTGCTAGGCCAGCTTGACTAATTTTAGACAATACCGAGCTATCAGCTCTCACTTTACTTCAAAAGCAATATTTAACAATAATAGAAGTACGATATTTTAGCATAAGTTGCACTATACCAGATTTGGAGTCATAAGCCAAGAGCCTCTACCAAGAATATAATAGTGATACTGACTACAACTATATCTGAAAAATGTGAAAAAAATCTAAAAATAACAGAGGATAGAAGGAAATGTCAGGTCCTGCGGACGCTAGCAGCTACCTCGACAGTCCGGTATGATCACTGAATCAGCTGGGGAGTCAGCCCTGCTGCGATGTACCTGGATCTGCACACAAGGTGTAGGGAGTAGTGTGAGTACTTCCAACTCAGTGGTAATAAGTACGGATAAATACATTGAAGATAAGAATACCCAATATTGCACTAAGTAAAGCTATATAATAAGATTCTTTTACCATTTTCAGCAGTATAAGTCTCAGAATTAGCAAAAACAGCTAAACAGTACAACAGGTATATCAATGCAATGTAAACATGACCGCTACGGCACGTAGCCCGATCCATTTGGGTATCCACACTAACTGTGGGGGTTCAGACTCCGGAGGGACTCCTACAGCCCAAGTGCAATATCAATAATATGCTGCGGCATGCAATGCAAGCCTCACAGGCAAAGAAAATATCATTTTAAAATCTCTTTTTATCAATAACAGTAGGAAACGGTGTTCAGGAATTCCAGAGTTTGGAAAACCATTTTAGACAGTGTTTTAGCTCAGGACTGATATCAGGATAACATGCTATAATCACAAAAGCAATGATAACGATCCTCACAGGATCCAAATAACTGGCTCACAGCCCAAAGATATCCAAAACCATCCAAGTAGGAGGTTTACCGACTCATTTATAGCCAACAACACAGTATAATACTACACAGTCGGACTAAGCCATAGTCCCCAATCACAATCGACCCCGCACTCATAGTGGAATACGTGTCTCGCCTCAATATAGCGTCACAGAGTGATATATCGGGGTTTCAAACCCTCAGGTCATCATCCATACCATTACTCACTTCGACTCGGCTCGAAAACTAGCCCGCCATGCCCTTTCCACGAGAATCGGCCTCCACGGGTGCAGAATCTGACCAAAACCAATAGGAATACATCAAAATAGACTAAAGGAACATAAACCAATCAAAATAACTCGAATTACACCCAAAAGCATGAAGTTGCCAAAACCCGACCCCTGGGTCCGCTTCTCGAAAAATTGTAAAAGTTACATTTTCAGAATCCTTATCTCGCCTCGAGTCCATACATATAATATTTATCAAAATCGGATTCCGTTTGCCCACTCAAATCATTGATTTTCTATATCCTAGGCTTAGAGCAAAAATCCCCCATTGTTACACCTTAATTCCTCCATTTTCAGAGCTATAGATGAAGATTCTAGGATAAAATCACGTAATTAGGCCATAAGACTTACCTCCAATCGAAATATAGATGAAAATCTCTTAATCCCACATTCCCTAGCTTCAAAACTTGCCCAACAATGGTGAAATAATGAAAATCCTCGCGGATGAAATGTTACTTAACTGTTCTGCCCAACCAACAATTCCTTTATCGCGTTCGCGACATAGCCCATGCGAACGCGATGGGAAAATTTTTTATAACTTAAAATCCTTCTACGCGAACTCGTCTAACAGCTCGCGATCGCAATGCACAAAACCCTGGACTCACGCGAACGCATTACTCCCCTCGCGATCGCTTACAAGCAAATACACTAACCTTCCATTTCATTTTCGCGAACACGACATTACCCTCGCGAACACGTGCCTCAACCTCCATCCTCTACGCGTTCGCATCACAGCCTTCGTGAAAGTGTAGGCCAAAAATATAGACTCTGTTTTCCTTTAACGCGTTTGCGTTCATCACCACGCGAATGCGATGAGTTATTTTTCTGCAATTTTACACCTGCAAACCAGACCTGCTCAACATTACAAAATGGTCCGTTTGACCCCCGGAAACAACCCCGAGGCCCCCGGGACCTCAACCCAAAACCACCAACCCACTCCAAATCACGATAAAAACTTGTCCCAATCATAAAAACACATCATTAAACACAAAAATCATCAAATCATGGTGGATTCAAGCCTAAGTTTCAACCAAAACTTCTGAAACCTATATTCTATCAAAAACTCGACCAAACGATGTCCGAATGACTTGAAAATTTTCAGACATATCCAAAACCACTAACAAAGCTACTGAAATAGTCAGAATTCCATTCCGACGTCCAGATCAAAATCTCACCTATCGATCGGATTTCGCAAAAATTCCAACTTAGCCAATTCAAGCCTATTTCTACACCCGACCTCCAAATTCAATTCCGATTGCTCCCCTAAGTCAAAAATTACCTCCCGAAGCTAACCGAATAACCCGAATCCACATCCAAGCCCTCTAACCATATAGTCAACTTCAAGTTGACTTTTCAAAAATAAGCTTCACTCTAAAAGGCTATATGCCTTATTTTCAACCAGAATTAATCCGAGTTCACTCGATAGACTCTAACACGGATATAGAAACATGAAACAACATAATGAGGGGATAATGGGGTGGTAACTCTCGTGATGACGGGCCGGGTCGTCATATTTTTTAAAAAATATAGATGCAAAAGAGAAAGGGATTGAACCTGAACTTTCAAACTTCTCTTCAACAAAATGCATGTGACATGAATTATAAGCCCAAATACAATAACAAATTAATAAAAATTGATGGAGGAAAACTCAAACAGTAGTGACGAAGGACAAAGATGAGTGTGAGCACGTGATTTTTGCCTAACATGAATTACTCCCACAAAATCAAAACAAAAATTATCTATTTTATGGTGTGTATTTTTGTGAATTTTTGTGTTATTTTTGGTATTTGTTTGCATTTGTATATACGTGATTATATGTGTTTAAATTAATAAAAAAAAAATATATACAAAAATATGTTGTGCTTACGTTTCTTATCTAGTTTTGAAATTAGGAGTAATTAATTTTATCTTACGAAAACGAAAATAAAAAAATAATAATAATTCATCTTTTACATTTTTTAGCATTTGAATGCCTAATTGTGTGATCTATATTTAATTGATGTTTAAATTGAGTATGTTAATTGTTAATATAATTTAATTAGTATTGCTTATAATTTAATTGATTTTGTAGTGTAATTAGAATTTTTGTTTTAATAAATTGAGAATTAAAATTAAAAGAGAAGAGAAAAGGAAATAATTAAGAGAAAAATCTGATTTGGGCCATGTTTGAAATTGAAATAGAGCCCAAAACAATGCCTCAGCTGCCCCAGCCCAAAATACCCTTAAACCCGCCCAATGCCCAAACCGACCCGGTTAGCCCCATTTAATCTAAGCCGTTGGATTACTTAATCCAACTGTTTAGATTAAAATACCTATTCTAAATTACCCAAAGACCCAAATTAGATTTTAATTTACCCAAACCCTAAATCCTTCTCCCTCTTTCTCCCACAGCCGCCGCCCCTCCCTGCTCTCCTTCTTCTTCTCATCGTCCAAGCCGCCAATCCCTGCCCCTCGCCGCCCGCCAGCCACCTACCTCCAGCCCCGTCGTCCATTCCTCTCCAACCTTCATTACCCCGTCGCGACAGCCACAACTCCCTTCGCACCATCGCGACGACCACAACCGTGCTTCGAACCACCAGCCCCCTGCCCGTCCCTTCTTTTTCTTCGACGACCAACGCCGACAGACACAAAAACCGGCGACCCCCCGCCAAAATATTTCTCCAAAACCACCAAGCCCCAAAGCGAGTGCAAGAACCCTAAATTTCGAATTAGGGATTTGTTTTCGGATTTTTCAAAGAAATTGGGGTCTAATAGACCTTAATTGATTTGTTTTCGCTTGAAAACATTTCAATTAAGGTCCGTTCGATTCCAAATACGAAAATTCTATGTGACCGGCCACTGCTTTGGTTTCGATTTGTTCGGAGGTACTGTTTTTTTCCTCTCTTTCCTTGTTGTTTTATTCGTTTTGATTATGGTCGTTTCGTTTGTTGATATTTCTTCGGACAGATATCAATTCTCTGTTTTTTTCTTCATCTCTTGGGACCGTTTTATTTGGTCGACTTGTTGTTTCTCTGATTTGTTTGTTATTCTTCGCTGTTTAACGAGTGATTGTGAATCGAATTTGATTCGTTGTTAATATCGTTAAGTTGTTTGATATTGAATTTATACATGCTGTCCGAAATTGTGTAGTCACTGCTTGTCGGATTTGTTTGTCGATTACGCATATCGTAATCGGCTAATCGAATGATATAGAATATGTGTTTGCGTCGATTAGCGTCGTCGATTAGTTAGCTTCATTTTTTCTCTTTTCTCTTCTTTGGCCGAGAACACTGTTTCATTGAATTGCCAATTCTAAAGTTCTGTTTTGTCTATTTGATTACCAATGTTGTTGAATACAGGTTCGCGTCGATTAGCGTCGTCGAACATTTAGTTTCGAATTTGTTTCATTTTTTCTTCTTTTCTCTCGGCTTTGGAGTGTTATAATTTGTTGAATTTGTTTGTCGGCTTTTTGTTGTCGATCATACATGTTGTGATTCGACTTAACGAATGTTGTCGTTTCAATTCGCAAATTGGTTGTTTGAAATTCCGGGCAGTGGTTCACTGTTTTGCTTGAATTAAAATTTTTCGGTTTGTTTGATTGTTCAGAGTGTTGAGCTAATTGTTGGATTGTTTATTTTGAACCATTGTTGATTCTAAATTAGGTTGTGAATTGGATATAGCTGTTAGTCCATTTAAGTAGCCCTAAAATCAACCTTTAAAGTGCAATACACATGGAAATAAGTTGTTAAAACTTGCTGGACAGCAGTGTATTTCATTAGTTTTTACCTTTAGGACTTTGTTTAGATGTTTAAAACCCATACTTAGACACAACAGTGGGCTGTCAGGGAATATAATGATCAAAAAAGTTTGAATTCTTAATTGTTTGAATGCTTTTTGAGCTGGAAATAAGAAAGAACATGGGGTATGACTAAAAAAGACTAAAGGGTGCACATGAGTTAGGGAATAAAACAGGCTGGAAGGGGAGTTGATGAGGGGGATAATGATTCTGTTTTGTCATTTGAAGGATATAAAATGGGACTTAAGCTCACTGGAATAGGAGATTAAAAAGAGAGAGAACACAGACATATTCTCTGATAGATTCATTCACACTAACAGAGAGCACACAAAAAACACAACAGAGGACTCACTGACAGAAAATACACTCACAGAGAGAGCTTAACACATTGAGAATCTGAAAGAAACACACACACAGATACACACTGTTCTATACTGGTTTTAAAACTAGTTTCCAAGCTTCTGGAATTTTGCTGCGTTGCTGTTGATTCCTATTGTTGTTACTGCTGAAATACTCACCCTTCTGTTTCTTCTTTACTTCCAGGTATACTCTCAAAATTGTATTGAAGTCAAGGTTGTGCTTTGAATGAAACAAATCAGTTTGCTGTTATGATTGTTGTGTAATTCAACTACTGTTGTTCATGTTTTATTAGATTTGCCCATTAGGCAAACAGTTAAACCTCGTACAAACCTGATTTAGGAAGTCTAATCCTAGGTGTGAGTTGAGAGGATTTTAATATTAAGTCAAATGGAGTGCTTCTCGTGGGGTGGAAGATTACCTTATGCAGACATGTTTTTTATTCCATCTATAATTTCAGAATTTGTTGCATGTGACACATTGGTTATTCAATAGAGTGAACTGTATGCACATTATTGATAGATTTGATTCTGAAGAGATTTAGACTTTAGTTGGTGATTAGCGCTTTTGGTTATACAAACCTTTCACGGTAATTCCACTTCCGTATTTTTGCTATGATGAACCGGGAGTAATGTTTTACAGATCATTAGGCTACCTGTTCTGCTACAAGTGCCTCCATGTTTATTTGAATAGGATTTTCGTAACGGGTTTGAGTCACTATTGTGAAACTTCCTTGTTATCGATCTTGATTCGCGTATATAGTTGCCAAAACTGTGGACTTAGTTGCGCTAGAGAGGTCTCACTTGTATTAGTTTGTTTTTGCCAGAATCGGGTTTATTTATTATCTTATTGCGTTGACATTCTTTTGCAATGTCCCATAAGTATTGATTAGCCGATTCCAACGTGTGTGTTTTCTTTTGGTTGTGCTCGAGGCGTCTCTTAGGCCCCCGTTTTGTTCTTGGTTAATTAAATTCTTTGATATTTTAAGTCGTGCCATCCACCGTTAAATCTTATACGGCCTTCGTGAATCAGTTGAGAAATGCTCTAATCAGGACAAGTTGAGGTACGCTTGTATTTAAAAAGAATTAATTTTCTAAACTCGGGCGCATATTCATGTGATTTAAATTCGAATCTCAACGATGTTAAAATATGTCAAAATCACGGGTATAATGTGACGTGGCTCGAAATGTGTTTTAATAACGCTACGATCATTCTTAAAAATTGGATTAAAAGCGGTTAATAGGTTTAAATTGCATTATGATGTGAACATGTATAAAATCAGGAATTTTTAGCCATTTATAATAATTTAAGCGACCGTGCTAGAACCACGGGATCCGGGGGTGCCTAACACCTTCCCTCGGGTCAACAGAATTCCTTACTTAGAATTTCTGGTTCGCGGACTTTATTTGGAAAGTCGAAAATTTCCTCGATTTGGGATTTAAATAAATCGGTGACTTGGGACACCTTAATTTATTCCAAGTGGCGACTCTGAAATAAATAGAATAATCCCGTTTCGAATATTGTCACTTAAATTGGAAAAACTCCCTCGCGCATCTACCCTCCCGGGGTAGCGGGCGCGCCAAAAGGAGGTATGACAGCTCTGGCGACTCTGCTGGGGACACAAACCCAGAACTACTGGTTCGGGGTTTAAGAATTCGAGCTTTGAATAATTATTTTATTTGGCTTATTTATTATCTGATTTTATTACATGTTTATATTTTATATGCTAAATGTTGTTTTACCGCTTTGATATTTTGTGAACTGTATATAAATTGTGCCGATACCCATTTTTTTTTCTTTTTGAGTCTTTTGAAATATAATACCGGGCATTTGCTTGACATAGCCCGTTTTTCTCAAGATAGCTGTGGTGCTTGGCACCGGTGAAGGATTTTGTAGTCACACATGTTTAGGCGGAGAGTTTTGTCAATTAAGCCGGAAAGCCATGCTACCGGTGCACTGACACTCTTCGGCTCGAGTTGTCCGCTCGAGTTAAAGCCAGTCTAGACACTTTTTCCAACAGGGTGATGACTTAGAATAACAAAACCTTATGCCGGATCCCCGATAGGAACGTTTATTTGCATCGTGTGCATATTTGACTTAGGAGGCTCAACACAGGGGTTGGGCCTGTCTAGGACAGGTGTACCCGAAACAAAAAGACCAACTTGTTGCATCTTTTTGTGTGCATTTATTTGTTTCGATCTTACATGCCGACCGGTTTGTTAAAAAGAGGAAGAAGTGGAAAACGTCAGGGTATATAGTTAAAATAATTTTATGAAAATAGTTAGAAAAAAATGCAAAAAATAAAAAATAAAAAAAATAAAAAAAATAAAAATTCCAAACTAAATTTTCTTAATTTTATGAAAATAGTTAGTTTTTTTTTTAAAAATAATTTCTGAAAAATTGCAAAAAAAAAAATTCCAAACTAAATTTTCTTAATTTTATGAAAATAGTTAATTCTTTGAAAATAAATTCTGAAAAATTGCAAAAAAAAAATTCCAAACTAAATTTTCTTAAATTTATGAAAATAGTTAATTCTTTGAAAATAAATTCTGAAAAAAAAAAAAAAAAAAAAAAAAAAAAATTTCAAATAAATTTTCTTAATTTTACAAAAATAGTTTAGTTTCTTTGAAAATAAATTTTCAAATAAATTTTCTTAGTTCCTTTGAAAATAATTTGTTTTAGAAATGCTTGTTTAAAAAATAGTTCGTTTTCTTTTCTTAAAATGATTTAGTTCTTTTATTTTCGAACTACGCAAGTTTGATTCTCACCAAAAATGAGATACGTAGGCAACCCATATCGGGCTCAACTAATACTGATTTTTTTAAAAAAAAAAAAAAAATAATAAAAAATATATACTAGAATTAGGATTTTTGTTCTTAGTCAAGAGTTAGGAAATTTTGCAAAAAATAGCCAAACGCCTCAAAAGGGGCGCCGGAGGACTAATTTTGCAAAACGGAGTATAGACATCACACTGGTATCCTGTTATACAGCCTTCAAATCTTCTTCAAGTGCTGAAAGGCCGTATTAACAAGATTCGTTTTTAATTAAAAAAAAAAAAAATAAATAAAAAAAAAAAAAAAAAAAAAAAAAAAAAATCTTAAATCCATTTTTTATCTTTTCTAGGATCAGCATGACTTCCTCGCAACGAATCGGCCAAAAAAGGGTGAGAGACGAAATGCCACCTATGTTCATGGTCCAGGACAAAACCCCAGATCGGCTCCGTAAATGGTGGACTAGTTTCTCGGCTTGGGAAAGAAATCAAGTTCACAAGCACCTCAAATTTCTTCCGGACATCATGATGATAAAACCGGACAAAAATGTGATCAGAGCTTTAGTGAGTTTTTGGGACTCAACAAGCAATGTGTTCAGATTCCGGGATTGCGAAATGACACCCACTTTGGAAGAATTGGGCGGACTCACAGGGCTCGGAAGAGATTTGCACAAGATGAGGCCTGCAGCTCCTAGGCAGATGAGTGTGAATAACTTCCTGAAAAAGCTATGTCTCCGGCGGGTTCCCCTCGGTTGTTTGGAGAACGGTTGGGTGCCACTAGATTATCTCTACGACAGATTTGGTGATAAGGAAGGGTTTGGGAAATTCTCAAACGTTGAATTTGTTAACCAGCTAAATTATGACGCCTGGGGAGATTTAAGAATCTATGCTTTCATGATCGCTTTTTTGGGAACCATGGTTTTCCCGAACGTGGTGGACGCATCAGAATCCGTTTAGCTGCGGTGGTCTCATATCTACGGAGTAACGAGGAACACACTGTTCTTCCGATGATACTAGGAGACATCTTCCGGGCCTTAACTCGGTGCCAAGAAGGACAAGACTATTTTGAGGGTTGCAATATTTTATTACAAATGTGGTTTATAGAACACCTCTACCATCACCCAATTGTGATAAACTTCAAAGCAGATTGGCTGAATTATATTCGCTGTCATACAAACAGAGCCGCCCGTTGTAACCTTCCAGAAGACTTGAGGACTTGGCAAGAACTCCTCAACTCGTTGAGAGCCGATCAACTTACCTGGAATTATTATTGGTTTCCCTCCGCCAAAATCATGCATATGTCGACATACCGCCCATTCTACATATTAATGGGTTTCAGGGGTTTCCAACCATATGCCCCGCTACGTGTCATGCGGCAGCTGGGAAGAGAATAGAAAAAGGCCCCAATTGAGGATATGCGATCATTTGTATGGGAATTTGTGACAGAAGAGACCCCGAGGGAGACTTATGCACAGAAGGTTTGGTTCGGTAGTCGACTCTCCGACATCAACGAAATGGTTGCCGACCGGGAACGGGGAGAAGTGAGTCTCGCTTATCTTGAATGGTTCCACAACCAACCAATACCAGAGCAAAGGTCAGAAAGGTCAGTGAAGTATGCCGTCGATTGGGAGAGAGAAATAGAAGCCAGAGTTAGAGAGGTTGAGCATGAAACAACACAAAATTTCCAATCTTGCATCAACACTTTAAAAGAAGACAAAGGAATCCTGGAAGTAGCCATGGACATACAACAGGCTGACTTCGATCGGGAAAGGGCCGGTTGGGAGCAGGAAAGAGAAGCACTCCAAACTCGAATTCAAGAGATGCAATTGGCCGCAGAAAGGTCAAGGAGGAGTCGGAGTGATCAAATGCTGATAAACGATTTGGAAAGAAAAGCCTTTGAACACCAAGAAGACTTGGAGAAGGCAAAAGCGGCTTTGGTTGCAGTCCGAACAAAATGGAAGAGAGCGGCCCACCAAGAAGCACTCCGTCTACAACAAGTAGAGAAAGACTATGATGCGATCATCGTTGATTTGAGAAAAGCAAATGCCACTCTTAAAGAGCGAACTCTCAGGCAAGTCCAGGATGCTAAAGCAGATAGAGACCGTTGTCACAACTTGATGGCGCGGATGGAAAGACAAATAGATAGGCTCTTGGACCATGTCTCCGGCAACTCTCAAGTATTAGGGGCAAAGAACGGGCACATAGGGCAGCTGCTCAGAGAAAAAGACATAATCAGAACCAGGATCAATGAGATCGGGCACTACATTACTATGAAGTGTTTGAACTGCGAACAAGTACCTCGGCCTGCACTCTTTTCTTCAATCATGGAATGTGTCCACCAGGTCATGGCAGAATTGGGAAGTATACAGAAAGATCTCACCCCAAGAACTGCAGCAAGGCCAAACAACGCCCCCCGGGCGCAAAGATTCGAGGCGTTGGAACATGCTTAGGAGAGTCTTTTGTTTTAGAGTCTGTTTGTCCTTTTACAAGTTTTTCTCCATTGTTGTATTTTGCAAGTGTTTCAAGTTTTAAGTTTGTTGAAATAAAATTCATGAACACTTCATCTTATGTCTATTGTTTCCGAACTACGCTCGGTCTGATTCATGCGGGGACATGATACGTAGGCAATCCACATAAGATTCGACCATCACTAAAAAATAAATAAATAAAAATAAAAATGAAAAAAAAAGGGGGGGGGGAAAGAAGTTAAGAGAAAAAGAAGATCGATACAAACCGGAATGACGCATCGCAAGCGAATACATGTAGCAACATTGTCACCTGTATAAGTGCATCACACCCAACGTGAGATTACTTATCTGTTATGTTGTTTCGGACTAACCGTTTGTTTGCCAAAATCCAGGTTTTAGTAAAAGTGGTTGACTTTGCGGTAATCTGGCACCACATTCGTACTTCACAAGGTCCAAAGGAAAAGTTCGGCAGCTTGAAAGTACTCATTCCTATTTTACTAGATCAAAAAAGGGTGCCGACATGTCTTCAGAAATGCCTTTAGCAACCATTCCCGTTTCAGAGGAAAGCTCATTGACAACCATCCCGGCTACTGAGTCGGCAGCTTTGGAAGAGAATAGAATGTTGCGTTGCCGCATGCTCGAAATGTTGGACGATTGGAACAACGGGAAAGAGCCCCCGAGTCTGGTCCCTGGGTTCCCTGAAATTCTTCTCAGGTCAAGCGGTATTTCAAATACCCCCATCAATTACCCGCCTACTCTGTTCGGGTATTCCAATGCTACAAACCTCTCTGAATCACCCTCCACATCCCATCCTCGGGTAGCACCACATGATACATCTGCAAGAACGTCCGTTGAATTGCCAGTTCCAATCACGACGCACCCCACCGCACATGCTCCTTTCTTCGACTCCTCATCCTTTACATTCCCAGCACCACCGCTCACACGGGACCATACCCAGGTTGCAGCCAATACATATTCTCAGCCACCTCGATATGAGTTCCTACCGAGCCAAAATCCAAAGACCCCCGAGGATGAGATGGCAAAAAGAATGAGGAGTTTGGAACAAAGCTTTAAGAACATGCAAGGTCTGAGTGGACAGAAGAGTGTATCTTACGCCGATCTGTGCATGTTCCCGCACGTCCATGTGCCATCAGGTTTTAAGACACCAAAGTTCGAAAAGTACGACGGACATGGTGACCCCATTGCTCATTTGAAGAAATACTGTAATCAATTGAGGGGTGCCGGCGGCAGAGAAGAATTGTTGATGGCGTACTTCGGAGAAAGTTTGGTCGGAATAGCGTCCGAATGGTATATGGATCAAGACATATCTCGATGGCACATCTGGGATGATCTGGCCAGAGATTTTGTAAAACAATTCCAATACAACATCGATATTGCGCCGGACGGGAATTCTCTATCGAACTTAAAAAAGAAGCCCTCAGAAAGCTTCAGAGAATATGCCATCAAGTGGCGAGAGCAAGCGTCCAGGGTGAAACCCCCCGTGGACGAAATTGAAATGGTCACGACTTTTCTCCAAGCTCAAGAGCCCGATTACTTTCAAAATATGATGTCGGCAATGGGAAAACCTTTTGCCGAAGCTATCAAGATCGGAGAGATGGTAGAAAATGGCTTGAAAATAGGGCGAATTTTGAGCCAAGCGGCCATTCGGGCTACTTCCCAAGCCATTCAAGGCGGGTCTGGAGGGATGCCCCGAAGCAAGAAGAAAGAAGAATCTGCTATGGCAGCGGTAGAAGACAGGAGATATCGAACCTCAAGGCAGGTATTCTCCGACAGGGGTCCCCCAACATTATTATCCACATCACGGCATGGCTTATGCTCCTCCGCCTCCACCCTATGCGGTCATGAACATTCAACCTCAGGCACGGCCACAGCCACCAGCCAACAGGAATCCACCTCCATTCCAGAGAAACCAACCTCCTTACCCAAACCAGTATAATCCACGGCCAAATAACGCTCGCCACCGTGAGCAACCCAAAACGAGCTTTACACCGATTGGGGAGCCGTATTCCACTCTTTTCCCAAAACTCGGGCAAGAAAACCTATTGCAGCATGTTCCGCAGAACAGGCAGAATCCGGACTCTCCTGCCTACCAGCGAGGAATATACTGTGCCTATCATTCAGGTGTTGAGGGACATAGCACCGACAATTGTTGGACGTTAAAGAAGGCGGTGCAAGATTTGATCAATCAAGGGAGGATAGTCTTCGCAGATGAAGACATCCCAAATGTGACAAACAACCCATTACCAGCCCACAACAACGGACCGGTGATTGGGATGATTTGTGACGACAAAGAATTTGACCCAGCTTTGAAAGCGATAATCGCCATCGCCAACATAGAGAAGCGTCCTGAGGCTAACCCGAAACAAGAGAAAATGGGGAAAAAGGTTGAAGCTCTTGAAACCAAATCCGAAAAGACGATTGAATTGAAAGCATCATCTCAGAAGGGCGGAGTCCTTTACCTCCCACGAGGTAAAGTGGAAAAACCATTGTCCATCGGTGCCCCCAAGAAGTTCCATTTAAAGAGAGAAACATCAATGTATGTACCAAAGGGAACTTATGTGGCCCGAAAACCGGATGAACCTGTGGTTATTGCACGCGTGCAACAAAAACCAATGACAGATCCATCCGCAGTACCCTGGAGCTACCAACGAACACTTGTTATGCGCAAAGGAAAAGAGATCGTGGGAAATTCATCTGAGAGTGTCTTAGGACAGAAGTACTTAAACACACAGGAGGTAAATAACGCCACACAAAGGCGTTTCCCGTCGAAGAAACCTGTAAGTGCTGAAGAGGCAGAGGTCTTTTTCAAAAGATGCAAATGCCTGATTATGAGGTGATAGACCAACTGCGTAAATGCCCAGAGCAGGTGTCGATGTTATCCCTTCTAATGAAGTCTACTGAACATCAAAAGGTCTTGCTAAAAGCTTTGAATGAGGCATACGTGCCTATTGAGACTTCATCCGAACAACTTGAAAGGATGACAGAAAGATTCTTCGCGATCAATCAGATTTCCTTCAGTAAAGCCTGATTTGCCTTTGGAGGGTGCCGCCCACAACAAAGCTTTGCATTTGACCGTCAAAAGCGAAGGCTACTATATGAAGAGGGTCATGGTTGATGGGGGTTCGGGGGTAGACATATGCCCGCTTTCCACTTTAGGCCGCATAGGAATCGGAGCTGAAAGGATTCGGCCTAACAATATATGTGTGCGAGCTTTTGACGGTGTGAAAAGAGATATTGTCGGAGAGATCGATGTAATTATGACCATCGGCCCAGTGGACTTCGAAGTGACATTCCAAGTCTTGGATATGGACACTTCTTACAATTTTCTTCTAGGGAGACCATGGATTCATGCGGCCGGAGCTGTGCCCTCTACCCTCCATCAGATGTTGAAATTTGAGCACAAGGGACAAGAGATCGTGGTCCACGGGGAAGATGAGCAATCAATTTACCGAGATCCATCCATACCTTGCTTGGAAGCGGAAGCGGGAAGCGAAAACATTGTCTATCAAGCTTTCGAGATTGTGTTGGCAGATCAACACGAAGAAGGGAACCCTCTCCCCCAACCTTTTTTGTCTAATGCCTCCATCATGGTGGCAAAAGAAATGATTAAACATGGCTTCCAGCCAGGAAAAGGTTTGGGAAAGTCCTTACAAGGAGTGCCGAAGCTGATAACTTTACTTGTAGCTGAAAAGTTTTTCGGAGTGGGCTTTCGCCCAACCCCTGAAGATGAAAGATGGGCCAAAAAGAGAAAGGAGAAAGGATGGGTTCTGCCGCAACCATTGCCACATCTGTACCAAACTTTTGTCCGACCAAGGTACAGTGAAGAAGAAGAAGACGAAGTCTTTACAGCGGAGGAAATTGAAGACATATGTGGGGCCATGAGGCAAATGCTCTATGATGTTAATATGGTCCAATCGGGAGAAGGAACAAGCACCGCTGAGGTGCTGTATGTGGGCCCTGAAGCTAAATTGCAAAATTGGAAAGCCACACCCTTCCCAATCAGGCGGGAGTTCTGGTAGATTTGTCCTGTCATTTTTCCTTCATCACAAGTTACTTCAGGATGTAGCTTGGATGTTTTTCTTTGTTTTCTTGTATTTTTGGTTTCTCCAATGTAATTTCGTTTGTTTTCAGAAAATTCCAAGAAAATAAAATAAATATTTCCTTACTTTGCACTCTTTCTAATTTTGTTATTCTTCCTTTTCAGTCCTAATAATGCGGCTTTAAATAACATGACATGCTTGCGAAACTCATGCTCAAATCCGAACACGCCACCTAATCTGGAAATAATGAACCAAGAACCGGAATACGATGAAGATGAGGCTTTTAGGGAAATAAATCGAGAATTGGAACATTTCGAGAATAAACCTAAGCCAAATTTGAATGACACCGAACCGTTTAATTTGGGAACTGATGAAGAGGTCCGAGAGACCAAGATAAGCATCCACACGGATGAGAAAACACGAGATGCAATAATCCAACTCTTGTTTGAATTTAAAGACGTGTTTGCTTGGTCTTACGATGATATGCCAGGATTAGGAGCTGATCTAGTGGTGCACAAATTACCAATCTACCCTGACTGTCGCCCAGTGCAACAGAAGCAAAGAAAGTTCAAGACTGACATCGGTGATAAAATCAAAGAAGAAATCACTAAGCAGTTAAAAACAGGGGTAATCCGAGTGGTACAATACACCACGTGGTTGGCTAATGTTGTGCCCGTGCCAAAGAAGGACGGAAAAACTCGAGTATGTGTTGACTACCGAGATTTGAATAAAGCGAGTCCTAAAGATAACTTTCCTTTACCAAACATCCACATCCTTGTTGATAACTGTGCCAAACATGAGATACAGTCGTTCGTGGATTGTTATGCGGGATATCATCAAGTGTTGATGGATGAAGAGGATGCCGAGAAGACTGCTTGTACCACACCTTGGGGGACTTACTGTTACAGAGTCATGCCATTCGGTTTGAAGAACGCAGGAGCAACATACATGAGAGTTATGACTGCCATTTTCCACGACATGATGCATCGGGAAATAGAGGTGTACGTGGACGATGTGATCATCAAATCCAGAACTCAAGGCGATCATGTGCGAGACTTGAGGAAATTCTTTGAGAGGTTGCGGAAGTACGATTTGAAGCTGAATCCGGCCAAATGCGCTTTTGGAGTCCCGTCAGGTAAACTTTTGGGTTTCATAGTCAGTAGAAGAGGTATTGAATTAGATCCCACGAAGATAAAATCCATCCGGGATTTACCTCCCCCCAGAACAAAGAAAGATGTAATGAGTCTTCTAGGCCGAGTGAACTACATCAGTAGGTTCATCGCTCAGTTGACTTCCACATGTGAACCCATATTCAAATTGTTGAAGAAAGATGCTGCAATCAAATGGACAACTGAATGCCAAGAAGCTTTTGATAAGATCAAAGAATATTTGTCAAACCCTCCAGTCTTAGTCCTGCCAGAGCCAGGGAGACCTCTTTTCTTGTATTTAACAGTCTTGGAAAACTCTTTTGGTTGTGTTCTCGGACAACGTGATGCGGCAGAGAAGAAAGAGCATGCGATTTACTACTTGAGCAAGAAATTCACTAGTTATGAGGTCAAGTACACTTTGCTGGAAAGAACGTGTTGTGCTTTAACTTGGGTCGCTCAGAAATTGAGACACTACCTCCAAGCCCATACGACTCACCTCATTACTCGGTTGGATCCTTTGAAGTATATATTCCAGAAACCGATGCCCACCGGAAGATTGGCAAAGTGGCAAATCCTGCTCACTGAGTTTGACATAGTCTATGTCACTCGCACGGCAATGAAGGCCCAAGCATTGGCGGACCATTTGGCCGAGAACCCGATCGACGAAGAGTATCAACCATTGAATACCTACTTTCCTGATGAAAAGGTAAATACGACAGAAGTTGTTTCGGAAGACAATCATGCTTGGAAAATGTTTTTCGATGGAGCGGTAAACGCTAAAGGTGTAGGGATTGGGGCAATCTTGATCTCTCCTGCTGGTCAGCATTATCCGGCCACGGCTAGGCTCCGTTTCTTCTGCACGAACAATACGGCTGAGTATGAAGCTTGTATCATGGGCATGAACATGGCAATTGATCAGGGTGTCGAAGATTTGTTGATCATGGGAGATTCAGATCTAATTATCAAACAATCTCAAGGTGAATGGGAAACTCGAGACGTTAAACTCCTCCCTTACCGACAGCACGTGAACATTCTTGGCAAGCGATTTGCATCGATAGAGTTCAGGTATATCCCACGATGTCACAATGAACTAGCTGATGCATTGGCCACTTTAGCTTCAATGCTACCTTATCCGGGCAACGCCCATGTCAATCCCTTGGAAATTCAAATCAGGGAAAGCCACGGTTATTGCAATGCAATCGAAGAAGGACCGAGCGTCAAGCCATGGTATTACGATATCGGGAGATTTCTGAAAACGCAAGAATACCCAGAACATGCTACTGGAGATCAAAAGAGGACCATTAGGAGACATGGAGGTGGTTTCTTTTTGAGCGGCGAGGTCATGTACAAAAGAACCCCAGATCTTAACCTTTTAAGGTGTGTTGATGCCGACGAAGCAGGAAGAATCATGCACGAAGTACATGCAGGAGTATGCGGGCCTCATATGAATGGGTATGTCTTAGCCAAGAAAATCCTTCGAGCAGGTTATTATTGGATGACCATGGAGAAAGATTGTTTCGGTTTTGTCCGAAGATGTCATCAATGCCAGGTACATGGAGATCTGATTCATGCACCTCCAACTGAGTTGCATCCTATGTCGGCACCGTGGCCATTTGTCGCTTGGGGAATGGATGTCATCGGCCCGATTGAGCCGAAAGCTTCGAATGGACACCGATTCATATTGGTGGCTATCGACTACTTCACAAAATGGGTCGAAGCCGTCACTCTCAAATCAGTCACCAAGAAAGCGGTGGTGGATTTTGTACACTCAAATCTTATCTGTCGTTTTGGTATACCCGCAACTATCATCACAGATAATGCTGCGAATCTGAATAGTCATTTGATGGAAGAAATATGCGAGCAATTCAAAATAACGCATAGGAACTCCACCCCTTATCGGCCCAAAGCCAATGGTGCCGTGGAAGCGGCGAACAAAAACATTAAGAAGATTTTGAGAAAGACAATCCAAAGTTCTAGACAATGGCATGAACAATTACCGTTCGCTTTACTGGGATACCGTACTACAGTACGCACATCGGTGGGAGCAACTCCATACCTGCTAGTCTATGGAACTGAGGCTGTGATACCGGTAGAGGTAGAAATTCCTTCGCTTCGTACAATTGTTGAAGAAGAGATTGAAGATAGCGAGTGGGTTAAGACTCGTTTGGAGCAATTAACTTTGATCGATGAAAAGCGAATGGCTGCGGTCTGTCATGGACAACTGTACCAACAGAGAATGGCTCGTGCTTACAACAAGAAAGTACGACCGAGAAATTTCGAAGTAGGTCAGTTGGTTTTAAGACGCATTCTTCCACATCATGAGGAAGCGAAAGGAAAATTCGCTCCTAATTGGAAAGGACCATACATCATTAGGAAGATACTGCCAAGAGGAGCATTATACTTGGGAGACATGGAAGGAAAAGATCCTGAAACGGCTGTGAATGCAGATGCTGTGAAAAGGTATTATGTCTGAACTTGCTTCAATGAGGTCCTCACAAGTCGAAATGATTGAAGGCTTTTATTCCCGCTACCCAAACACTACCAACCCTTTTGTAAACCCTTTGAGCCGGCTACTTTCTTTTGGCTACCCTCTTTGGAATCCAAACCAAACCAAAAAAAAAAAAAAAAAAAAAAAAAAAAAAAACAAAACAAAAACAAAGTTTCTGAACTACGTTCTGACTTGATTCCGAAAGGATACGTAGGCAACCTCTCCCTGAGGTTCAGTCACACCAAATCAAAAATCCCGGTTTCCCCAAAAATGAAACTGGGGCAGATGATATTTTTGATTCGGTTTAAGATCCGTCAAGATGATTCCAAAGTTGTAATTTTGTTTACAATTCTTGTTACCCGAACCAAGTACAATTCCTTCAAGATCGATTGGAAGTTGTGAAAACATCATTGTTGCGATCCGGGGTTCTGGAATGAAAAGAAATAAATGAGAGAGTCTTATTGGTGAAAACCTTCGGGCACCATAAGACGATGGAAGTAGATAAATAAAATGAGAGAGTCTTATTGGTGAAAACCTTCGGGCACCATAAGACGATGGAAGTAGAGAAATACAAAATGAGAGAGCTTGTTGGTAAAAACTCGCAAAGAGTGCTATCCGGCGATGGTAAGAAGAGAAATGAGAGAGGTCGATTGGCGAAAACCCGCAAAGGGCGCTATCAACCGAAAAGTTTGTTTCACCACGAGAGGTCCTGGCACGGCTCCTTAGCTCGGAAATATAGACCCGTTTTGGTTCATAAGAAAATGGGAGTTTTGTGACGATCAAGCATCTAGTCCGAGGAGCATGTCATGTTGGTTAAAGTCAGCGTATACCTCAGATAAGTCCTTCTTTTCTCCCTCGAAAGGGACTCCTCTATCTTTGATACGTTTTTCCATTCTTTGATTCATTCTTCTTCTTTGAATCCCTTTCGGTTTAATTTTAATTCTGAAAATATTACAAAGGAAGGTGACGGGACCAGTTTTACAGGACTCCGCCTGGTAAAGAAGAAAAGAAAAACGACCTCAGTGGTGTATTGTTACAATCCACGATTGGATCGTAATGATCGATTGTTTCCAAAGGAAAAGAGTTTTAGAAAGGAAATGGAAATCAAAGGCTAAGGTCTTAGAAGAGACGGAATAAGGCAGAAGGATGGAACCTACACAGAAAATCCCCATGGAATTCTGGGAATGAACCCGGTCAGTTTGAAAGGAAGTCACCCCAAAGACAATTGGTAGCGAACTTCTCAATGAAAATGGGGAAACAATCAAGCAATGAAGATAACCAAGGCCGCAAAGCCAACCACTTTTTTCAACTGATAAAATGTTCTTTGTTGAAAGCAGGTCTGTTTAATTGTGCAAGAAGAAGGTACCACTCAAATAAGTGAAATACGCAAGCTTTGAAATGGCTTTGGAACAAGGAAAACACATAAAAAGGTAAGTTTCTTTTAGAGATTTATCCTATGCATTTGTTGATGTTTAAAAAGAACGCCTAAAAGAAGGCCAAAAAAAAATGAAAGAAAAGAAAATGAAAACTCCGAAAAAGAGAATCAAATCATATCGGTCCAATATCTGTTTGGACCCGGTCAGAAAAACCGAGAGGTCTTTCCGACTAAAAAACCGAGGATACGACGGCCAAAAACCGTTAGATATTGTTTGAATTCGACCGAAAGCCGTGAAACTTTATCCGGTCGGAGAACGAGGATCTCCCGATCGAAAAGCTGCGGAGCCATTTACTATTACCCCGGCCAAAAAACCGAGGATCCGACGGCCAAAAACCGTTAGATATTGTTTGAATTCCGACCGGAAAGCCGTGAAACTTTTATCCCGGTCGGAAAACCGAGGATCTCCCCAGTCGAAAGCTGCGGAGCCATTTACTTTTACCCGGCCAAAAAACCGAGGATCCTGACGGCCAAAAAACCGTTAGATATTGTTTGAATTCGGCAGAAAGCGGTGAAACTTTTATCCGGTCGAAAACGAGGATCTCCCGATCGAAAGCGTGGAGCCATTTACTTTTACCCGGCCAAAAAACGAGGATGCGACGGCCAAAAACCGTTAGAATTTGTTTGACTTCGGCCGAAAGCCGTGAAACTTTTATCCGGTCAGAAAACCGAGGATCTCCCGGTCGAAACTGCGGAGCCATTTACTTTTACCCGACCAAAAACCGAGGATGCGACGGCCAAAAAACCGTTAGATATTGTTTGAATTCGACGGAAAGCCGTGAAACTTTTATCCCGGTCGAAAAATCTCCCAGTCAGAAAGCTGCGGAACCATTTACTTTTACCCCGGCCAAAAAACCAAGGATCGACGGCCAAAAAACCGTTAGATATTGTTTGAATTCCGACCGGAAAGCCGTGAAACTTTTATCCCGGTCAGTGCCGGGGATCTCCCGGTCAGAAAGCGTGGAGCCATTTACTTTTACCCGGCCAAAAACCGAGGATCGACGGCCAAAAAACCGTTAGAATTTGTTTGAATTCCGGCCGGAAAGCGTGAAACTTTTATCCCGATCGAACCGAGGATCTCCCAGTCAGAAAACTGCGGAACCATTTACTTTTACCCGGCCAAAAAACCGAGGATCGACGGCCAAAAAACCGTTAGATATTGTTTGAATTCCGGCCGAAAGCCCGTGAAACTTTTATCCGGTCGGAAAACCGAGGATCTCCCGATCAGAAAGCTGTGGAGCCATTTACTTTACCCGGCCAAAAACCGAGGATCGACGGCCAAAAAACCGTTAGAATTTGTTTGAATTCGGCCGAAAGCGGTGAAACTTTTATCCCGGTCGGAAAACCGAGGATCTCCCAGTCAGAAAAACTGCGGAGCCATTTACTTTTACCCGGCCAAAAACCGAGGATCGACGGCCAAAAAACCGTTAGAAAAAGAGAATCAAATCATATCAGTCCAATATCTGTTTGGACCCCGGTCAGAAAACCGAGGATATCCCAGTCAGAAAGCTGCGGAACCATTTACTTTTACCCCGGCCAAAAAACCGAGGATCTGACGGCCAAAAAACCGTTAGATGTTGTTTGAATTCCGGCCAGAAAGCCGTGAAACTTTTCTCCCCGGTCAGAAAACCGAGGATCTCCCAGTCAGAAAACTGCGGAACCATTTACTTTTACCCCGGCCAAAAAACCGAGGATCTGACGGCCAAAAAACCGTTAGATATTGTTTGAATTCCGGCCAGAAAGCCGTGAAACTTTTATCCCGGTCAGAAAACCGAGGATCTCCCAGTCAAAAACTGCGGAGCCATTTACTTTTACCCCGGCCAAAAAACCGAGGATCTGACGGCCAAAAAACCGTTAGATATTGTTTGAATTCCGGTCAGAAAGCCGCGAAACTTTTATCCTCGGTCAAAAACCGAGGATCCGACGGCCAAAAAACCGTTAGATATTGTTTGAATTTCGGCCAAAAAGCCGTGAAACTCTTCTACAAAATCCCGGCCAGAAAGCCGTTGAACCTTTGTGAAACCATGATTTTCTTACCCAATGCCAAAGAGTCTTTTAATCACTTTCTGTGTCACAACTAACTCACGAAATTTTCCTAGCAAAACTGGGGCAGAAAATTTCGTTCGTTTGTTTGTTTTGTTGTCTAAATAGGTTTGACCTCGGGATGCAAGGATCGAGATAACCTACAAATGGGACATCAATCCGGAGTGAAGAAAAGAAGAAAAGAACCGAAAGAAAAGATTTCAAACGTTGGAGTAAACAAAGGCGCGGATTGCTCAGAAGATGATTGAAGTAACAAGCTCCGCCGACTCCGTTTCACTCAATGTTACAGAAATAAACAAGCACGTACAGCTTGTTGAGCATCAAGATTCAGATCGAGGTCTACAGCAAATCGGCTAAGATTCAAGATCAAGTTTTCAAGAGAATCATAGATAGGAATCTTGTAACTCATAGTTTGATAGCATAGCTAGTTCAACTATTTCCTTTTGGTGTAATAAGGAGGTCAGCAAGCAGTAAGCAGTAAGCAGCAACAACAGCAACGATAGCAACAGTAACAGCAAAGTGTCAGTCCATGGTAGTCCCAGTTGCCAAAACTTCCCGAACTACATTGACCTGATTCCTGTTTAGCCCGGGATATGTAGGAGGCCTCCGAAGCAAAGGCTCGGTCAAACTCTTTCAAAATGCTTCCCACGGAGTATTCAAACGGGCAAAAATCGCTCGTATTTGCTCATTTATCTTTGCACGAAAACTCTTCGTGGTTTAGGTTTGACCTCGTTTGTGAGCACGTGATTTTTGCCTAACATGAATTACTCCCACAAAATCAAAACAAAAATTATCTATTTTATGGTGTGTATTTTTTGTGAATTTTTGTGTTATTTTGGTATTTATTTGCATTTGTATATACGTGATTATATGTGTTTAAATTAATAAAAAAAATATATACAAAAATATATCGTGCTTACGTTTCTTATCTAGTTTTGAAATTAGGAGTAATTAATTTTATCTTACGAAAACGAAAATAAAAAAAAAATAATAATTCATCTTTTACATTTTTTAGCATTTGAATGCCTAATTGTGTGATCTATATTTAATTGATGTTTAAATTGAGTATGTTAATTGTTAATATAATTTAATTAGTATTGCTTATAATTTAATTGATTTTGTAGTGTAATTAGAATTTTTGTTTTAATAAATTGAGAATTAAAATTAAAAGAGAAGAGAAAAGGAAATAATTAAGAGAAAAATCTGATTTGGGCCATGTTTGAAATTGAAATAGAGCCCAAAACAATGCCTCAGCCGCCCCAGCCCAAAATACCCTTAAACCCGCCCAATGCCCAAACCGACCCGGTTAGCCCCATTTAATCTAAGCCGTTGGATCACTTAATCCAACAGTTTAGATTAAAATACCTATTCTAAATTACCCAAAGACCCAAATTAGATTTTAATTTACCCAAACCCTAAATCCTTCTCCCTCTTTCTCCCACAGCCGCCGCCCCTCCCTGCTCTCCTTCTTCTTCTCATCGTCCAAGCCGCCAATCCCTGCCCCTCGCCGCCCGCCAGCCACCTACCTCCAGCCCCGTCGTCCATTCCTCTCCAACCTTCATTACCCCGTCGCGACAGCCACAACTCCCTTCGCACCATCGCGACGACCACAACCGTGCTTCGAACCACCAGCCCCCTGCCCGTCCCTTCTTTTTCTTCGACGACCAACGCCGACAGACACAAAAACCGGCGACCCCCCGCCAAAATATTTCTCCAAAACCACCAAGCCCCAAAGCGAGTGCAAGAACCCTAAATTTCGAATTAGGGATTTGTTTTCGGATTTTTCAAAGAAATTGGGGTCTAATAGACCTTAATTGATTTGTTTTCGCTTGAAAACATTTCAATTAAGGTCCGTTCGATTCCAAATACGAAAATTCTATGTGACCGGCCACTGCTTTGGTTTCGATTTGATCGGAGGTACTGTTTTTTTCCTCTCTTTCCTTGTTGTTTTATTCGTTTTGATTATGGTCGTTTCGTTTGTTGATATTTCTTCCGACAGATATCAATTCTCTGTTTTTTTCTTCATCTCTTGGGACCGTTTTATTTGGTCGACTTGTTGTTTCTCTGATTTGTTTGTTATTCTTCGCTGTTTAACGAGTGATTGTGAATCGAATTCGATTCGTTGTTAATATCGTTAAGTTGTTTGATATTGAAATTATAACATGTTGTCCGAAATTGTGTAGTCACTGCTTGTCGGATTTGTTTGTCGATTACGCATATCGTAATCGGCTAATCGAATGATATAGAATATGTGTTTGCGTCGATTAGCGTCGTCGATTAGTTAGCTTCATTTTTTCTCTTTTCTCTTCTTTGGCCGAGAACACTGTTTCATTGAATTGCCAATTCTAAAGTTCTGTTTTGTCTATTTGATTACCAATGTTGTTGAATACAGGTTCGCGTCGATTAGCGTCGTCGAACATTTAGTTTCGAATTTGTTTCATTTTTTCTTCTTTTCTCTCGGCTTTGGAGTGTTATAATTTGTTGAATTTGTTTGTCGGCTTTTTGTTGTCGATCATACATGTTGTGATTCGACTTAACGAATGTTGTCGTTTCAATTCGCAAATTGGTTGTTTGAAATTCCGGGCAGTGGTTCACTGTTTTGCTTGAATTAAAATTTTTCGGTTTGTTGTTTGTTCCGAGTGTTGAGCTAATTGTTGGATTGTTTGTTTTGAACCATTGTTGATTCTAAATTAGGTTGTGAATTGGATATAGCTGTTAGTCCATTTAAGTAGCCCTAAAATCAACCTTTAAAGTGCAATACACATGGAAATAAGTTGTTAAAACTTGCTGGACAGCAGTGTATTTCATTAGTTTTTACCTTTAGGACTTTGTTTAGATGTTTAAAACCCATACTTAGATACAACAGTGGGCTGTCAGGGAATATAATGATCAAAAAAGTTTGAATTCTTAATTGTTTGAATGCTTTTTGAGCTGGAAATAAGAAAGAACATGGGGTATGACTAAAAAAGACTAAAGGGTGCACATGAGTTAGGGAATAAAACAGGTTGGAAGGGGGAGTTGATGAGGGGGATAATGATTCTGTTTTGTCATTTGAAGGATATAAAATGGGACTTAAGCTCACTGGAATAGGAGATTAAAAAGAGAGAGAACACAGACATATTCTCTGATAGATTCATTCACACTAACAGAGAGCACACAAAAAACACAACAGAGGACTCACTGACAGAAAATACAAAAACAGAGAGAGAGCTTAACACATTGAGAATCTGAAAGAAACACACACACAGATACACACTGTTCTATACTGGTTTTAAAACTAGTTTCCAAGCTTCTGGAATTTTGTTGCGTTGCTGTTGATTCCTATTGTTGTTGCTGCTGAAATCCTCACCCTTCTGTTTCTTCTTTACTTCCAGGTGTACTCTCAAAATTGTATTGAAGTCAAGGTTGTGCTTTGAATGAAACAAATCAGTTTGCTGTTATGATTGTTGTGTAATTCAACTACTGTTGTTCATGTTTTATTAGATTTGCCCATTAGGCAAACAGTTAAACCTCGTACAAACCTGATTTAGGAAGTCTAATCCTAGGTGTGAGTTGAGAGGATTTTAATATTAAGTCAAATGGAGTGCTTCTCGTGGGGTGGAAGATTACCTTATGCAGACATGTTTTTTATTCCATCTATAATTTCAGAATTTGTTGCATGTGACACATTGGTTATTCAATAGAGTGAACTGTATGCACATTATTGATAGATTTGATTCTGAAGAGATTTAGACTTTAGTTGGTGATTAGCGCTTTTGGTTATACAAACCTTTCACGGTAATTCCACTTCCGTATTTTTGCTATGATGAACCGGGAGTAATGTTTTACAGATCATTAGGCTACCTGTTCTGCTACAAGTGCCTCCATGTTTATTTGAATAGGATTTTCGTAACGGGTTTGAGTCACTATTGTGAAACTTCCTTGTTATCGATCTTGATTCGCGTATATAGTTGCCAAAACTGTGGACTTAGTTGCGCTAGAGAGGTCTCACTTGTATTAGTTTGTTTTTGCCAGAATCGGGTTTATTTATTATCTTATTGCGTTGACATTCTTTTGCAATGTCCCATAAGTATTGATTAGCCGATTCCAACGTGTGTGTTTTCTTTTGGTTGTGCTCGAGGTGTCTCTTAGGCCCCCGTTTTGTTCTTGGTTAATTAAATTCTTTGATATTTTAAGTCGTGCCATCCACCGTTAAATCTTATACGGCCTTCGTGAATCAGTTGAGAAATGCTCTAATCAGGACAAGTTGAGGTACGCTTGTATTTAAAAAGAATTAATTTTCTAAACTCGGGCGCATATTCATGTGATTTAAATTCGAATCTCAACGATGTTAAAATATGTCAAAATCACGGGTATAATGTGACGTGGCTCGAAACGTGTTTTAATAACGCTACGATCATTCTTAAAAATTGGATTAAAAGCGGTTAATAGGTTTAAATTGCATTATGATGTGAACATGTATAAAATCAGGAATTTTTAGCCATTTATAATAATTGAAGCGACCGCGCTAGAACCGCGGGATCCGGGGGTGCCTAACACCTTCCCTCGGGTCAACAGAATTCCTTACTAAGAATTTCTGGTTCGCAGACTTTATTTGGAAAGTCGAAAATTTCCTCGATTCGGGATTTAAATAAATAGGTGACTTGGGACACCTTAATTTATTCCAAGTGGCGACTCTGAAATAAATAGAATAATCCCGTTTCGAATATTGTCACTTAAATTGGAAAAACACCCTCGCGCATCTACCCTCCCGGGGTAGCGGGCAGCCAAAAGGAGGTGTGACAATGAGTAGTACCATGAGTAGGTTGAGCATTTTCAGCAGCACTAGGCATTTTTTATGTTTGTGGTACTCGTTCATGTCCACTATTGGCATCGGTGATCTAATAAATATTAACATGTTAGATAACAATACTTTTATATAATTATAATTTCATTTAAAATATCCAATTTTATTAATGGAGTTACCTGTTCACCTAAGGTGCCATTGCTACTTTGAGGCATAGATGCATTAGGAGCATATTTGCGCATTAATTGTCTCATTTGGAGTAATTATGATTGCATATTCTCCTGATTTTGTTTCATAATATTCATTTCTTCATTTTATTTCTCCTTTAACTCGATTATCTGTCGTTCTAACCTTTGTATAACCTCATTAGAAGAATCATCTACAGCAATATTTCCTAAGGAAGACCTACTACCCCACAGAACAGAAGGAGTTGGATCAAGTCCTAAATACGAACATACCTACTTTTTTCATTTCCCAACACCTGGGAATACACATCGCCTTCCCAAGCAAAAATGCGAGAAGGTTTCTCAATAGATCTCTCGCTATTGCTCATCCTTCCATTTATCATTTCTTGACCATAGAATACACAATAAATCCATTTAGGAATTCATGAATAGGAAATAATGCACATTTTTTGACAGAGTCATGAAACCAAAAAAAATAAAGAAAGAATAAATCTAACGATTTTCTTGACAGAATCATCATCCAGTGGCCTACCATCCTTACGTTTTTATGAGTTAATAGGAAAATTTATGTTCGTGTAGGCTATATTCCGTTTACTAATACAATAATAACGATGTCATATATGTTTTCATGACAAAAGAAAGGTTAAAATATTATAGTTTGTAGTATTCACAAGTTTACCTGCTCATTCATCAAGATGGCAATACTTTTTGATCCTCCTGTGTGAGGCATCGTTTGCTTAGCCCTATTGTTTCTATTTGCTAGGGTACGTTTCTGTCATTGAAATATTAAAATGATATCTTATAAATTTTAAACAAAATTGAGCATACCTAAAATCAAAACGCTATGAAAATGAGCAGACTAGGAGAATTTTAAAGGTTGATACCTTAGCTTTATCGGAAAGTCAATACGAGACAAGAGCACTTCATTGATCCCTCGGTATACGACTTGGTCTATTTTTTAGTAAAGCTTCTTTAGTCTTATATTTTTGCACATACTCACCCTTCAAACTGCACTTGTAATCTTTCCATTTTTTTCCTAGAGACTTTAAGACCCATGCCTCTCCACGTTTTGGGATAGAGAACTTCTTCTTCATTGTCCAAAATTTCTCCAATCATCTACATGTAAAGGTGTTAGTTCTGGAGTTCTGGAAATAATTCCTAGAAAGCTAGCAAGCTTTCGACCCTCTTTCCCAATAGCTTGGTTGCGGTTATTAAAGGGCACATCAATTGTCTTCCCAGGCGGAAGTTTCCAAATCTCTTTTAGTAAAGTAGGTCCACAAACCTTTTTTGCTTCTGAATTACCTAGAAAGAAAAAGAGAACAGAATGTTAGGTAGTACAATAGCTATGTAGTGAGTTCTGAATAGCATATCTCCAGCTGATGCAATACATAGTGAAGTTGCTATTCTCTGATCTACTCCTGAATAGCATATCTCTGATTCTGTTGAAAATTTCAACGTGTTGATGAAATGGTTGGGAAGGTTGATTAGCTTGAGTAGAGAATGAATGATGTTGAGCATTTCTATTCCAATACTAGAAAAAAGCAATCAAACACACCAAGAGGTAGCTCTATTCTGAAAGACAAAGAGAAATATATTTCTCGCTTTAAAAGGCAGCAGCAGGATACATCACATAGACAAGCAGGTGGTGCCAAGAGAATGAAAGAACTTGTGCGCCAATTCGGCATTATATTATGTTACATCACACAACAAAAGTGGGCAGAACCTTTTATAGAACCTGTAGATGTTTAGGGTCTTGGATTGGTTATTGAGAAGCCCATGGACTTCAGTACTATTAACAAAAAAATGGAAGCAAAGGATGGTTCTGGCTATAAGCATGTACATGAGATATGTGCAGACATTAGGCTTAAATATAGAGTTCACATATGTAAAATAGGTTACCCAAAATTTGTACCATGTTTTGATATGTTGCCATTTGTTTTTGTTTCAGAAAAAAAAAAACAATGAGAGATGTCATGACTTTAATTGCATCTAATATCTTTGTAACCAAATATTGGAATCAAGTATCAGCGAACATAAAAGACATACCATTCATATCTGTTACTTATTCTGTTACTCACAATTTAGGTACAATGTTACGAAAGGTTATCAATCTACCACATTACTAAGACAAGCAACATGATTTCAGATCTTTTCCAGAAGACATCTCATACTCATACTTTAGCTCTGTAGACCAAAGTGTTTCATTATAGGAAACTAAGAAGCACACTTCCAATAGTACAAAAGATATTCCATATCCGTTAAGGTTTGAGTATTAACATATCCACGTTCTGATGATCCTTCATTACAATTTTAGTGAAGTATTTCTTGGGCAGGCCATAGAATTTGCAGGTGACACATCATATTTGTACAGAACTAAAAGCGCATAGTGTTGCTGCTGCATTTTGCTATTACTGTTATTCTAGATGTGGAGTTGTATTTATTTCTCTGTGACAAAGTCTTTAGTGCTCTTTTTGTGTTCTCTCCCTTTTTACTTTTAACACAATGCGACTCCAAAAATTAGCCAAGAGCTGTAAGAGGCAAATTATCTTTTTACCATGTGACTATCAAGTATTCAGCATATAACTCATGGAACATTTCTTTTCTGCATTTATAGCTACCACTAAAAAGGGCAACAGCCAACTGTCCTATATATATAACCCTCATCTAGTATCAAGATACTGATGAACAAAATTTTCTTCAAGGGAATGACTTATACTGCATAGAGAACCTTGAGTTTGGTAGGATGAAAATGAATATAGTGTAAAATGATGGAGGATTTGTAAGTCTCAATGGGTGACTATGAGCATTTTCTGTTACAGACAATGGCTGCGATAGTAAAGAGTGAAAAAGGGGCCGTAGTCAATAAATGAGTGCATGCACGCCTAGCTATTGGCGCTACATGAAGTTGATTGCTAGTGTAGATTTAAAACTGATCGCAACTAAGTTACCACTTTCAAGATAGATATCTCTGTATGATATATGATTCAATGTGCTGGTGGTAGACCATGTCATGTTTGCTGGCATGCCACTGCTTTGCTGGATGGACAAAATGCTCTTTTTCTCATATTTTTCTCTCTAGTATGGCCCAATTGCCATAGCAACAAGCTGGTAAGACATTTGAAGATGCCACTAACAAGACATGAACATCATTATGTAGAGAGAGCAGCAAAACTATTGATCAGTTAACTAATAGTTTTTCCTATAAAGCCAACTAGACTCTGCACTATTCCTAATAATGTAGAGGGAGTTGCACACCCAAGATAACCTTGGGTCATCTCATCACTTCGAATCTCAGTACTTCAAAATTAGTAAAACTTGTAAAGATCAAAGAAAGCACCAAGTAAATCAATTATCACTATGGAATATACATTTATGATGTGCAACCATTACAAGGAAACACGGATAAACAATGTTGAAAGCCATAATCTAATATTATACATTATCAGATTGCAATACTATATAAACATTACCTGAATCGTCATCATTTGGAATTTCAGTGCCACCATCAAACCTATTTAACTCATTAGGTTGACCATCACATGCTTAGGCATTAGAGTAATTCTGACAATCCATCAACTGCTCAATATATGGCTAGGCTCGTGAGTAGTTTTGACCATCCATCAAGTGCTCAATATAAGGTCTCACGTCTTCATCATAATCTTGTTCAATTACCAGTCTATTGCGACCTCTAGTTTGCATAGTTCCTTTTCCAAAATAAAGAAATTATCTATATGCATTAAGTTACACTAGTACCAAATCAACTGTCACGACCCAAATCCGGTCGTGATGGCGCCCAACAATCAAGCTAGGCCAGCCAGACTAACAATTCAATTAACACCTAGATATCCGTCCCAAATGGACAACCCAAGAAGAATATATGAGTTTAAGAACTCCAATAATAATAATACTGAACAAAATGCTGACACTCCCAAAGATCCGGAGTCACAAGTCTAGAGCCTCTAACAAAACCCAACAGGAAATAGAGAGTACGATATAGAAGTACTCCAGTCCGAATACAAAATATACAATAACAACTGGAATGAGAGGAGAAGCTAGGCTCTGCGAACGTAGGCAGCTACCTCAGCAACTCGATGTGACAATGTAAACGCTGGAGATGTCCGTCTACTGCTCCTGTGTACCTGAGTCTGCACACAAAAGGTGCAGGGAGTAGGGGTGAGTACTAAGTACTCGGTGAGTAACAAATATATACATGTAGCTGACAGTAAGAAATCCACAAAATACCACAATATGAAGCTACACTACAGTCCGAATCTCCTACGAACTAGAAACAATAATACAATACAGCTACCACAGAGTAATCCAACAAATACAGATGCAATGCAATGCACATAACTGCTACGGCGTGTAGCCCGATCCCATTTAACGTCGACGGCGCTCACTGGGGGTGTGTACAGACTCCGGAGGGGCTCCTACAGCCCAAGCGCAATACTGCTGCGGCGTGCAGCCCGATCCTCATATCAACCACTGCGGCGTGCAGCCCGATCCCATACTCAGTCCACAACAAGCAATTAAGTCACAAAACAATTCATTTTCCTTAATTCCAGTTCTCAATTCATAATTTATGAAAAATACTTTAACTTTATTAAGTTTGTAAAAGCCGGTGACTTAGCATTTCAAAAGTGTGATTACAATTCCAGGACTGAGATCAGTGATTTAAGCAATTACAGCTATCACATAAATATTGTCCTCTAAGGACGCTACAGATCGGCACGAGGCCCCAAACAAGGCTTACAGCCCACAAATATAGCAAATACAGTGTATTTCCAACACTAACATCATATTATTCATTCCCGGGATGGACCAAGTCTCAATCCCCAATCACAATCAATCCCGCACCTGCCACGGTGTGCGAGCCACGCCCTATTAGCGTCACGATGTGCTAAGCCGGGGTTTCGAACCCTCAGGCTACAATATACACAAACTACTCACCTCTAGCCGGTCGTCGAATCGTCCGCGATGCCTTTTCCCTTGAATTTTGTAGCCTCGTGTGTAGAATCTAGTCAAATAACAATAATTATATCAAATACGGGTCAAAAAATCATAACCCACTACAATTTATATGAAATTCGCAAAGTTACACTAAGTTGGTAAAACCCGACTTTCGGTACGATTCTCGAAAAATTGCGGAAGTCACATATTCGGAATCCTCATCTCAATACGAGTCTAAGCATATCAATTTTACCAAATTCGGACTCCATTTACTCATTCAAAACCTTGATTTTCTAAAGTTCAAACCTAGGGTTAAATCCTCCATAATTACCCCAAATTCCTCCATTTTCATGATATAATTGCATGATATTATCAATACTAATCATAATATGAGTTCATAGTTGATTACCTGATGATTTCCCTTGATTTCTTCCTCAAAATCGCCCAAAGTCGCCCTTAAGCCGAGACCCCCAAATGTTAAAATGTTTCTGAAATTTTCTAACTTCTGATACACTTAACTTACAGCGATTTCCGCTTCTGCGGAAGTATTTCCGCTCCTACGCGTCCGCTTCTGCGGAGATTGGACCGCTCCTGCGGATACGTCCGCTTCTGCGACTGGGCGTCCGCTTCTGCGGACTCGCCTAAGCGGCTCCCCTTCCGCTTCTGCGATGGTCGCTTCTGCGACTCCCAGTCCGCCCCCGCGTTTCCGCTTCAGCGGAAAATGATCCGCTTCTGCGGTCATCGCTTCTGCGGCTCCTGGTCCGCTTCAGCGCACCCGCTCCTGCGCCCAAAATTCCGCAGGAGCGGAAACAACAGAAGCAGTGCCCAGTTTCTGCAATTTTCCATATTTTGCTCCCGATTAACCATCCGAAAACACCCCGAGGCCCCCGGGACCTCATTCAAACACACCAACACATCCTAATTCCTTATTCGGACTTGTTCCAATCATAAAAACACCATCCTAAACATCAAAATCACCAATTATCCACGGATTCAAGCCTAAGTTTCTTCAAAACTTTCAAAACTAACATTCAACCCAAAACCCGATCAAACGATGTCCGAATGACCTGAAAATTTGCAGACATATCCAAAATCACATAACGAAGCTACAGAAATTGTCGGAATTCCATTCCGACCCCGGATCAAAATATCACCTACCATCCGGTTTTCGCCAAAATTCAACATTCGCCAATTCAAGCTTAAAACTACACCGGACCTCCGAATTCAATTCCGATTGTTCTCCTAAGTCATAAATGATCCCCGGAACTAGTCGAATCATCAGAATCCAGTTCCGAGCACTTTAACTCAATAGTCAACTCTTGGTTGACTTTTCATATTCAAGCTTTCTTCAAACATGTTATTTGTTTCATTTTCAATCCAAATCACTTCTAACTCACCCGATATACTCCAATACTGTTTTAAAAGCATAATATATGTAAATGCAAGGCAACGGGGTGGTAATTCCCGTAACGACGGGCCGGGTCGTTACATTCTCCCCAACTTAAACAAACGCTCGTCCGCGAGCGGGTTAAGAAACATACCTGGAGCATCAAACAAGTGTGGATATCTACTTCGCATCTCCTGCTCGGTCTCCCAAGTTGCTTCCTCCACGGGACGACCTCTCCATTGCACTTTCACTGAAGCTATATCCTTAGATCTCAGCTTACGAACCTGTCGACCCAAAATGGCTACTGGTTCCACATCATAAGTCAAATCCTCATCTAGCTGTATCGTGCTGAAGTCTAACACATGAGACGGGTCTCCGACATACTTCCGGAGCATAGATACATGGAACACCGGGTGAACTCCCGACAAACCGGGTGGCAAAGCAAGCATATAAGCCACCTCCCCAACTTTCCTAAGCACCTCAAAAGGTCCAATAAACCTTGGGCTCAACTTCCCTTTCTTTCCAAACCTCATAACACCCTTCATAGGCGAAACCTTCAGCAACACCTTCTCACCTACTGAATAAGACACATCTCGGACCTTCCGGTCTGCATAACTCTTCTGACGCGACTGAGCTGTGCGAAGTCTCTTCTGAATCACCTTTACCTTGTCTAAGGCATCTTGGACTAACTCTGTCCCTAACAACCTAGCCTCGCCGGGCTCGAACCAACCGATTGGAGACCTACACCGCCTCCCATATAAAGCTTCATACGGTGCCATCTGAATGCTGGAGTGATAGCTATTATTGTAAGCAAACTCCGCCAAAGGCAAATAATCAGCCCATGAACCACCAAAATCAATGACACAAGCACGCAACATGTCCTCCGATATCTGAATAGTACGCTCAGACTGCCCATCCGTCTGTGGATGAAATGCTGTGCTCAGCTCCACCTGTGAACCCAACTCTCGCTGAAATGTCCTCCAGAACTGAGATGTGAACTGGGTACCTCTGTCCGATATAATGGAAATAGGAACTCCATGCAATCTCACTATCTCACGGATGAATATCTCTGCCAACCGCTCTGAGGTATAGGTAGTACACACTGGGATGAAGTGAGCTGACTTGGTCAACCTATCCACAACCACCCAAACTGAATCAAACTTCCTCGCTGTCCGAGGGAGTCCACTAACAAAATCCATAGTTATTCTTTCCCACTTCCACTCCGGAATATCAATGCGCTGGAATACACCACCAGGTCTCTGATGCTCATACTTGACCTGCTGACAGTTTAGACACCGAGCCACATGGCTCACAATATCTTTCTTCATCTTTCTCCACCAGTAATGTTGCTTCAAATCCTGATACATCTTCGCGGCTCCTGGATGAATAGAATACCGCGAGCTATGGGCCTCTTCCAATATCAACTCACGAAGGCCATCAACATTGGGCACACATATCCGGCCCTGCATCCGCAATACACCCTCACTATCAATAGTGACATCTCTAGCATCATCATGCTGAACTCTGTCCTTAAGGACAAGTAAGTGTGGATCATCATACTGACGCTCTCGAATACGATCGTATAGAGAAGAACGAGCTACTACATAAGCCATCACCCGACTGGGCTCAGAAATATCCAGCCTTACCATCTGATTAGCTAATGCCCGAACATCAACTGCTAGGGGTCTCTCCCCAACTGGAATATACGCCAAACTGCCCATACTAATAGCCTTCCGGCTCAATGCATCAGCCACTACATTGGCTTTCCGGGGATGGTACAAGATAGTAATATCATAATCTTTAAGCAATTCAAGCCATCTCCGCTGCCTCAAATTTAGATCTTTCTGCTTAAACAAATGCTGAAGGCTACGATGGTCTGTATATACATCACAAGATACACCATATAGGTAATACCTCCAAATCTTCAAGGCATGAACAATAGCAGCTAACTCCAAATCATGAACAGGATAGTTCTTCTCGTGGGGCTTTAGCTGACGAGAAGCATATGCAATAACTCTACCCTCCTGCATCAACACACAACCGAGTCCAACTCCGGAAGCATCACAATACACCGTATATGACCCTGAGGCCGATGGTAACACAAGTACTGGAGCTGTGGTCAAAGCCTCCTTGAGCTTCTGAAAGCTCTCTTCACATTCATCAGACCACACAAATGGAGCATTCTTCCGTGTCAACTTAGTCAACGGTGAAGCAATAGATGAGAAATCCTGAACAAACCGACGGTAATAACCTGCCAAACCGAGAAAACTACGAATCTCTGTGGCTGAGGAAGGTCTGGGCCAATTCTGCACTGCCTCGACCTTCTGAGGATCAACCCTAATACCATCACTGGACACTATATGTCCCAGAAAACCCACAGTATCTAGCCAGAACTCACACTTAGAGAATTTTGCATAAAGCTTCTCTTCTCTCAACCTCTGCAATGCTACTCTCAAATGCTGAGCATGCTCCTCCTGGCTGCGTGAATATACCAGGATATCATCAATAAATACAATCACAAAAGAATCAAGGTACGGCCGAAATACACTATTCATCAAGTGCATGAATGCTGCTGGGGCATTAGTCAACCCGAACGACATCACCAGGAACTCGTAGTGCCCATATCGCGTCCTGAACGCTGTCTTCATAATATCCGAGTCCCTGATCTTCAACTGATGATATAGCCCGATCGAAGATCGATCTTAGAAAATACACTAGCTCCCTGGAGCTGATCAAATAGGTCCTCAATACGAGGCAATGGGTACTTATTCTTCACTGTTACCTTGTTCAACTGCCTGTAATCAATGCACATTCTCATTGTGCCATCTTTCTTCTTCACGAACAACACCGGTGCACCCCAAGGTGACACACTTGGACGAATGAAACCCTTATCCAAGAGTTCCTGAAGCTGTTCTTTCAATTCTTTTAACTCTGCTGGTGCCATGCGATAAGGAGGAATAGAAATGGGCTGAGTGCCCGGCACCAAGTCAATACCAAAATCAATATCTCGGTCAGGCGGCATGCCTGGTAGGTCTGCTGGAAATACATCCGGAAACTCCCTCACAATGGGAACCGAATTAAGACTGGGTGTCTCAGCCTCAACATTTCTAATGAAGGCCAAATAAGACAAACAACCCTTGCCAATCATTCGCTGAGCCTTTATATAAGAAATCACCCTGTCGGACACATAATCAGTCAAGCCACGCCACTCGATCCTCGGATTACCTGGAATAGCTAGTGTGACTGTCTTGGCATGACAGTCCAGAATCGCATGGTAAGGAGATAGCCAATCCATGCCTAGAATAACATCGAAATCTACCATGCCCGGTAGTAATAGGTCAACTCGGGTCTCCAGACCCCCAATAGTAATAATACAGGATCGATATACCTGATCCACAACAACAGTATCCCCCACTGGGGTAGACACATGTACGGGCAAAGCAAGTATACCATGGGTCATACCCAAATGATGTACAAAATAAGTAGAGACATAAGAATAGGTGGATCCGGGATCAAATAAGACAGAAGCATCCCTGTGGCAGACTGAGATAATACCTGAAATGACCGCATCTGAGGCACTAGCATCCTTCCTGTCCGGAAGAGCATAGAAACGAGCCTGGCCTCCACCGGTACGATCCTCGCCTCTGGGGCGACCTCTAGATACCTGGCCACCAGTCCTAGCCGACTGTGCTGGCGCTGAAGAAACAAGAGTAGAAGACGAAGGCTGATCCCTCCGCTGTGACCTCTTACGAAGCCACTGAGGACACTCTCTCCTGATATGGCCCAAATCACCGCACTCAAAACAACGGCCTGAAGATGGAAGAAGGGGCTGCTGAGGACCCCTCGCTACCGATGAATCCTGTGCTGAGGAAACAGGAGCAGAGCTCTGAGCTGGAAGAGCACTCAGTGCAGGCTGACTCTGCTGGCGGCCCTGCTGACCATGATAACCCTGCTGGCCTTGACGACCACGATCGGATGAAACCCCACTGGACTCTGCACGTCCAGACTGATGAGATCTGAAGGAGCGACCTCTGCTATGCTGAAATTGGCCCCTAGACGGAGCACCACTGTAACTGCCAGTACCACGAGGCCTCTTAGCCTCTCTCTCCTCTCGCTCTCGGCGGCGATCTGTCTCAATGTGACGGGCAGCATCAACCACCTCCTCAAAGGTAACCGTAGAAACTCTCTCCCGGGTCATCAATATGCGGATGGGATAAATAAGACCATCAATAAATCTCCGGATCCTCTCCCTGTCGGTAGGAACCATCCACATGGCATGACGGGCCAGCTGTGTGAATCTCATCTCGTACTGATTAACTGTCATTTCTCCCTGTTTCAACCACTCGAACTGACGTCGCAGCTCCTCTCTCTGAGACCGAGGCACGTACTTCTCCAAAAATACCGTGGAGAACTGCTGCCAAGTGAGGGGCACTGCCCCAGCGGGCCTACGCCTCTCAAAATCCTCCCACCACTGGAAAGCTGCACCTGCGAACTGGAAAGTGGTGAATGAAACACCGCTGGACTCTAGAATACCCGCGGTGCGTAGCATGCGCTGACATCTGTCAAGAAAACCCTGGGCATCCTCGCCCTCAGCTCCACTGAATGTCGGAGGCTGTAGCCTCTCAAATCTCTCCAAACGACGCTGCTCATCGTCGGGCATAACTGGAACCACATATGCAGGAGCTGGTGCAACGGGTGCAACTGGCTGAACTGGCTCGGGTGTGTGAGCCACGGGGGTCCGATTCCCTCCCCCTGCCTGTGAAGATGATACTGCAGCGAGTAGCAGCAACTACCTGTGCCAAGCTCGTGCACACTGATAATATCCGAGCCAAGGTCTCCGAAGACCCGGTATCACAATAGGCACGCTGCGGTCTCCGAACCCGAGCTGCTGGGAGCGTTTTCCGTCGGAACACGGTCCCGAGTCCGATCGGCTGGTGGGTCAGCGAGTGCTGGTGCTGCTGCCCTACCTCTACCACGACCACGGCCTCCGGGTGCCAATGGTGGTCGTCCGCCACGTCCGTTAGCTCGTGTTCTCGCCATCCGCGAGAGAATAGAATATGGAAAGATTTAATTTCATGATAACACAAATCGCACGATATGAATTCAAGAAAATGAGGTTTTTCCTAAAGTTTCTGTAGCGCTTCGAAGATAGATACGGACGTCTACGTACCGATCTGCGAAAGCCTACTAAACCGGCTCATGACTCGCGAGTCCTAATAACCTAGAGCTTTGATACCAACTTGTCACGACCCAAATCCGGTCGTGATGGCGCCCAACAATCAAGCTAGGCCAGCCAGACCAACAATTTAATTAACACAAAAATACCCGTCCCCAAATGGACAACCCAAGAAGAATATATGAGTTTAAGAACTCCAATAATAATAATACTGAACAAAATACTGACACTCCCAAAGATCCGGAGTCACAAGTCTAGAGCCTCTAACAAAACCCAACAGGAAATAGAGAGTACGATACAGAAGTACTCCAGTCTGAATACAAAATATACAATAACAACTGGAATGAGAGGAGAAGCTAGGCTCTGCGAACGTAGGCAGCTACCTCAGCAACTCGATGTGACAATGTAAACGCTGGAGATGTCCGTCTCCTGCTCCTGTGTACCTGAGTCTGCACACAAAAGGTGCAGGGAGTAGGGGTGAGTACTAAGTACTCGGTGAGTAACAAATATATACATGTAGCTGACAGTAAGAAATCCACAAAATACCACAAAATGAAGCTACACTACAGTCCGAATCTCCTACGAACTAGCAACAATAATACAATACAGCTACCACAGAGTAATCCAACAAATACAAAATGCAATGCAATGCACATAACCGCTACGGCGTGTAGCCCGATCCAATTTAACGTCGACGGCGCTCACTGGGGGTGTGTACAGACTCCGGAGGTGCTCCTACAGCCCAAGCGCAATACTGCTGCGGCGTGCAGCCCGATCCTCACATCAACCACTGCGGCGTGCAGCCCGATCCCATACTCAGTCCACGACAAGCAATTAAGTCACAAAACAATTCATTTTCCTTAATTCAAGTTCTCAATTCATAATTTATGAAAAATACTTTAACTTTATTAAGTTTGTAAAAGCCGGTGACTTAGCATTTCAAAAGTGTGATTTCAATTTCCAGGACTGAGATCAGTGATTTAAGCAATTACAGCTATCACATAAATATTGTCCTCTAAGGACGCTACAGATCGGCACAAGGCCCCAAACAAGGCTTACAGCCCACAAATATAGCAAATACGGTGTATTTCCAACACTAACATCATATTATTCATTCCCGGGATGGACCAAGTCTCAATCCCCAATCACAATCAATCCCGCACCTGCCACGGTGTGCGAGCCACGCCCTATTAGCGTCACAATGTGCTAAGCCGGGGTTTCGAACCCTCAAGCTACAATATACACAAACTACTCACCTCTAGCCGGTCGTCGAATCGTCCGCGATGCCTTTTCCCTTGAATTTCGTAGCCTCGTGTGTAGAATCTAGTCAAATAACAATAATTATATCAAATACGGGTCAAAGAATCATAACCCACTCCAATTTATATGAAATTCGCAAAGTTACACTAAGTTGGTAAAACCCGACTTTCGGTACGATTCTCGAAAAATTGCGAAAGTCACATATTCGGAATCCTCATCTCAATACGAGTCTAAGCATATCAATTTTACCAAATTTGGACTCCATTTACTCATTCAAAACCTTGATTTTCTAAAGTTCAAACCTAGGGTTAAATCCTCCATAATTACCCCAAATTCCTCCATTTTCATGATATAATTGCATGATATTATCAATACTAATCATAATATGAGTTCATAGTTGATTACCCGATGATTTCCCTTGATTTCTTCCTCAAAATCGCCCAAAGTCGCCCTTAAGCCGAGACCCCCAAATGTTAAAATGTTTATGAAATTTTGTAACTTCTGATACACTTAACTTACAGCGATTTCCGCTTCTGCGGAAGTATTTCCGCTCCTACGCGTCCGCTTCTACGGAGACTGGACCGCTCCTGCGGATACGTCCGCTTCTGCGACTGGGCGTCCGCTTCTGCGGACTCGCCTAAGCGGCTCCCCTTCCGCTTCTGCGATGGTCGCTTCTGCGACTCCCAGCCCGCCCCCGCGTTTCCGCTTCAGCGTATAATGATCCGCTTCTGCGGATATTTCCGCTTCTGCGGCTCCTGGTCCGCTTCGGCGCACCCGCTCCTGCGCCCAAAATTCCGCAGGAGCGGAAACAACAGAAGCAGTGCACCATTTTCTGCAATTTTCCATATTTCTCCCGATTAACCATCCGAAAACACCCCGAGGCCCCCGGGACCTCATTCAAACACACCAACACATCCTAATTCCTTATTCGGACTTGTTCCAATCATAAAAACACCATCCTAAACATCAAAATCACCAATTATCCACGGATTCAAGCCTAAGTTTCTTCAAAACTTTCAAAACTAACATTCAACCCAAAACCCGATCAAACGATGTCCGAATGACCCGAAAATTTGCAGACATATCCAAAATCACATAACGAAGCTACAGAAATTGTCGGAATTCCATTCCGACCCCCGGATCAAAATATCACCTACCATCCGGTTTTCGCCAAAATTCAACATTCGCCAATTCAAGCTTAAAACTACACCGGACCTCCGAATTCAATTCCGATTGTTCTCCTAAGTCATAAATGATCCCCGGAACTAGTCGAATCATCAGAATCCGAGTTCCGAGCACTTTAACTCAATAGTCAACTCTTGGTTGACTTTTCATATTCAAGCTTTCTTCAAACATGTTATTTGTTTCATTTTCAATCCAAATCACTTCTAACTCACCCGATATACTCCAATACTGTTTTAAAAGCATAATATATGTAAATGCAAGGCAACGGGGTGGTAATTCCCGTAACGACGGGCCGGGTCGTTACATCAACTCCAACCAATCAGTAGGTCACACGCAAAATAGGAGGAAACATAGTCCTCGTCTCAAGCTGTGAAAAAAATGAATAGCAATTCATGCACATGGATAAAGCCTTGCGACAGAAATAGTTAAAGAGATAAAAAGTATTGGTGCACCAGCAAAAACTATTGTCTAGCGATAATAACACCTTAGCAAATTGCAATACAATAGCTATAATAAACAAAATATAAGAAAAGGAAATCACAAAGAATTGACTCAAATCAACCAATACAAACATGGAAAATTCGTAGCTGACTAACATGTATCTTCTGTAAAATGACTCAAATTGAAAGAAAAAAGTATATTTATTCAAATTTATGCAATAAAAAAATCACAAGAAGTTCTTAAATAACACATGCAAGAAAAATATTCTATAAGTTCTACCTATCTTATTCGGAATCATATTCATTTTCACTGTCATTTTCTCCATCAACACTAGCTTTACCATCATTTGGAGAAGCTTGAGAATGTACGTTTGTGTAAATTTCTATCCCATCGACACCACTTCTTACCCAATCATTATACTCATCTTCTGGAACACGAGTATTTTCTAAGAGAGCCAAGTCAATTGCATCACTCTGCATTGATGACTCAAACTGCAGACTATTTTCCTTTCCCATATTAAAAATATCTCGAGGTTTAATTAACCGGGACAAACCATTCATGATCTTCAGGATCTTGTATAAATATTACTTGTTGAGCTTGTTCTGCAAAAATAAAGGGCTCCTGACGTTCTCGATCGCCAGAGTCAGTAAGGCGTGAAAAATTCACAAGTGTGAAACCCAAGTCATCTTCCTTAACTCCATTACCTTTGGTTACAACAACCCAATCACACTTAAATAAGACAACCTTAAATTCTTCATAGTAGTTTAACTCCACAATATCATTTAATTTGCCATAACATGTGATATTTGCAGCTTTGGAGTATTGTCACTGGTACTTGCATAACTTTCAGTCTTTGAAACAATCATAACACCACTATTTTGTGTCACCATAAATTCTTCACTTTGCTTCGTTCGAAACCGATACCCGTTATTTACATCGAACACATTAAATCTTTTTGCAACATAACTCGGCCCTTGTGCAAGGACTTTAGCATCATTTAAGATGTTAGATGTGGCTTCAAGATCCTTTACCTAACCAAATAAAAGATACAACTATAAATGTGGATAACTGTACAAGGAAAATAATATAACGTAACCAATGACTTAGTCCTACTACTTATTTGCTCCTTGAACCACTCATGAAATGTATCCAAATGCACACGACCAAGTTGATGCTGAGTCAAACGACGCTTACGATGCGATCTCTTGATTTCTGCAATATGTTCCCTATTCATGTAACTCGCATATATTAGTTTTGTTTCAATTAAGTAATATACATATATTAAATAATAGATATAACACTTACTTTTTATAATTATCAACCACTTGTGACTCGCAATTGAAAAGCACATGTCGATGTGCTTGCAACCTTGTTTTCTCATCCAACTCAAATACATCTACTCCACCGTACGACCCCCCGACAGTTGGAAAAAGACATTCTTCTTTACTAGTCTCATGCTCAATCTCATCACCGCATTTTCTTGAACAATAAGACCTTGAATCTCCACCCTCCAAATATCGTGAGCAAAATGCCATACACTCATTTGCTATGTATGCTTCTGCGATCGAACCTTCTGGACATGCACGATTACGAACATGTGATTTTAAAGTACCTAAATATCTATGAAATAAAATAATGGTATTAGATTGATATTATAATATTTAACAACTAAAGATATATAACAAAGATTCAGTGATATTCTTCATATCTCTCAATTGGGTACATCCAGCGATAATGTCCTGGCCCCGCACGTTCAGTCTCAGTTGCCAAGTGAATTACCAAATGTATCATAACAGTAAAGAATCCTGGGAGAAAAAGTTTCTCCATAGCAGACAATGTTTCTGGTATTTTTTCTTCAAGTAACTTTAAATCTTCTACTTTTAGTTCTTTTCTACACAGAACACGAATACATGTACATTGTTCAATTAAAATGGAACTAACTCTTTTATCTACTGATCTCCGCAAGGAAAGAAGAAGAAGTTCTTGCATTATAACATGACAATCATGAGTTTTTAACCCAGATATCTTTCGTTTGTGAATGCAACGTGACAACGCATAGCCATCTGGAAACTTGGCATTTTGTAGTACTTTATAAAACAACTCCTTTTCCTTTTGAGATATTGTGAAAAAAGTAGGAGGAAGATATGCTTTCCCACTAGCTCGATATTGAGGCCATAAACTTGGTCTTATTTTCATCTCCTTCAAGTCCAATCGAGCTTCTAAGTTATCTTTAGACTTTTTACCAAGATCCAAAAATATATAAATTAAGTTATCACACACATTCTTCTCTATGTGCATCACATCAAGATTATGGCGCACCAAGTTAGACATCCAATAAGGAAAATCGAAAAAAATACTCCTTTTTTTCCATGTGTTTGTCATCACTCCACTTACCCCTTCACTCGACTGGCCGAGAGTAAATTTTATATCTTTAACTTGATTTAAGACTAGTGACCTAGATACTGGACAAGGTGCAGGTCTTGTTTCTTTAGTACCATCATATGATTTTGCATCATTCTGATATTTGTGTCCTGGCTTCAAGAAGCGCTGATGCCCCATCTAACAAAACTTTCTACCATGTCTGAGCCTTCTAGATTGAGTGTTTATGTTACAAGAAGGGCATGCAAATCGATCATAAGTGCAATGTCACGACCCGGATTTCCCACCATCGGGAGTCATGATGGCGCCTACTAGTGGAAGCTAGGCAAGCCAAATCTTACTTACATTTTCATTAGTTACAACTCTCTTTTTAAGACTTTAAATAAAATTATGTAATTACATCGGAATAAATCAATTTAGCGGAAGACTTAGCAAATTCTACTAGATACGATACAGAAAACCCAAACATGATACACTACCCAAGACTGGTGTCACAATACTCATGAACTTCTAATAATAATACACATAACCGTCTGAAAGAAATATAAACTGTTTATCTCGAATATATGAGATAATAGACTGAAAACTAAAGATAGAGGAGACAACGGGTCCTGCGGATGCCTGCAAGGCTACCTCAAAGTCTCGGTGGTCGATATATCAACAATCGTGCTATTGTCGCTACTGCTGTCCGTAACCTGTACTTGCACAAAAAGAGCGCATAGTGTAGTATTAGCACAACCGACCCCATGTGCTGGTAAGTGCCTGGCCTATCCCGGCGAAGTAGTGACAAGGCTAGGACCAGACACCCACATAAACCTATACAGTTAAAATATATATACATACAACGAAATAACTAGAAACAACATCAATATTTAAGAAGAGAAAATATGATCTGGAGTAGCCACAGGATATACCTTTTCAGAAATAAAACAAGGATATTTAATTCACTTTCCAGCTCAACTCATCTCATCACAGGAGCACAACCACTCACTTCCATCTTAGCATCAATCTTTCATTTATCCACCAAAACAATTTATATATATATATATATATATATATATATATATATATATATATATATATATATACTGGCATCTATGGCCAATATCAACAACTATTATCTGTTAGTGATGCGGCGTGCACCCCGACCCTTTCGATATGTCACAATAGGCTACCGGCAACTATGGCCAATGCCAACAATAATCATCTATTAGTGATACGGCACGCACCCCGACCCTTCCGATATGTTACCGGCACTATGGCCACTAGCAATAATCAATACAATATATTACCAGCATCAAACCGATATTCTTCAATTTCAATAACATTTATATTACCGGTGTAACACCAATAATTATAATTAATCAACAATATATGTATGTTACCGGCATGTCGCCAATAGTCTTTAATCAACGATTTATTTACATAACAAACACTTACCTTGAAAGTATACGAACAATTCAATCCGTAGCAATGCCTTTTCCTTTCAAATTTAGCTCGAACCCAATCGTATCTATACACAATTGATTTAATATCATCAATACTACTTAACAAACTAATTCATATGGCCAAATATAGTTTTTACAACATTCTGCCCGGAATAATAAAAATCGACTCCGGGCCCACATAGTCGAAACCTGAGGTTCGAACCAAAATAAATTCACCCATCCTTCCACAAGTTCAAATATACAATTTGTTCTAAAATCGGACCTCAAATTGAGGTCAAAATCTCAATTTTTATGAAAACCTAAGTTCTACCCAAAACCCCCATTTTTACCCATGAAAAACCTTAAATTTAAGATGAAAACATGATAGATGATGTTAAAGATTGAAGAAATTGAGTAAAAGTTGACTTACAAATGGTTTGGAGGAGAGGAAGTTCTTGAAAAATCGACAAAGGATGTTTTGGGTTGTAAAAATATGAAAAATGAAGTTAAAATCATCAATTTCTTGATTTACAGGTCTTTGTGTTCGCATTTGCGAATAGGGGTTCGCAATTGCGAACCCCGACCAACCATGAGATTTGCGAAATAAACTTCGCAATTGCGGAGATAGGCCGAAGACTGGGAGGTTCGCATTTGCGAACATTTCTTCGCATTTGCGAACATTAGGCTAAAAGGGGGTGTTCGCATTTGCGAACATTTCTTCGCATTTGCGAACTCTGGGCAAAAATGAAGGAGTTCGCATTTGCTAACATTTTTTCGCATTTTCGAACTCTAGGCAAAAATGAGGGTGTTCACATTTGCGAACATTTCTTCGCATTTGCGAACATTAGGCTAAAAAGGGGATTGTTCACAATTGCGAACTTTTCTTCGCATTTACGAAATCTGAAGGAATTTGGCAATGTTCGCATTTGCGATAAGTTCTTCGCATTTGCGATAAGTTCTTCGCATTTGCGAAGCCTGCAGGTTAGGTACTGACAGCAACTCTCTAACATGGAAAATTGAACTTGTGGCCTATCCAAAATTCACCCGAGCCCTCGGGGCTCCAAACCAAATATGTACACTGACTTAAAAAAAATCATACGAACTTGCTCGCGCGATCAAATCGCCAAAATAACATCAAAATAAATGAATTGAGCCTTAAAACTCAAGAATTATTTCAAAATTTCATAAGTTCTAAATTCTCCAATTTAAGGCTGAAACACGTCAAACGACGTCCGTTTTCAACCAAACTTTACTGGAAGCGCTTAACTAACATATATGACCTGTACTGTGCGTCGGGACCAAAATATGAGCCCGATACCATTACTTTTTAATCAAATTTCAGTTTCATTTTCCTTAGACATTTTCAAAAAACAATTTAACAGAAAAATTCTTTTACCGGGGTTCTAGGCCTCGGATTTTGATTCCGGGCAAACGCTCGAGTTCCATACTTTTCTATGGATTTTCTGAGACCGTCAAATCACGGGTCCGGATACGTTTACCAAAAATGTTGACCAAAGTCAAACATTTCAATATTAACATCAAAATTCTTCACATTTTTCACATATTTCATACATTTCAACATAAAGATTTTACGGCTTCGCGCCTGGACTGCGCATGCAAATCGAGGCAACTATAAATGAGGTTTTCAAGGCTTTAGAAGCTCGAAATGATGGAGAAAACAAGTGATGATACTTTGGGTCGTCACATTCTCCACCTCTAAAACAACCGTTCATCCTCGAACGGACAAAAGAAAGAAGTACATGAGTCAGGGACAAGATGAGGATATCGGCTCCGCATGTCAGACTCAGACTCCCAGGTCGATGCCTCAGGTGGCTGACCTCTCCACTGAACTAGCACAGAAGGAAAACTCTTCGACCTCAACTGTAGAACCTGCTAATCTAGAATAACTACCGGCTCCTCCTCATAAGATAGATCTTTGTCCAATTGGACAGTGCTAAAATCTAACACGTGCGATGGATCACCGTGATATTTTCGGAGCATGGACATATGAAACACTAGATGTACAGCTAACAAGCTAGGTGGCAAGGCAAGCTTATATGCCACCTCTCCCGCACGATCAAGAATCTCGAATGGGCTAATAAACATAGGGCTATGTTTGCCCTTCTTTCCAAATCTCATCACGCCTTTCATAGGCGACACTCGGAGCAATACTCGCTCCCCAACCATGAAAGCTATATCTCGAACCTTGCGATCTGCATACCTCTTTTGCCTAGACTGAGCTCTACAAAGCCTATCTTGAATGATCTTGACCTTATCTAAGGCCTCCTGAACTAGATTTGTACCCAACAACCCAGCTTCTTCCGGTTAAAACCATCCAACCGGAGAACAACACCGCCTACCATACAAGGCTTCATAAGGAGCCATCTGAATGCTCGATTGATAGCTATTATTATAAGCAAACTCTGCCAAAGGCCGGAATTGATCCCACGAACCTCCAAAATCAATAATACACACTTGAAACATATCTTCCAATATCTGAATAGTCCTTTCAGACTGACAGTCCGTCTGGGGATGAAAGGTTGTACTTAGCTGGACTTGGGTGCCTAACTCTATTAAACCGCCTTCCAGAAATATGAGGTAAACTGCGTACCTCGATCTAAAATGATAGAGATAGGCACACCATGAAGGCAAACAATCTCTCTAATATAAATCCCAACTAATCTCTCGGATGAATAGGTAGTGGCAACCGGAATAAAATGAGCTGACTTGGTTAGCCTATCAACAATAACCCAAACAACATCAAACTTCTTCCGAGTCATCGAAAGTCCAGGAACGAAGTCCATAGTGATCCGCTCCCACTTCCATTCAGGAAGCTCAATTCTCTAAAATAAACCGCCAGGTCTCTGATGCTCATATTTAACTTGCTGACAATACAGACACCGTGCTACATATGCCACAATATCCTTTTTCATTCTATGCCACCAATAATGTTGCCGCAAGTCTTGATACATCTTTGCTGCGCCTGGATGAATAGAATACCGCGAACTGTAAACTTCTTCTAGAATCAATTCTCTAAGCCCATCAATATTTGGCACACAAATGCGCCATTGCATCCTCAGAATCCCATCAGCATCTAAGGTGACCTGCTTGGAACCTCCTCGCTGAACCGTTTCTTTAAGGTCACATAAATAAGAATCATTATATTGTTGATCGCGGATACGCTCCAATAATGAAGAGCGAGCGACCATGCAAGCTATCACTCGAAGAGGCTCAGAAATATCCAACCTCACAAATCGGTTGGCTAAGGACTGAACATCTAAAGCAAGCGGCCTCTGATTGAATGGAATATAAGCAAAACTGCCCATACTGGCTGACTTCCTACTCAAAGCATCGGCCACCATGTGTGCTTTTTCTGGATGATATAAAATGGTGACATCATAATCTTTTAGCAATTCTAGCCTTCTCCTCTGCTTCAAATTCAACTCCTTCTGTTTAAACAAATATTGAAGACTCTTATGATCGGTGTATACTTCACATGCCACACCATACAAATAATGCCTCCAGATATTCAATGCGTGAACAATCGCCGCCAATTCTAGATCATGAACTGGATAGTTCTTTTCATGAATTTTCAGCTGCCTTGAAGCATAGGCAATAACCTTGCAATCTTGCATCAACACTGTACGAAGCCCGATACGTGAAGCATCACAGTAAACTGTATAAGGTCCCGTACCTGTGGGTAAAACCAATACTGGTGTTGTAGTCAAGGCTGTTTTGAGCTTCTGAAAGCTCGCTTCACATTCATCCGACCATTCGAACTGGACACCTTTCTACGTCAGTCTGGTCATTGGGGTTGCAATAGATGAAAAACCCCACGAATCGCCGATAATAACCTGCTAATCCCAAGAAACTCCGAATCTCTGTGGCTGATGTTAGTCTAGGCCAGTTCTTGACTGCTTCAATCTTCTTTGGATCAACCTAAATACCTGCTGACGTCACAATATGACCCAAGAATGCAACTGAACTTAGCCAAAATTCACACTTTGAAAACATCGCATATAGATGGCTATTTTTCAGAGTCTGCAGAGCCACTCTGAGATGTTGCGCATGCTCCTCCTGACTGCAGGAATATATTAATATGCCATCAAGGAAGACTATTACACACAAGTCTAAATAAGGCCGGAACACCCGATTCATCAATTCCATAAACGCTGCTGGGGCATTTGTCAAACCAAAATACATGACCAGGAATTCATAATGTTCGTACCGAGTGCGGAATGCTGTCTTAGGGACATTAGATGCCCTAATCTTCAGCTGATGATAGCCAGATCTCAAGTCTATCTTTGAAAAGACCTTGGCACCCTGAAGCTAATCAAATAAATCATCAATTCGCGGGAGTGGATATTTATTTTTGATAGTCACCTTATTCAACTGTCGATAATCAATGCACATTCTCATCGAACTATCTTTCTTCTTTACAAATAATACCGACGCACCCCACGGTGAAACACTGGTTCTAGTGAAACCTTTTTCAAGTAAATCCTACAACTGCTCCTTCAATTCTTCTAACTCTAGCGGGGCCATACGATATGGAGGAATAGAAATGGGCTGAGTACCTGGAGCCAAGTCAATGCAAAAATCAATATCCCTATCGGGTTGCATACCCGGTAGGTCTGAAGGAAACACTTCAGGAAATTCGCGAACCATAGGCACAGAGTCAATAGAAGGAACCTCAGCACTGGAATCATGGACATAGGCCAAATAAGCCAAACAGCCTTTTTCAACCATACGCTGAGCCTTAACATAAGAAATAACATTGCGGCTAGTATGACCAGAAATTCATTTCCTCTCTATACGAGGCAAATTCGGCAGAGCTAACATCAGAGCCTTGGCATGTCAATCTAAAATAGCATGATATGGAGATAGCCAGTCCATGCCGAATATAATATCGAAGTCCACCATATTTAGGAGCAATAAATCAGCACGTTTCTCAAGACCCTCAATCACTACAATACATGACCGATGAACTCGATCAACCACAATAGAATCGCCTACTGGTGTAGACACATGAACAGGAACACCCAGTGGATCACTAGTCTTGAACAAGTACGGTGCACAATAGGAAGACACGTATGAATATGTAGACCCAGGGTCAAATAATGCTGATGCCTCTCTATCACAAACCTAAATTATACCTATAATGACAGCATCTGAGGACCCAGCATCTGGTCTGATAGGAAATGCATAACATCAGGGCTCGGCCCCACCAACCTGAGCAGTATCTCTGGGACGATCAACTGTTGGCTGGTCTCTACCTCTATCGGTCTGAGCTCCACCTCTATGACCTCTGCCTCCACCTCTATGTCCTCTACCCCCGCCTCTAGCCGGCGGGGCAGGCTGTGGGGGAACCGGAGCCTGAACCATACCACGAGAACCCTGCCGTTGTGACTGAGCACCTCTAAATCTCGGACAATATCTCCTGATGTGACCCAAATCTCCACACTCATAGCACCCGTCTGAACGCGGAAGCTGGGAAAACTAGGACTGACCTCGCTGACCCGAATGATCACCTCGGAAACTCTAAAGTGGCTGTGCACTGATAGGTGCTGGTGAGGCACTATACAGCTGTGGATCAGAGTAGTGTGGCTGAGAATCACGACTACTTGAAGGGCCGTAAGAAGCCTGAAGGGCTGACTTAAAAGGCCTAGGAGGATGGCCTCTACCATACGAATCTCTACCTCCAGATCAGGTACCACTGAACCTGCGTGAATTACGGGGCCTCTTATCCGATCCATGACCTGCTCCCTATGACAAAGCCATCTCGATCCGGCGGGCTGTGTTAGCCGCCTCCTGAAAAGTGATTTCAGTCCCTGCTCCCATAGCCATCTGCAGCCGAATTGGCTGATTCAAGCCATTAATAAACTTTCTCACCCTTTATCTATCTGTGCGAAGTATGACAATGGCATGGAGAGCCAGGTCAATGAACCTTGTCTCGTACTATGTGACAGACATAGAACCTTGGTGAAGATGCTCAAATTGCCTGCGCAAAGCCTCCCTCTGAGTTGCTGGAAGGAACTTTTCCAAGAACAATTCTGCAAATTGGCCCCAAGTCAAAGATGATGATCCTACTGGCCTAGATAGACAATAATCTCTCCACCAAGTCTTGGCGGAACCAGATAATCGAAAAGTGGCAAAATCAACACCATTAGTCTCCATAATGCCCATAGTACGGAGAACCTCGTGGTAGCTATATAAGAAGTCCTGGGGATCTTCTGAAGGAGTGCCACTGTATGTGGTAGTGAATAGCTTGGTAAACCTGTCCAACCTCCATAACGCGTAAGCAAACATAGCTGCACCATCACTAGCCTGAGTCACTATGACAGGCTGAACTGCTTCAGCTGGCTGAATAACAGGAACCTAAGCCTGGGGAATTACTGGCTCCGGGGTGCGGGTAGCAGGATTCTGATTACCTTCTCCAGCCTGAGAAGTGGCTGGTGCTACTAGCAGTAAACTTGCTCTGGTGATATTGTCGATAAAACCTGATGTCCGGACCAGAGCATCCTGAAGGTCCGGTGTAAACATAACCCCTCCTGGGATCTGAGCTGGGCCCACTGGAACTGCTGGGGCTGGAACCTCCTCCTCGATATGAACCTGAGGTTCTTCCACTTTTGCTGCTTCTCGGGGCTGAGCTCTACCCCTATCTCGGCCTTTAGGACGGCCTCAACCTCGGCCTTTGCCCCTAGCGGGAGCTTCTGCTGCTGGGGCCTCGGGTTACTGGTCAGTGGATGAGGAAGCGCGTGTTCTTGCGATCTGCGGAAGAACATAGTAGAAATTCAATTAGCACTTGAAAGATCAAAGTCGCACGACTGGAAGGAATAAATGGAATATTTTCTTAACTCCGTAGTCTCTGGGGGACAAATACAGACGTCTCTGTACCGATCCCTCAGACCCTACTAAGGTTGTTCCTGAGTTGTAAGACCTGTGCTACCTAGAGCTCTGATACCAACTTGTCACGACCCGGATTTCCCACCATCGGGAGTCATGATGGCGCCTACTAGTGGAAGCTAGGCAAGACAAATCTTACTTACATTTTATCAGTTACAACTCTCTTTTTAAGACTTTAACTAAAATTATATAATTACAGCGGAATAAATAAATTTAGCGGAAGACTTAGCAAATTCTGCTAGATACGATATAGAAAACCCAAATATGATACACTACCCAAGACTGGTGTCACAATACTCACGAACTTCTAAGAATAATACAAATAACTGTCTGAAAGAAATATAAACTATTTATCTCGAATATATGAGATAACAGACTGAAAAGTAAAGATAGAGGAGACAACGGGTCATGCGAACGCCTGCAAGGCTACCTCGAAGTCTCGGTGGTCGATATATCAACAATCGTGCTACTACTGCTGCTGCTGTCCGTAACTTGTATCTGCGCAAAAAGAGCGCAGAGTTAAGTATCAGCTCAACCGACCCCATATGCTGGTAAGTGTCTGGCCTATCCTGGCGAAGTAGTGACAAAACTAGAACCAGCTAGAAGCAACATCAATATTTAAGAAGAGAAAATATGCTCTGAGTAGCCACAGGATATACCTTTTCAGAAATAAAACAAGGATATTTAATTAACTTTCCAGCCCAACTCATCTCATCACAGGAGCACAACCACTCACTTCCATCTTAGCATCATATCTTTCATTTGTCCACCAAAATAATTTATATATATATATATATATATATATATATATATATATATATATATATATATATATATATATATATATATATCGCACAACTATGGCCAATATCAACAACTATTATCTGTTAGTGATGCGGCGTGCACCCTGACCCTTCCGATATGTCACAATAGGCTACCAGCAAGTATGGCTAATGCCAACAATAATCATCTGTTAATGATGCGGTGCGCACCCTGACCTTCCGATATGTCACCGGCACTATGGCCACTAGCAATAATCAATACAATATATTACCAGCATCAAACCAATAATCTTCAATTTCAATAAAATTTATATTGTCGGTGTAGCACCAATAATTATAATTAATCAAAAATATATGTATATTACCGGCATGTCGCCAATAGTCTTTAATCAATTATTTATTTACATATTACTGGTATGAAACCAATAATAATTCCTTTAATATAATCACTAAAGATTAATAGGAATTTAATATATTTAAGACCCACGGTCATGCTCGACACCTAACGTATAGATACTCGTCACCATGCCTATACGTCGGACTCCACACATAATAATTAGCACATAAACTCAATTCCTATTCCCTCAAGCTAGGATAGAACAAACACTTACCTCAAAAGTTTACGAATAATTCAATCTGTAGCAATGCCTTTTCCTTTCGAATTTGGCTCCAACCCAATCATATCTATACACAATTGATTTAATATCATCAATACTACTTAACAAACCAATTCATATAGCCAAATATAGTTTTTACAACATTCTGCCCGAAATAGTAAAAATGGACTCTGGGCCCACATGGTCGAAACCTGAGGTTCGAACCAAAATAAATTCACCCATCCTTCCACGAGTTCAAATATATAATTTGTTCAAAAATCGGACCTCTAATTGATGTCAAAGTCCCAATTTTTATGAAAACTATGTTCTACCCAAAACCCCCATTTTTACCCATGAAAGACCTTAAATTTGAGATGAAAACATGATAGATGATGTTAAAGATTGAAGAAATTGAGTAAAAGTTAACTTAAAAATGGTTTGGAGGAGAGGAAGTTCTTGAAAAATCGCCAAAGGATGTTTTGGGTTGTGATAATATAAAAAATGAAGTTAAAATCGTCAAATTCTGGATTTACAGGTCTCTGTGTTCGCATTCGCGAACCATGGGATTTGCCAAATAAACTTTGCAATTGCGAAGATAGGCCAAAGACTGAGAGGCTCGCATTTGCGAACATTTCTTCGCATTTGCGAACTCTGGGCCAAAATGAAGGAGTTCACATTTGCGAACTCTGGGCAAAAATGAAGGAGTTCGCATTGGCGAACATTTCTTCGCATTTGCGAACTCTAGGCAAAAATGAAGGTGTGTGCATTTGCGAACATTAGGCTAAAAAGGGTATTGTTCGCAATTGCGAACTTTCCTTCGCTTTTGCGAAGTCTGAAGGAATTTGGCAGTGTTTGCATTTGCAATAAATTCTTCGCATTTGAGATGCCTGCAGGTGAGGTACTGACAACAACTCTCTAACATGAAAAATTGAAATTGTGGCCTATCCAAAATTCACCCGAGCCCTCAGGGCTTCAAACCAAATATGTACACTGACTTAAAAACATCATACGAACTTGCTCGCGTGATCAAATTGCCAAAATAACATCAAAATCAATGAATTGAGCCTTAAAACTCACGAATTCTTTCAAAATTTCATAACTTCCAAATTCTTCAATTTAAGGTCGAAACATGTCAAACGACGTACGTTTTCAACCAAACTTTAACGGAAGCGCTTAACGAACATATATGACCTGTACCGGGCGTCGGAACCAAAATACGAGCTCGATACCATTACTTTTTAATCAAATTTCAGTTTCATTTTCCTTAAACATTTTCATAAAACAATTTAACATAAAAAATTTTTTTCCGGGGTTCTAGACCTCGGTTTTCGATTGCGGGCATACGCCTGAGTTCCATATTTTTCTACGAATTTTCTAAGACCGTCAAATCACAGGTCCGGGTCCGTTTACCAAAAATGTTCAACAAAGTCAACCATTTCAATATTTATATCAAAATTCTTCAAATTTTTCACATATTTCATATATTTCAATGTAAGAATTTTTCGGCTTCGTGTCAGGACTGCGCACGCAAATCGAGGCAACTATAAATGAGGTTTTCAAGGCCTCAGAAGCTCGAAATGATTGAGAAAACAAGTGATGACCCTTTGGCTAGTCACATGAAACATCCAGAGAGAGTACCATATGCTGGAAAATCATTTATAGTCCACATGAGAGCTGCTCGCATTTGAAATATCTCCTTAGCAGAGGCCTCATATATTTCTATCCCAACATCCCATAATTCATTTAACTCTTCTATTAAAGGTTGCAAATAGACATCAATATTATTGCCAAGAGCTTTTGGTCCAGGAATAAGTAAGGACAAAACGAAGAACTCTTGTTTCATGCACATCCATGATGGAAGATTATATGGCATTAAAATCACTGGCCATGTACTGTGTACAGTTCACATTGTGTCAAATGGATTAAACCCATCAGAAGATAATCCAGGTGCACATTGTGAGGATCTCCAGCAAATTCAAGATATTTACTATCAATAATTTTCCAAGCTTCAGAATCTCCAGGATGCCATAGAACTCCATCTTTTTGCGCTCTTCATGATGCCATCGCATTGCTTGAGAAGTTTCCAAAGACATAAACAATCTCTGTAGCCTTGGTTTTAAAGGAAAATACCTTAGGACTTTGGCTGGAATTTTTCTAGCAGCATTTTTCCATCTAGAAGCCCCACAAACTTTGTATTCATTAACATTCTTATTAGCAAACTCTTTCCTAAAAAGCATGCAATCGTTGGGACAAGCATGAATTTTTTCATACTTTAAGCCCAAGCCTTCAACTATCTTTTTGGTCTCATAGAAAGAAGGAGGCAATTTTTCTCCTTCAGGAAGCGCATCTTTTAATAGTCCAAGCAAAGAATTAAAAGATTCATTTGACCATTTGAACGTGCATTTTAAGCAATACATATGCAGCAAAAAAAGACAGTTTGCTAAACTTCTTACATCCAGGATACAGTTTTTCATTTGCCTCCATCATGAGCTGTTCAAACTTATCCACCTCTGGATGAGGTTGATTTCCATATGGATGAGCAATATTCTTCTGTATGTTTTTATTCATGCCACCACTTTCACTAATGTCAGTATCCATGAATTGTGTAACATCTACAAATGCATCATGTATCATTCCTCGCATATCATCGCCTCTTAAAGTTGAATGACTTCGGTTATTTTCTACAACATTGTTTGATTCCTTTAGAGAGTCCCCATGACAAAACCAAGTATCATATGAAGGTGTAATACCATTAACCACAAGATGATCATATGCTGTAGCTCGATTCTTGATGGACAAGCACACACTCCGTTCAAGGACATGCAATTTTTTCGCCACGTTTTTCAAAAAATGCACGATTTAAAAAATATTCTACTCCCTCCAAATATTCTTTATTAACTCTATCACAATACATCCAACTTTTATTTCTAGGATTATTCATGACGCTCAAGATATTCCTTTCTTTCTATAATTACTGCAAGAGCTATAAATTTATTAGTAAAAAAGAGAAATTAATAAAAAAGGTAGTTCAAAATGAAAAAAACCAATCCTATTGGTAGGTAATTCCATAGTTCAAAGATATCATTTTAACAATTGAAACTTCAAACATAAATCTATTAGAACTGTCATTTTAACAGTTAAAATATCTCTAGTTTCTGTTATTTTCACATATTGGTTCCATTGTTTTTAGACTAGAATTATTAAACTTATAAATTACACTTCTTCTATGGTTTTCATATATTGGTTCATAAATCTTTTTAGAATAGAATTATTAAACTTATATTTTATAGAAAAACCATATATCATATATTTTAAATTTTTCAAAACTTACTACTCTTATTTGCTAATTTATTTTCTATCTAAATCAAACATGACAAGAAAGAGACATAGTAAATAAACTTGAAAAATTCAGTTAAAGATTTCTTTCTTGTTCGTGGGATTATGCAGGATATAAATTTACTTGTCAAGAAACACTAAAGTGGATATATGACATACTTCTCATATTTTCTCAAGTAGATTAAACGTAGGCTGTCATAAATCGGTGAAAATAAAATACCAAAGTTTCAGAAAACACAAGAATTATAAACTCAGATCAGATAACAATTATCAAACTAAGAAACAACTGTTTATGTCACACACTTCAGAAGTATATGGATGTGGATTGTCCTCAACTGATAAGAAGGACCAAAATCAGTAACAATAATAATATTTTGATGATTCAATCAATAAACACATTCGTCTCGAGTTTAAGGCCACAGTGCAATAGGATACAGAAAGTAACAGCTTTTTCTAGAAGCCCCAAGTGTTGAAGATCTTTGATCCATCACTTGTAACCACAAAACTGTATTTTAATGAAACAACACCAAACTCCAATCTAAACAAGCATACATAAATTTAGTCCTAATAATTATTGTTCTCAGCAAACTCAAATAGAGAAACTAACATAAAAAGTTAGTAGCAGGCTAAGCAAAAGCACAATGTAGACAATTATGCTAGGCTCCTTTGTGTTTAGCCTTTCCATAAAGCGCAATTTAAGGAATGTTTCAAAAGTATATCCACAAGGAGATTCTATTTTTATCTATGAACATTGACATACGTTGTTAAACATGCTTAAGCTGCTGGCTTTTTATATCAGTAATTATCTCCAGCTTGGGCCTTATGAAGGTGATGCCAAGGACTTTTTGATTGCAATGAAACAGAACAATTTAGAACTTACGAAACAAAATAATTTAGAGCTTGCGAAACAGAACAATTGAATGCTAACGAAGGTGCTAACAAATTAAAGGGTAAAAAAGTTATTTTAGGTTGAGTTAGTTACTGCTTCATAATGGAGTTCAAATACTACCTATGAGAGATGACTACAAGATTGGTTGATTTACTTGAGTGAGCCAGAATCTTAGTAGCTTTGTTTCACCTAGAAGTAGCCTTAGAAAAAATATAGAGGAACCAATTCAAAGACAAGAAAACAGAAATTGTAAACACCATAAAGGCAGCAGATATAACAAACAACAATCAATTAGAGAAAACAACAACGCATCAAACAAACAAAAAATAATAGAGTAACATTGAAAGAATCAATTCAATGAATCGACTATCAATCTAACAGCAATCAGGGAGTTATCACAAAAACCTTAGCAAATACAAAAAAAGCTATACTTTGATATCAACGATTGAGTATATTCGAGCAGCGTCAATCCAAAATCAACTCAAATCGCGACTCGCATATGCAGAAAAAACTGTACTTACACAAATCTCAAATCGCAACAATTGAAGGCACAAATTTGTACCTGGTAGCAGATTGTTTTGTTAATGAACACAAGAAATTGAAATCTAAATTCTGCAATGATCTTGAAACCTACAGGAAAACAGAAGTGGAAACGAATAAAACAGAGAATACTAACAATGACGATAGAGCATAATCGAGCAGCACAATCCTAACTCCACTGTTAATTGCGTCTGCTGGGTGAAAAAATAAAAATACCTGGGGAAGAAGAGCAATTATCCAGGGAAGAAGGTGGCCGGAGACCTTCGATTTTGTTAATCTGGCCGGCAATTCTACAATTCTATCTGCGATTCTGGCTGGGGAAGAACAGCGGTTATCCCGTTCAATGAAACGATACAAAATTGCCAGACCTATATGTAGACTCTGTAATTGTGACGACCCAAAGGGTCATCACTTATTTTATTAATAATTTCGAGCTTCCGAGGCCTTGAAAACCTCATTCTATGTTGCCTCGATTTACGTGCACGATCCGAGCATGTAGCCGGAAAGATTTTGTGATAGAAAATATGAATTCTATGAGAAATTTGGATAAAAATGATATTAATATTGATATGGTTGACTTCGGTCAACATTTTTGGTAAACGGATCCGGACCCGAGATTGGATGGTCCCGAGAGGTCCGTAGGAAAATATGGGACTTGGACATGTGTCCGAAGTCGAATTCTGAGGCCTAGAGCCCAAGTTATGAATTTTTATGTGAAATTGTTTTTGATGCAATTATTAAAGGAAATAAATTAATAGACCTTGGTATCGGGCTCGTATTTTGGTTCCGACGGCCGGTACAAGTCTTAAATATTATATATGTGATTTCCGTAAAGTTTGGTGACATTTGGATGTCGTTTGAGATGTTTTGGACCTTGAGTTCCAAGTTAAGAAGTTTTGAAAATCAAAAGTATGAAAATCATGAGTTTGAGGCTCGATTTGATTAAAACGAAGTGATATTGGCGATATGATCGCACGAACAAGTCCATAATGTGTTTTTGAGGTTGTGTACATGTTTGGTTTGGAGCCCGGGGGCTCGCGTAAAGATTTGTTAGGCCGTTGGATGAAAATCTGAATTTTGAACTGCTGGTTTTTTTCACCCAGCTGTTGGCTTCGCAATTGCGAAGAATTTCTCGCAATTGCGAAGGGGACAGTGTAAGGCAAGGCTCGCAAATGCGAACAATTGATCGCAAATGCGAAGCCAACCTTGTTCGCAAATGCGAACAATTGTTCGCATTTGCGAAGGTCCCCAGTGCTGCCTTGGTTCGCAAATGCGAACCATTGTTCGCAAATGCGAACGTCCCAGTGACTGCCTTGGTTCGCAAATGCGAACCATTGTTCACAAATGCGAACAATGCCTTGTACAGCATGTGTTCGCAAATGCGAACATTAGTTCGCAAATGCGAACTGTTCGCAAATGCGAACAAATGTTCGCAAATGCGAACTTTCCACCCTTAGCTTATTTTTCAAACTCCAGAAATTGGTCGGGGTTCGCAATTGCGAACCCATGTTCGCAAGTGCGAACACAGAGACCTGAAAAACACGAATTTCAGTCATTTCTTCATTTTTCACAAAACCAAAACACCCATTTGCGACTCTTCAAGGATTTCTTCTTCATCAAAACGATTGTAAGTCACTTTTTACTTAATTCTTTCAATTCCTAACATCATTAAACATGTTTTTCATTAGAAATCAAATGTTTTCATGGTAAAATTCATGTTTTTGTTAGAAAATAGGGTTTTTCATAAATTGGGGAATTGGACCTCGAATTGAGGTCCGATTTTGAAACAAATTATATACGTGAACTCGTGGGGGGATGGGTAACCGGATTTTGGTCCTAACCCCGAATTCCGACCATGTGGGCCCGGGGTTGAAATTTACTATTCATGGCGAGAATGTTGTAAAAGTGTTATTTGGTATTAAGAATTAGTTTGTTGAGTAGAATTGATGATATTAAATCAATTGTGTATAGATACGGTTGGATTGGAGCCAAATTGAAAGAAAAGACATTTCCACGGATTGAATTGTTCATAAGCATTCGAGGTAAGTGTTTGTTCTATCCTAGCTTGAGGGAATAGGATTATGTGCTATGTGTTATGTGATCGAGTGCGGTGTCTGGGCTGTGGTGACGAGCATCCATACACTGGCGTCTAGTATGACCGTGAGTCGTTGGATAATAATTATTTTGAGATATATTACAGATGAATTGTTATTGTTCTCCCTGGTTGGGACTTGTTGTGAAGATTATTATCGATTGCCCTTGATGGGACGGATTATGAATTACTGTTTCTTTCTTTACCCTTAACTGTGATTGTTATTTGGGTGAGGAAGAGTGATAATGCATGAAGGGTGATGCCGTGCCATGTTTTATTTATTTATGCACGAAGGTTAATGCCGTGCCATGTTTATTTATTGATTATGCACGAAGGATCATGCCGTGCCCTGTTATTGAACCATGTACGAAGGATCATGCCGTACTATGAATGTGAGAATGAGAGTAAAAGCACGAAGGGTGATGCCGTGTACTTTATTTGTCTATCTGGTGAGGATGAGAGTAAAAGCACGAAGGGTGATGCCGTGCAATTGCTTGCTATTTCTTGAATTAATATTACTTGTTTTTCCATTATATTTTATTTGGTTGATGCCGTGCAACTATTTGCCATTTCTTGACTTAATATTACTTGTGTTTCCATTACACCTTGTTTTTCCTTGTGAACTTATTTGATTGTTATTTGGGTGAGGAAGAGTGATAAAGCACGAAGGGTGATGCCGTGTACTCTATTTGTTTACTTGGTGAGGACGAGAGTAAAAGCACGAAGGGTGATGCCGTGCAAATGTTTGCTATTTCTTGAATTGATATTACTTGTGTTTACATTACACTTTGATTTTCCTTGCGAAATTATTAACCGTGGTTACTTGTTGAATTCTTCAAGATATTGCTTATTGTGTTAATACTTGATTATTTCTTGTTATTTTGTGGTACACACATATATATATTGAATTGCACAGGTTTATGTGGGTGTCTGGTCCTAGGCTTGTCACTACTTCGCCGGGATAGGCCAGGCACTTACCAGCACATGGGGTCGGTTGTGCTGATGCTACACTTCCGTGCGTTTTTGCACAGGTCCAGGTTACGATCAGGAGCAGCAGCAGCAGTAAATAGATTGCGTGGGAGTTGATCACATTTGAGACCGAGGTAGCTTGCAGACGTCCGCAGGCCCGGCGTCTCTTTCTCTATTTATGTTAATAGCTGTAGTCTCGTTGTTCCGAGACAAACAGTATTATGTTATATTTCCTTCAGACTTTTATGTGTAGTATTCCATAGTAGTTTGTGAGTTGGTGACTCCACGTCTTGGGTAGAGGATTTCAGTATGGTTTTCATCTTGTGAATTGTTATTTCCATTTCGATAAAGTATTCCGCATTTATTTAATTAATATTGTGTTAAAAACAGGATAGTATGAATACAGTGGCTTGCCTAGCTACCATGAGTAGGCGCCATCACGATCCCGATGTTGGGGGAAAAATTCGGGTCGTGACAGTAATTTGTATCCTTTTCGATGAAAGAAATCGATATGTGAAATTCTGAAGGAAAATCGTTTTCCCGTTCAGAATAGGTTTTCCTATTTTTTTTATTAGAGGAAATCGATGGATTATTTTTGGCACAAATTGGAGGGAATCGATAGATTAATTTTTGTGAAACTGGAGGAAATTGATTATTTTGTTGTGCAAAATAATTTGGAGGGAACGATTTATTTGGCAGGGAGGGAAAGTTTTTTTTTTTTAAAAAAAAAACAAAAAATCCTATATGCGCTAGTTAGTCAATTAATTGTGTTTAGTTGCAATTTATTTTACTTGCCGATAAAAGGTTTTTTTTAGTGGTCAATGGTCATTTGCCGCATATATTTTAGCTTATAGGATATATTTGCAGCAATTGACTTATTGCCACTAAATAATTGCCGCCAAATGCCCTTTTTGTAGTAGTGGGTATGCTTGATTTTCTTAGCAATCTCTCACAACTCATCTCCTCATTCCTATTCATCCTTTAAAACATTATTATTCAGATAAAAATGATGAAGACTTCCAAGACTGTTCCCTAGAAAGGTGTTCTTTCTTCCTCGCAGCCAGCCACTGAGGTCAAGAAGACCATCTCCGATGTGGTTTTCCTCAATAAGTCTACTCCAGGCGGAGCCATTGATGAACCGCCGCATGAGCCCCCTGGAAAAATTTTGTCCCCAAGGGGTATTTGGTTTCAAGGTTGAAAATCCATCTTCAGTTTAAGGCCGATATGAGGTGGTGTCACAGTATATCTGCTCCATTACTGAGGCCGTTCTCCCTATGGTTCTAAAGGACTGCACCTGGACGGGTAAGGATGTAGCCTGATGACGACGTTACTACCCATGTTGAGGGATATTTGAGTATTTACTCTTATCCCTTTACATTGGGTCCGGTGGACCCAATCATCTTGGACTTCTGCGGAGGTATGACGTATGCCTCGGTGAAATTCAGCCATCGCTATGGAGGATCATGATCCTCCTCCGATTCTTTGTGAACAAAATCGATTCGTGCATGTTCACCATCAATCATCTACTCCGTTGTAGAGTCCCCGAATCTTTCGATTGGGGGGGGGGAGGAGGGGGGAGGGACTGATAAAGCTTGTAAGTCACGCCAGCAAATCTCTATTTTCAAGTATCAATGAAGACCGGTATCAGGGTTGGCAAGGATGCTTTGTCTGAGCGAGGACCACCAACCTGATTCCTGCCGAGTAGAGGTCGTTCCCTAAGAAGTGGAACATATCATGTAAGTATAACTCCTTTTAAACATCGATTTTCTGTTTTATCTTCTCTTTTCTTATTGGTGTTTGTTGTGATGCAAACCTCGCTCGAGTCACAAATACCATTCCTCGGCTAAAGGAGTGGATTAGGGGAATTCGTTCGCAGATGCCTTATGCGGAGCGCTCGAGGCGTGAGCTCTCGAAGGACCGCTGGGAGGCCCAATCTCACGGTAATATCCCTCTCTCTAAATAAGTAGCATTAGACTTTCTTTTCCAATACTATGTCCGTATTGCTTTTCTTTTCTTTTTTTGCAGGCTAGCCTAAGTCCATTGAGCATAGGCCTTTGGTAGAGGGGCGATGACCTGTCCGCTGATCCTCCTACTTCGGGGTAGCCTGGATCCATACTATGAGAGAAGAAAAGGAGGAGGGCCCCGAGTTCCCCGAGCTCAGAGAAAAAGAAGCCAAGGAGAAGGTTGGCTCATAATCCAAGGGTTGGCTCATAATCCAAAGGAAAGCTCCATCTTTCGAGTGCCTGACTTGGACTCACTCTTTCAGATCACGGATGAGCCAAAGGAGAATGAAATATTTGTGGCCCATGAGCTATTTGTTCCCAAGGAACGAGTGGAAGCCGAGGTGGAAACGACAGAGGCTAATCCCTCTCAAGTTCATGAGGCTGGTGTTGAAGTGAGGGAAGAGATCTCTAGAGATGTCGGCTTAGCCCCGCTCGATGTTGTAAATATTTCGGGATCTCCCTCATTCACAGAGTCCATGTTCAATGAAGCCCGAGCGACGAAGGATCAATCTAATAAAGGGGTAGCGGATAATCCTTTTCGATGCTTCTTTGATGGTGCGGGCTCAACCACCCTTGAAAACTTCTCCAGGTTGTGTGAATTAAATGTGCCGAGTAAACGTCCATCCTTGAAGGTTGGTGGCCAAACTCAATCCCGAGGTTCATCAACCGGTTCCCCGCTCCAAGCACCGATCCTACTCGGAAGCAATCGATTGTTATCATCATCTCGAAGGATGACTCGATTCTTTCCGTCCTTGTCAGCATGGCTAGCTACCTCCGATGCCTGTTAACCAAAGAAGTCAGGCAAAAAATGAACGAGATAGATGCACCGTGCTTATTCAATGAAGCATAACATGCGCTAAACTAGGTAATGTGCTATCACACTCTATATCTTCAAATCTAGTTTTTGATGACTCTAATGACTTTTTTCATATTATTCAGGCCTTAGTGCTCCACCATTTTAATGACCCAACCGGTCGTTTTGAGTACTAGCACTCCGTTCAGCTGTCGGAGGCCATGAACAACTTCATTTCAGGTACTATGACTAGTACACGTGGTCGGAATTGAATTTCGGGAAGTCCAAAGTTGGTTGAGAGGAGAAATCTTAATTCGGGAACTTAAAGTTGAAAGAAGCAATTGGGATTGGAACTTTGAGTAAACGACCTCAGAATTAGGATCTGAAGGTTCCAACAGGTTCGTATGATGATTTCGGACTTGCGTATGTCCGGTGCGGGTTTTAGATAACCCGAGAGCGTTTTAGCACCTATTGTGGAAGTTGGCATTTTAGAGGAAATTTCATAAGTTTAGCTTGAAGAGAATTTTAGTGTTATCGATGTCCATTTGGAATTTCAAGACTGTGAACGATTCTGGAGTTGGGGGTGCGATCGAGAGTGAATTCGGAGGTCCGCATGTCATTTTGAAGCCATTTGGCTAAAGATAGAAAGTTGAAGGTTTTAAGAGTTTGACCGGGGGGTTGACTTTTTGATATCAGGGTCGGAATCAAATTCCAAAAGTTGGAGTAGGTCCATAATGTCAAATATGATTTACGTGCAATATTTTAGGTCAATTGGACATGATTTGATAGGGTTAAACATCGGAAATAGAAGTTGGAAAGTTCAAGCTTCATAAAGCTTGAATTACGGTGTAATTCATGAATTCAGCGTTGTTTTATATGATTTGAAGCCTTGAGTAAGGTCCGTAATGTGCTTTGAGATTGGTTGGTATTTTTGGTTGGGGTCCCGGGGGCCTCAGGTTGATTTCGGGTGGTTAACAGATCAAAAATTTGATTTTGGGAAGAGCTGAGTTGCTAGTATCTGGTATTTCCGCTTCTGCGGAAATGGGATCGCAGAATCGACCCCGCAAAAGTGGATAGAAGAACCGCAGAAGCGTACAAGGGCGGGGGCATGAAGTACCACAGAAGCGTCCCTTGATCCGCTGATGGAGAACCACAGAAACGGTAAGGATAACCGCAGAAGTGGAACCGCGAAAGTGGGTAAGGTCATCGCAGAAGCAAAAAATGGGGCCAAGTCCAGGACCGCAAAATCGGCCAAATATCCGCATAAGCGGAACCGCATAGGCGGTTATAATTTCGCAGGAGCGTAAATGGCAGAAGGCAGATGGGTCATTTTAAAGTTGGATTTTTCTCATTTCTCTCATTTTCTTCACTTCATTTGACGATTTTTGGAGGGTTGAAAGGAGGGTCTTCATCAACAATGTGGAGGTAAGTTATTTCCACCAATAATAGCTAAATACATTGATTATGTATGAGATTAAGCATGAAAATTAGTGTAAGTATTGGGGTTTTGGTTGGAAACCTAGAAAAAATGTAATCTTGGGTTTTAGCCACGATTTTGAGTATGGAATTAGGAGAAAATCATATACTTGAGTTCCTAAGGTCATGGGTAACCTTGGTCTTCAAGAAATTTTAGATTCCGGGCACGTAGGCCCGAGGGCATTTTGGTCATTTCACTAAGCAAGGTTGGGAATTCATATAATGTGAATTGTTAACAAGTATTTGAGTATATTCTCATTAGTCCATCGTTAATGTGACGACCCGGCCCGTCGTCACGGGAATTACCACCCCGTTATGTTGTAATTACATAATTCATGCTTTTATATAAGTGTTAGAGTCTATCGGGGGAGTTAGGAGTGAAATTAAATTTGAAATGAGGCATATAGCCTTCTTGGAGGAAGCTTGAGTAAGGAAAGTCAACCCGGAGTTGACTATTTGGTTAGAGGGCTCGGAATCGGATTCTGATGATGCGGTTAGTTCCGGAAGGTGATTTATGACTTAGGGGAGCGATCGGAATTGAATTTGGAGACCCGGTGTAGAAATAGGCTTGAATTGGCTAAGGTTGAATTTTGGCGAAATCCGAACGGTAGGTGAGATTTTGATCCGGGGGTCGGAATGGAATTCCGACAGTGGCAGTAGCTCTGTTAGGTGATTTTGGATGTGCCTGCAAAATTTCAGGTCATTCGGACGTCGTTTGGTCGGGTTTTTCATCAAATGTGTAATTCGGAAAGTTTTAAGGAATTTAGGCTTGAATCCGTGGTTAATTGGTGATTTGATGTTTAGGATGGTGTTTTTATGATTGGAACAAGTTCGAATAAGGAATTAGGATGTGTTGGTGTGTTTGAATGAGGTCCGGGGGCCTCGGGGTGTTTTCGGATGGTTAATCGGGAGAAATATGGAAAATTGCAGAAAATTTGTGCACTGCCTCTGTTGTTTCCGCTCCTGCGGAATTTTGGTCGCAGGAGCGAGTCCGCAGAAGCGGATATGGGAGCGCAGGAGCGGGTGTTTCGCAGAAGCGGACGCCTTTCCGCTGAAGCGGGGTCGCTGGTGCGACCCTATGATCGCAGAAGCGGACGAGGGCAATTGGGGCATGGTCCGCGGAAGCGGACGTTTCTCCGCTTGGGCGATACCGCAGAAGCGGACAGTGATGCGCAGAGGCGGACGAGTCCGCAGAAGCGGGATCTTCTTCGCAGAAGCGGGTCCGCTTAAGCGGCCCTTTGTTCGCAGAAGCGGAAATGGCCGGCTAGGCCTGGAACCGCTGAAGCGACCCTTTGGTCGCGGATACGGGAGCGTAGAAGCGGAAAATGTTCCGCAGAAGCAAAAATTGCTGTAAGTAAGTGTATCAGAAGTTAGAAAATTTCAGAAACATTTTAACATTTGGGGGTCTCGGCTTAAGGGCGACTTTGGGCGATTTTGAGGAGGAAATCAAGGGAAATCATCAGGTAATCAACTATGAACTCATATTATGATTAGTATTGATAATATCATGCAATTATATCATGAAAATGGAGGAATTTGGGGTAATTATGGAGGATTTAGCCCTAGTCTTGGATTTTAGAAAATCAAGGTTTTGAATGGGCAAATGGAATCCGAATTTGGTAAAATTGATATGCTTAGACTCGTATTGAGATGAGGGTTCAGAATATGTGACTTTCGTAATTTTTCGACAAGTGTACCAAAAGTCGGGTTTTGACAACTTGTGGGTTTTGATATAAATCGGGTTATTTCGAATGAATTTCGTGGAATTAGCGTATATTGATGCATTCTCTATGATTTTGAGCAGATTTGGCACCCGAGGAGATTGATTTGCGAGGCAAGCGCAAGGCGGATTGAAGCTCCTACCGGTTCGAGGTGAGTGGTAGTAGTAAACAATGTACTGAGGGTTTGAAACCCCGTACTAGCACTTCACAGTGCTATATTGAGATGAGACACGCGTTCTATGATGGGCGTGGTGACATTGTGATAGGGGGTTCGGATTTAGTCCTTCCCGGCTAATAGAATACTGTGTTGTACGACTGTTAATGAGGTTATGACTGTACAATTGGGCTAATAGCCATGTTTGGGGCCTTGTGCCGATCTGTAGAGCATTAGGGAACCTATAGAGCTAGGTGACCTTTATATCGTGTTGGAAATATACACTCGGCCATAGCTCTAGCTGTATAGCATAATATGAGCCCGTACTAGATGTGTACATTGAGAGAGATTATCTAGGGTGGAATTCCCTGTTCTAGCTGAGTGGGCCTGAAAGGCCAAGTCTATACCGATTGAGATGAGATAGGGTCAAGGACCTACTATGAGATGTTATATTGGGCCTGAAAGGCCAAGTCTATATTAACTGAGACAGGGTCAAGGACCCATTGTGATATATTATATTGGGCCTGAGAGGCCAAGTGCATACTGACTGGGATAGGGTCGAGGACCCATTATGAGGTATTATGTATATAGATACCTATATTGGATCGGACCGCACGCCGCAGTAATGTACATGTAATATACATGTAATATACATGTGAGACGGACTGCACGCCGCAGTATTATTGCGCTTGGGCTGTAGGAGCCCCTTCGGAGTCTGAGTCTGCACACATTCCAGTGAGCGCTGGTATATTATGGGATCGGGCTGCACGCCGCAGCAGTATAATTATATATGTATATATATATTGGATCGGACTGCACGCCGCAGTGATATATGGTGGACCTGGCTGCACGTCATAGCACCATAGCGCTTGGGCCTAGGGAGCCCCTCCGAAGTCCGTATACACCCCCAGTGAGCGCCGTCGACGTAAAATGGAGCGGGCTGCGCGCCGCAGCGGTATATGTATTGGAGCGGGCTGCACGCCGCAGCATTTTACTTATTCATACCCTACTATTTACTTAAATACTATTACATTATAGACATAAGTATGTGTCTTCATATGTTGAGATGGTCGTACACCGTAGGGGTACGAGTGAGGGTTAGTTCAGTGTGGAATCTTGTAGAGATAAACGTAGATTGGAAATTAGAGTACTACTATAGTGATGACGTACCTGTGAGGGTTGCCTTAGAACTGCTAAGTGATAGCACAGGATTTCTTACCTTCAGTTATTATTTATTATTGTTACTCACCGAGTTGAAATATACTCACCCCACTCCCCTGCACTTTCTGTGCAGATCCACAGGTGCCCGAGAGCAGTTGAGACATTTTAGCTGCTGATCCATATCTACTTTTGCGGAGATTACGAGGTAGCTGCCAGCGTCCGCAGAGCTTGTTTTCTCCTTCTTTATCATCTTGTTGATTTCCTATTTGTCTAGACTTGGTTGTATTAGGATGCTATTCTGTAGAGGCTCAGTCTCGTGACACCACGATATGTTTGGGACCGTATTTTGTATGTTTTGACGTTTCGGTTATCACCTGCTATGACTAACTACTGTTTAAGTTTAATTTATTTAATAATTGGCTGGTTAAAGAGATAATATGGTCGGGCTTGCCTAGCATTGTGTTGGGCGCCATCACGACCAGGGTTTGGGTCGTGACAAGTTGGTATCAAAGCCTAGGTTAATAGGTCTCGCGAGTCATGAGCCGGTTGGTAGAGTCTCGTGTACTTATCCTCGGGAGGCTGCAAACCTTTTTAGGAAAAGTTTCAATTCTTGGAATTCTTGTCGTGCGATTACTTTTGACTTGAATTGAACTTTGACATTCTATTCTCTCGCAGATGGCGAGAACTCGATCATCCGGACGGGGAGGACGACCACCACTACCACCTACTAGAGGCCGTGGACGCGGTCGTGGGCGTGGCGGAGTTAGGGCAGCTGAGGCAGCGCCAGCTGACCCACAGCCCCCAGTTGCAGAGGTGCCAGCAGCACCAGATCAGGCACCAGCTGTGCCCATTGCTATTCCGGGTCTACAGGAGACCCTGGCTCAGATACTAGCAGTCTGCACTGGCCTAGCACAGGCGGTTTCAGTTACTACTGCAGCAGCTGCATCGGGGATCGGGGGTGGTCATCAGACCCCCGCAGTACGCACTCCAGAGCCGGCAGTGCAGGGCATACAGACACCAGAGGCTCCTCCAGTTCAGCCTGTGGTTCTGGTTCAGCCAGCAGATCAGATTCAGGGGGACAGGGTCCCAGCTATGACAGACGATGAGCAGCGTCATCTCGAGAGGTTCACCAGGTTATCTCCTCCAGTGTTCACTGGTGCTCCGGGCGAGGACGCCCAAGGTTTTCCGGATAAGTGCCGTCGGATGCTTCGTACGGCAGGGATATTGGAGTCCAGTGGGGTATCTTTCACTACCTTTCAGTTTCAGGGACCAGCCTTTGCTTGGTGGGAGGCTTATGAGCGCCGCAGGCCAGCCGGGGCAGCACCACTATCATGGCCGGAATTCTCCACTATGTTCTTGGAGAAATGGGTGCCTCGATCTCAGAGAGAGGAGATGCGTAGGCAGTTTGAGGGTCTCCGTCAGGGGGACATGTCAGTGTCAGAGTATGAGATCAGGTTTACAGAGTTGTCCGGATATGCACCGTGGTTGGTTCATTCCAACAGAGAGAGGATTGGGCGCTTCGTGGACGGCCTCATTTATCCCATTCGTATTCTGATGACTCGGGAAAGGGTTTTGAGTCGTACATTTGAGGATGCTGTGGATATTGCTCGCGACATAGAGACTGATCGTCGCAGGGAGCGGGATGAGAGGGAGGCCAAGAGGCCTCGAGGAGCAGCTAGTTCCAGTGGCACACAGACCAGAGGCCAGAGTCAGCAGAGCCGAGGTCGCTCTTTCGGGTCTTCGCAGTCGAGACGCTCAGATCGTCGCAGATGGTCTCTTAGACAGGATTATCAGGGTTCGCACCAGAGCCAGCCAGCTCTCAGTGCCATGCCAGCTCAGAGTTCTTCACAGGCCCCATCCGCTCAGGGTTCATCTCGGCCTAGTTCATCAGCTGGCCATTCCAGCGCCAGAGGTCCTTATCAGTCTCAGTACCCAGCACCGGGGAGTTGCTACGAGTGCGGAGAGTTTGGGCATCACCGTAGGGAGTGTCCCCGTCTTGTTTCCAGATCTTATCAGCAGAGGGGGCAGCCCTCGTCATCTGGTCCTTCTACTTCAGCACCCGCCCCGCCAGCTAGGGGTGAGGGTCAGACAGCTAGGGGTCGCCCTCGAGGGGAGGCCGATCAGGCGGTCAGGCTAGATGCTATGCTTTTCAGGGCCGATCTGAGGCTGTTGCTTCTGATGATGTCATTACAGGTATTATTTCAGTCTGCCACAGAGATGCCTCGGTATTGTTTGATCCCGGTTCTACTTATTCTTATGTGTCTACATATTTTGCTCCTCATTTGGGCACGACCCGAGGGAGTCTTGAGCTGCCAGTGCACGTATCTACCCCGGTAGGGATACTATTATTGTGGACCACGTATACCGGTCCTGTTTGGTCACTATTGGAGGTCTGGAGACCCGAGTAGACCTGTTGCTTCTCAGCATGATTGATTTTGATGTTATATTGGGCATGGACTGGCTATCTCCATGTCATGCTATTCTGGACTGTCATGCTAAGACGATCACTTTGGCTATGCCGGGCATTCAGAGGATCGAGTGGCGAGGCACGACTGAGTATGTACCTAGCAGGGTAATATCTTTCCTCAAGGCCCAACGAATGGTTGGGAAGGGATGTCTCTCTTATTTAGCATTTGTGCGGGAGGTCGAGGCCCAGACTCCCAGTATTGATTCTGTTCCCATTGTGCGAGACTTTCCTGATGTGTTTCCCTCAGACCTGCCGGGCATGCCGCCGGACAGGGATATTGATTTTGGTATCGATTTGGTGCCAGGCACTCAGCTTATTTCTATTCCTCCGTATCGTATGGCGCCAGCTGAGTTGAAGGAATTGAAGGAGCAGCTCCAGGAACTCCTAGATAAGGGGTTTATTCGGCCGAGTGTGTCGCCGTGGGGTGCACCGGTCCTGTTTGTTAAGAAGAAGGACGGATCTATGAGGATGTGTATTGACTATAGACAGCTAAACAAAGTAACAGTGAAGAATAAGTATCCTCTTCCTCGTATTGATGATTTATTTGATCAGCTCCAGGGGGCTAGAGTATTCTCGAAGATTGATCTTCGTTCAGGCTACCATCAGCTGAAGATTAGAGAGTCCGACATTATGAAGACTGCATTCAGGACCAGATATGGTCACTATGAGTTCCTTGTGATGTCTTTTGGGCCGACCAACGCCCCAGCAGCATTTATGCATCTGATGAACAGTGTATTCAGGCCGTATCTTGATTCATTTGTGATCGTATTCATTGATGACATACTTGTCTACTCTCGTAGCCGGGAGGAGCATGCTCGGCACTTGAGTATAGTATTGCAGAGATTGAGAGAGGAGAAGCTGTATGCCAAGTTCTCCAAATGTGAGTTCTGGCTTGAGTCCGTGGCATTCTTAGGGCACGTGGTGTCCTGTGATGGTATTCGGGTAGATCCGAGGAAGGTCGAGGCAGTGCAGAGTTGGCCCAGACCGACCTCAGTTACTGAGATCCGTAGCTTTCTGGGATTGGCAGGGTATTATCGCCGATTCGTTCAGGGGTTCTCTTCTATTGCTTCACCCTTGACTAGATTGACTCAGAAGGGTGTTCCTTTCTTATGGTCCGAGGAGTGCGAGGAGAGCTTTCAGAAGCTCAAGACAGCACTGACCACAGCACCAGTCTTGATTCTACCGACAGCTTCAGGTTCTTATACTGTATATTGTGATGCCTCGGGAGTGGGCATTGGTTGTGTGTTGATGCAGGAGGGTAGGGTCATTGCTTATGCCTCTCGTCAGTTGAAGCCCCACGAGAAGAACTACCCTGTTCATGATTTGGAGCTAGCAGCCATAGTTCATGCCTTGAAGATTTGGAGGCATTACCTGTATGGTGTCTCATGTGAGGTGTTCACGGATCATCGCAGCCTTCAGCACTTATTCAGACAGAAGGACCTTAATTTGAGACAGCGGAGGTGGTTGGAGTTGCTTAAGGACTATGATATCACTATTTTGTATCATCCGGGGAAGGCCAATGTGGTGGCCGATGCCTTGAGTCGAAAGGCGGTTAGCATGGGCAGCTTAGCTTTCATCCCAGTTGGGGAGAGGCCTTTTGCTTATGATGTTCAGGCCCTAGCCAATCGGCTAGTGAGATTAGATATTTCGGAGCCGAGTCGAGTGTTGGCTTGTATTGTTTCTCGATCTTCCTTATATGATCGCATCAGAGAGCGACAGTATGATGACCCACATTTGCTTGTCCTTAAGGACAGAGTGCAGCATAATGATGTCAGAGATGTGACTATCGACAGTGATGGTGTTTTGAGGATGCAGGGCCGTATATGTGTGCCCAATGTTGATGGTTTGCGGGAGTTGATACTTGAGGAGGCACACGGTTCGCGGTACTCTATTCACCCAGGTGCCGCAAAGATGTACCAAGACTTGAGACAGCACTACCGGTGGAGGAGAATGAAGATGGATATTGTTAGGCATGTAGCTAAGTGCCTCAATTGCCAGCAGGTCAAATATGAGCATCAGAGACCGGGCGGTGTTCTTTAGCGTATGGTTATTCCCGAGTGGAAATGGGAGAGGATCACCATGGATTTTGTTACTCGGCTTCCTCGGACAGCGAGGAAGTTTGATTCTGTATGGGTGATTGTTGATCGGCTGACTAAGTCCGCACATTTCATCCCGGTTAGTACTACTTACTCATCGGAGCGGTTGGCAGTGATCTTTATTCGGGAGATTGTCAGGTTGCATGGGGTCCCAGTGTCTATTATATCTGACAGAGGCACTCAGTTCACTTCTCAATTTTGGAGAGCATTTCAGCGAGAGATGGGTACGAGGGTTGAGTTGAGTACAGCATTTCACCCCCAGACAGACGGGCAGTCTGAGCGTACTATTCAGATCCTGGAGGATATGTTACGGGCATGTGTGATTGATTTTGGTGGTTCGTGGGATGAATTCTTACCACTTGCTGAGTTTGCCTACAACAACAGCTTCCAGTCGAGTATTCAGATGGCCCCGTACGAGGCATTGTATGGCAGACGGTGTAGATCTCCCGTGGGATGGTTTGAGCCTGGTGAGGTTAGATTGATAGGGACTGAGTTAGTCCAGGATGCTCTGGATAGAGCAAAGTTGATCCAGGAGAGGCTTCGTACAGCACAGTCTCGTCAAAAGAGTTATGCGGATCGTAGAGTTCGAGAGTTGTCTTTCATGGTTGGAGACAGAGTATTGTTGAAGATTTCACCCATGAAGGGTGTCATGAGGTTCGGAAGGAAAGGGAAGCTGAGTCCCAGGTATATTGGTCCTTTTGAGATACTCAGGAGAGTTGGAGAGGTGGCATATGAGTTAGCCTTGCCACCCAGTTTATCCAGCGTTCATCCGGTATTCCATGTGTCTATGCTCCGGAAGTACATTGGAGATCCGTCTCATGTATTAGACTTCAGTACCATCCAGCTTGATGGTGATCTATCCTATGATGTGGAGCCTGTTGCTATTTTGGGTCGTCAGGTGAGGAAATTGAGGTCCAAGGAGATTGCATCGGTTAAGGTTCAGTGGAGAGGTCGACCCGTGGAGGAGGCTACTTGGGAGGTTGAGCGGGAGATGCGGAGCAGATACCCTCAGCTATTTGAGACTTCAGGTATGTTTCTTGACCCGCTCGAGGACGAGCGTTTGCTTAAGAGGGGAGAATGTGACGACCCGGCCCGTCGTCATGGGAATTACCACCCCGTTATGTTGTAATTACATAATTCATGCTTTTATATAAGTGTTAGAGTCTATCGGGGGAGTTAGGAGTGAAATTAAATTTGAAATGAGGCATATAGCCTTCTTGGAGGAAGCTTGAGTAAGGAAAGTCAACCCGGAGTTGACTATTTGGTTAGAGGGCTCGGAATCGGATTCTGATGATGCGGTTAGTTCCGGAAGGTGATTTATGACTTAGGGGAGCGATCGGAATTGAATTTGGAGACCCGGTGTAGAAATAGGCTTGAATTGGCTAAGGTTGAATTTTGGCGAAATCCGAACGGTAGGTGAGATTTTGATCCGGGAGTCGGAATGGAATTCCGATAGTTGCAATAGCTCCGTTAGGTGATTTTGGATGTGCCTGCAAAATTTCAGGTCATTCGGACGTCGTTTGGTCGGGTTTTTCATCAAATGTGTAATTCGGAAAGTTTTAAGGAATTTAGGCTTGAATCCGTGGTTAATTGGTGATTTTGATGTTTAGGATGGTGTTTTTATGATTGGAACAAGTTCGAATAAGGAATTAGGATGTGTTGGTGTGTTTGAATGAGGTCCGGGGGCCTCGGGGTGTTTTCGGATGGTTAATCGGGAGAAATATGGAAAATTGCAGAAAATTTGTGCACTGCCTCTGTTGTTTCCGCTCCTGCGGAATTATGGGCGCAGGAGCGGGTGCGCTGAAGCGGAAAGGAGCCGCAGAAGCGGTGACCGCAGAAGCGGAAGGGGAGCCGCTGAAGCGGCCTCCGCAGAAGCGGAAGTGGAGCCGCCTGGGCGAGTCCGCAGAAGTGGACGTCTAGCCGCAGAAGCGGAATTCTCCGCAGAAGCGGTCCAATCTCCGCAGAAGCGGACGCGTAGGAGCGGAAATATTTCCGCAGAAGCGGAAATCGCTGTAAGTTAAGTGTATCAAGAGTTAGAAATTTCAGAAACATTTTAACATTTGGAGGTCTCGGCTTTGGTCGCGGATACGGGAGCGTAGAAGCGGAAAATGTTCCGCAGAAGCGAAAATCGCTGTAAGTAAGTGTATCAGAAGTTAGAAAATTTCAGAAACATTTTAACATTTGGGGGTCTCGGCTTAAGGGCGACTTTGGGCGATTTTGAGGAGGAAATCAAGGGAAATCATCAGGTAATCAACTATGAAGTCATATTATGATTAGTATTGATAATATCATGCAATTATATCATGAAAATGGAGGAATTTGGGGTAATTATGGAGGATTTAGCCCTAGTCTTGGATTTTAGAAAATCAAGGTTTTGAATGGGCAAATGGAATCCGAATTTGGTAAAATTGATATGCTTAGACTCGTATTGAGATGAGGGTTCAGAATATGTGACTTTCGTAATTTTTCGACAAGTGTACCAAAAGTCGGGTTTTGACAACTTGTGGGTTTTGATATAAATCGGGTTATTTCGAATGAATTTCGTGGAATTAGCGTATATTGATGCATTCTCTATGATTTTGAGCAGATTTGGCATCCGAGGAGATTGATTTGCGAGGCAAGCGCAAGGCGGATTGAAGCTTCTACCGATTCGAGGTGAGTGGTAGTAGTAAATAATGTACTGAGGGTTTGAAACCCCGTACTATCACTTTACAGTGCTATATGGAGATGAGACACGCGTTCTATGATGGGCGTGGTGACATTATGATAGGGGGTTCGGGCTTAGTCCTCCCCGGCTAATAGAATACTGTGTTGTACAACTGTTAATGAGGTTATAACTGTACCATTGGGCTAATAGCCATGTTTGGGGCCTTGTGCCGATCTGTAGAGCATTAGGGAACCTATAGAGCTAGGTGACCTTTATATCGTGTTGGAAATATACACTCAGCCATAGCTCTAGCTGTATAGCGTAATATGAGCCTGTACTAGATGTGTACATTGAGAGAGATTATCTAGGGTGGAATTCCCTGTTCTAGCTGAGTGGGCCTGAAAGGCCAAGTTTATACCGATTGAGATGAGATAGGGTCGAGGACCCACTATGAGATGTTATATTGGGCCTGAAAGGCCAAGTCTATATTAACTGAGACAGGGTCAAGGACCCATTGTGATATATTATATTGGGCCTGAGAGGCCAAGTGCATACTGACTGGGATAGGGTCGAGGACCCATTATGAGGTATTATGTATATAGATACCTATATTGGATCGGACCGCACGCCGCAGTAATGTACATGTAATATACATGTAATATACATGTGAGACGGACTGCACGCCGCAGTATTATGCGCTTGGGCTGTAGGAGCCCCTTCGGAGTCTGAGTCTGCACACATTCCAGTGAGCGCTGGTATATTATGGGATCGGGCTGCACGCCGCAGCAATATAATTATATATGTATATATATATATATTGGATCGGACTGCACGCCGAAGTGATATATGGTGGACCTGGCTGCACGCTATAGCACCATAGCGCTTGGGCCTAGGGAGCCCCTCCGAAGTCTGTATACACCCCCAGTGAGCGCCGTCGACGTAAAATGGAGCGGGCTGCGCGCCGCAGCGGTATATGTATTGGAGCGGGCTGCACGCCGCAGCATTTTACTTATTCATACCCTACTATTTACTTAAATACTATTACATTATAGACATAAGTATGTGTCTTCATATGTTGAGATGGCTGTACACCGTAGGGGTACGAGTGAGGGTTAGTTCAGTGTGGAATCTTGTAGAGATAAAACGTAGATTGGAGATTAGAGTACTACTATAGTGATGACGTACCTGTGAGGGTTGCCTTAGAACTGCTAAGTGATAGCACATGATTTCTTACCTTCAGTTATTATTTATTATTGTTACTCACTGAGTTGAAATATACTCACCCCACTCCCCTGCACTTTCTGTGCAGATCCACAGGTGCCCGAGAGCAGTTGAGACATTTTAGCTGCTGATCCTTATCTACTTTTGCGGAGATTACGAGGTAGCTGCCAGCGTCCGCAGAGCTTGTTTTCTCCTTCTTTATCATCTTGTTGATTTCCTATTTGCCTAGACTTGGTTGTATTAGGATGCTATTCTGTAGAGGCTCAGTCTCGTGACACCACGATATGTTTGGGACCGTATTTTGTATGTTTTGACGTTTCGGTTATCACCTGTTATGACTAACTACTGTTTAAGTTTAATTTATTTAATAATTGGCTGGTTAAAGAGATAATATGGTCGGGCTTGCCTAGCATTGTGTTTGGGCGCCATCACGACCAGGGTTTGGGTCGTGACAGTTAATTGGCTAGTTGTGGTGCGATGTGCATTGGTTCAAGCCTTCGGAAGAATGTAGAATGCCGATTGTGAGTCTTCGGAGCGAGATGAGTCTCCTTTCTAATTCTGTGAGGGGAAACCTACCCCATAGGTGAGTAAAAGGATTATGTGCTCCTATTTGTGGGGGCTACGCAAGCACAAGGTGACAAGAGTCTGTGCGTAGCTACTATTATGCTATTGTTCGGGTAGTCTAGGACTCGAAAGCATGTTATACTTGGAATAGTATAAACTCATTGATAGTTTGAACTGTTTAGATCACCTCTAATTGGTAAAGGAATTTAAAAAGAGATTTAATAGTAAATTTCCCTGAAATGTTAAAAGGGGAAAGTTGTTTATTTGGACGATTATCCTCGACGAGCTCTTAATTTCCTACTTGAACATGTATATTATGTGTACCCGTGTCGCACGAATGATTCGCGAGCAGGGTGATTGTATATCTTATGTGTACATGCGTCGCATGGATGATTCACGAGCAAGGTGATTGTTTATTTTATGCGTGTCTGCGTCGCATGGATGATTTGCGAGCAGGATATGTGTTTAATTATGGAACGGGCCGAATGCCTCGGCGATAATAGAAGTGTGAGCACGTGATTTTTGCCCTGTGTAATTAAATTCCAATATATATATATATATATATATATATATATATATATAATTTATTTTTGTTTGTAATTGTGTGATTTAGTTGAAATACCAGTGTTTTTGTTTGGAAAAAAAATCGAAATGAAAATTACAAAAGAAATCAATTGGAAAATATCATAAAAATGTTAAAATTCAGAAAATCAAGTAAAATGCAAAAATACCGGTAAATAAAAGTTAAATGGCAAAAATACCGAAAAATTAAGGAAAAATCAAGAAAAATAGAAAATAAAGGAAATATAGCAGTTGAAAATAAATACAAAAAGAAAAATACAAAATACAAAAAAGAAAATACAAGAAATAAATAAAATACAAGTCAAAATACAAAATACAATATGAATTTGGGCTAAATACACAAGGATATACATATATACCCGCCCCAAACGGAAATAAGCCTGGTCTGCCCAGGATGTACTAAACGATGCCGCACCAACCAAATAAATCCCAACCGTTGATGAATTGAATCGAATGGACCAGATGAGGCGGTTCCTTCATAAATTAAACGGCGTCGTATATAGATTTTAACCATAGCCATCCAATACAATAGATCAAACAGATGAGGGAAATGTCTCATTAAGTCCAAATGACGTAGCTTAGGTAAATTAATCTCAGCCGTCCAAGCATATAATCCAACGGACCTAAGGGAACCTTTCATTAAACCATACGACAAAGTTTTGAGGGCCAAATAATCCTGGCCATTCATTCGATTTAATCCAGCGGCCAAGGATCAAAATCGTATAATCAATATATATCACACCCTCTCGTTCCTTCAGACCATTATACACACATATACAATCTACAAAAAAACCCTAGCCGCCTCTAGACTCTCCTTCTTCCTCCTCCAGTCTCATGGAGACCACCGGAAAACCATGCCTCAGTCGTCGTCTCCGGCTCTGGCAAACCTCAAGCATCCCCTCCACCACCCAAAAAACCTTCAAGCCACCATTAAACATCGACCAAAACTATTGGCCTCCCTATTCTTGAAACTCCGGTCGCTGGAACCCTAGCCGGCGACCTCACATAGTATGAACCAAGGTCCCACATTAACACCCTTGAACCGTTTTGAGGTGATCTACCACCCCATCTGGGTGGTTTCCCTCGAATCACCCTCAAACGCGTCGAATATTAGAAAAACACTCGCCGGAACCCTACTCAGGTGAGTACTAAAATTAACCCCACCCCCCAAAACACTACACCAGGTCTCCAGAACATCCTTCATATACACCTAAATCGAACCCAAAGCCCCATTTGGAAAAATCCAGTACTCAGAAGACAAAACGTCTTAAAAGTTCTGGAAATCTAGAAAAATGAAAAGAACAAAGAAGAAAGAAAGAAGAAATAAAGAAGAAAGAAATAAGAAAAGAAAGAAAGAAAAGGAAAAAGGAAAAGAAAAGTCCTGAAAAAACTAAGTTCCCCACCTCTGTTTCTATTCTTGTTTGCTATGTGTTTTGGAAAAATGTTTCTTTACATGTCTGCTGTGTTTATCTGAGCCTGTTTCTTATACATGTTTTAAAAATACAAATCTATCTCTGCCTGTTCATGCGAGCCTTAAATCTTACACATGCCTAAATTTTCTAAGTGTTATTAGGGTATTTTATATTAACTACGTATGAATCATGTGCTAATTAGTTTGTTTTATGTATTTGTTCATTATATTCTGTCTCAATTGAGTTTTGGTTAGTTGGAATTCAACCATTGTCAAATTTCTCATCTAATTTCTGATTAATTGAAAATTAATTCGTGATTAAGGCTATATGTGCAAAACCACATGAATCTGGCTATATTTTGTAACTTGATTTGTATGTGAGTTCATTCTGAACCTTTGAGTACTTATGTTATTTGGGTTATGAGTATAAAGATCTTGTGGCTAAGTTTGTGAGTTAAGTCTGAGTGTTGATTAAGTGGCTATGCTTTTAATAAATGGCTATGTTTTAAATATTGGTCATACTCTGATGAGTGGTTATGTTCTAAAAGGTGGCTAATAGTAAAAGGGGTGTGGTCTAAACTGGTTAAATCTTCAAGGCAAGACTTAAGGGGGTTATTTGTTAAATAATTACTTACCCTAGTTCTGCCATACCTAAGGCAGGTTGGGTAATAATGAATAAATAAAAGGGGTAAAAAGGGAAGGGTAAATGCCATTTCTGTAGATTAAATAGAGCCTATAAGGATAAAAGTGACTTTAGTACTTGGTATTTCTGCAATTACTTAGAAAATAAAGGGCAGACTGGGTAGAACTAAAAGGCAATAGTGAAATAAACTCTTAGCAAGTGAGGGTAATTGGGTAAAACATTCCTAAAGGAACCCAATAGAGCAGCTTAGAACCTTCTAGCAGGGGTTCTAGGGTAGTTCGATACAATTCTAATAGACTATACTGTAAATAATTAAAAAGAATGAGGGGAGGGAAATAGAATTAACTTATTTGAAATTCCCCCCAAAATGACTCTATAAATAGGCCTTTAATAAGCCTGAAAAGGGGCTCGATTTTGGAAATTCAGAGATTAGTCCAGATTTTGAAATCGAAAAGAGTTCTAAAACTTCTGAAACATACAACTAAGGGTAGCACACATTGAGGAAAGCTAATTAACTTGAGTGCTGTTCTGGGATTTCTGTGGGTCGATTCTTCATCAATTCATCTCGACTTTGCTGGATTCTCTGATTTTACTTGGGTTGATTGCTGGGTTTTATATTTGGAGTTTTGGTAGCTGCTTGCTGTGATTGAATCATTTCATTACTGCTGTTGTATCATTGTTATTGATCGCTGACTATTCTTCTTCTCCAAACTCTGGACTCATCGATTTGCTTTGAACCAGGTACACAACTATTGACCTGAAGTTTTAATGAGCTGTTGTTTGGAGAAAAATAATATAAAATTGTGTTATATGAATTTTCATGTACTTGTATTCTATTATGTAGTTTAGAAGTACTTAGATCTCTATAATTCATCTAGGATTTGGTTGTAATAATTCGTAGACTATGAATATACTTTAACTCGATAACAGTAGGATAAACAAGCTAGGTTGGGATTATCACCTAAAACTAAAACCGTCTAAAACATAATTAACACACTTAGATTTATAATTATTGTGAAATTGGACATGTAATACGATACTTAGATATTTTCGTTAATCAAGTTCTGAATCAGCATCAACTAATTCGAAAAGCGTGAATAATAGAATTTTAAATCGTGTTACTGTTATATCAATGTTGAAATTGGTTTAGCTACAAAATTCGTATTAAGCTATTGTGATATGGTCACATGAATGTGGTTGTAATAATAGTGGTAATTCAAGCATGTCTAGCTAAAGCTTAGAACACTGTTTTCAGTTAATGAGAGCAATAATTAATTCATAGATTTATATTCTATTAATTTATTAGTTAAATAATAACAAGTGGGTTAAATTAATGTTGATACTTTTAGTTAAGTGACAATATCGAAATCAGTAAGGATCAAATGTAATTTGCAGTTATTTGAAATAGTTAACTGTTAGTATTGAATGGTATTTGTTCGTGGTACTGTTGTTAAAATGATAATTTACTTTGATTCCGCTTTAGACATAAGTAACCTGGGCCTCGCCATGAATACAGGCCCAGATTTAATTGACATGGCATTAATGCCTTGGAATAGAAACGAAAATGTTAGCTGGAATTTAGCAATTCAGCTGCACCTGGGTGCAATAATATGAGGATGCCTAGATTTCAGGCCCAATAGCGTAAAAAGGGGGCATGAATCCCAATAAATGATAATATAAAAAAATGACATAAAATCTGAAATACTTATACTTAAGGAAAAAACAGAAATACAAAATATATAACTTTTAGGAAAAGACCTTAATAAAAACGAAGATGAGCCTCGCTAAATCACAAAGTCATAGCTGCGGGGCCCTCCATAATTTCTTATAAAAGTGTTAGAAATCGGAAAGACCGTTTAGCAAATTCCACGGTCTCTCCCAAAATTAACAAGACGTAGACACCTTAGATCATGATTTATAATAAATATACATTCCTAATACGAGTGCACATTTATGTGGCTCAAATCAAAATCCCGGCGAAGCTGAAATGCATCAAGGTCACAGGCGTACTGGTTGCGGTGTGATTCGAAATGCGTTTTCGCAATGTCGCAAAGTCACAAAAATTAACCAAATGGAATATCAATAGCATTTGAGACTAAGGCATATAGGGAAATCAGATATTACAAATACGGTAGTTGAGGGACCGTGCTAGAACCACGGAATCCGAGAGTGCCTAACACCTTCTCCCGGGTTAAAAGAATTCCTTATCCGGATTTCTAGTTTCGCGGATGGTTCAATAGAGTCATAATTTCCTCGGATTCGGGATTAAACCTGTGACTTGGGACACCATTATTTTCCCAAGTGGCGACTCTGAAATTTAATAAATAAACCTCGTTCCGATTGTCCTTAAAGTGGAAAAACTCCTTCCCTGTTATTATTATTATGTCCCTTATTGGGGTGTATTAGTAAATAGCGTGTTATACTTATTTAAAAGTAAAAAACGGAGGTGTGACAAGAAGAATCTATGGTTCGTGTCGCTCGACCCTCGGCATTGCACAATTTACTTTCTGTTGGAGCGGGTCATCGACCTCGGCGAGATTTGTGCATGTTTATTTGTTATTTAACAACTGCAAATGTGGTATTATACCTACGTGGCTTCATATAAACTGATAAGGTAATAAATGATAGACTTTGGAAGCCCTTGATTTACCGTTGGAGGTGCTTATCTGTATTTCGGGCTTCACAATTTGGACTTTTATACAAATCTATGATTTTTCTCATATTTGTATAATATTGAAAATTGAACTCTAGTGAGTGTCAGAATTGGCCATCTCGTATCTACCCCTTCAGGATTAGGCAGGATACTCACTGAGTACACGTTGATTACGTACTCATACTACACTTCTGTGCATATTTGTTGCACAGGTATACACTTTTAGCAGTCTACTACGTAGCAGCATGGATATTTCTTGTCCACTGTATTCTGGATAGAGGTTGTATCTTATGTCTTTATCAATAGTTGCACATGCACTTGTGATACCGGGTTTCTGCGAGGGTTCACAACAGATTTGTTCTAACTATTATTATTTACATTTGAATTCTAGTGGTGGAATTTTATTCATAAAAATGGAAGGAAAAACCGTATATTTTCAAAGTATTAAAAGAGGAAGTAATTGGTAATTTAGTTGGCTGGCCTGACACCGGTGTCCGGCGCCATCATGACTCGTAGTGAAATTGGGTCGTGACAATATGGTATCAGAGCACTAGTTTCCCGTTGGTCTTACGAGTCATGAGCAAGTCTAGTAGAGTCTCGCGGATCTATATGGAGACGTCTGTACTTATCCTCGGGAGGCTGCATGACTATTAGAGTACTTCCCTTCTTGATTTCCTTATCATGCGATTCGATTCTTTTGAGGCTTATGCCTTTGATTCCTTTCCACTCAATTTTACGCGATGCGAGAGCTTGTCATAAATCGAGAAATTGAAGAATTGAAATGGCACTACAAATGTGGTGCGGAATGATTTTCCCGGTATAGTTGATTGGACTATTATAATCACTTTGTGAAAGGGTGTTCTATTATTCAACTCAGTAACAGAAATTCTAAGAGCCTTGAGGCTAGGCATAGGTTGCCATGATGCTTACGAGTATTTATTTCGTGATGTTGTAACAGTAAGATGTTTGCCCAAGTGTCGTGGCAGTGAATGAATTGAAAGGAGGTTTACTCAGTGTGTAATCAATGGGATTTAGTACCTTAATCTCGGTAAGGGAAAGTCAATCGAACCAAGGATGGTCAGATGTGGATTAGTGGAAGTAAGGAAATGTGGTAATTGCAAGCATGAAGGAATTATCTCCTCTATTGGGGTGTTGTTCTTCTAATTTGACATATTAAGTCTATCGGTGTTATGATCTTCTATGACCAGCCTTTGGGGCAAGATATTGTGAAATGGCATTGGAAATGCAACTATCAGATATATGGTGGTTCCGGACTGAATCAGAACTGCAATGTTGTGATTTGATAAAGACAACATTCGGAAAGGGTTTAAGCCAATAGCGATTTATGGGCTCAAGTTCTATAAAGATGAATTTTATTTAGGCAACAACTGAGCATCAAGAGATGAAAAAGACACATGGAAGGTGTCCAACAGAGTTTTAAACATCTAAAAGGTCAGACTGAGGAAGTACATGTCGAGCAGTTGATTGAAGAAGTGAGTTTAACCAAAGTGGGAGAGCAGCGGAGCTGCGTAGGGGCTTGGTAATGAGAGTACTATGCACCTTGGGGAAGTATAGAACGACTTGAGAATATCGGTGCTTGGGTATTGGCGCTTTCAGATCTTATTTGAAGTGGGGATTTTGGCGACGGGCAATGGAAGTCGGTAGATTAATTCGAAGCATAGTGTTGTTGTGCGGAAGGAGATTGTATATGACGGAAAGGAGCTTCTTGAAGTGAAGAAATATGCAGCGTAACCTTGAAGCGAAAGGATGTTGTCGCACATTATATGGATGACCACGAGGGGTTAATGGACTTGTGCAGCAGAAGAGTGAGCTTGAACTCAGGTTGAGTTATTGATGTCGTAGTGATGGTGCCCCATACATCAGCGTCGAAAGATTTCGGGGAGCGATTTCGATAGGTGGTGTATTCCGATAAGCAGGTTAGCAGTCGTGTAGTTGGCGAGGCCCATGCAAAGGGTTCTACTAGATGTACAACAAAGAGAATTGTTGTGTGAATAGTGTTGATGAATTAAAGTATCAATCGAGTTTCTACGATGAGGTATCGAGAATGCCAGCGATTGTTGGTGCGAAGGTGGATGATGAATCAGAATATGAAAGATAGGGATTTGCATGAGAATTCCGAGAATATGCGGTAGTTGATTTGCGCAGGGGTATGTCAATAGAAAATAAGAATAATGGTAAACTCCAGAGTTTTGTACTAATGGATTTAAGCTAAGTGGGAGAGCCCGCTTGTGATTTGGGTTGCATGGTTAGCTACTCATGAATTTTCTTTTTAGTAGCAGACTAAAGGGTCAGCTCAACTACGGAAAAGTATCGTATGTGGTAATTGATCAGAGGAATTGTTAAAGATGTGCCATGGTTGGCCTTGTGGGCTCATGTTCGAACTTGGGAAATAATTCGGGATTTAAGCCTTGTATGGAAGTGGGTTATAAAGGGGGTAATTCTGCTAGGTTCCTCGTTGAGAGGGTAATCCTGTGTTATGAGACTCATGTAGCCGATTATATTCGGGACCAAGTAAGAGTGGGTGGCTCTGAGTAACGATCCTAGTGAATTCAAAAGGGTAATATGTGGTGCCTAATAATGCTGAGTTTATAGGCATAATTAAGGATCAAGCTTGGAGAGCAGCTTATGAGAAGTGGCACAGAATGTTTCGTAATGGTTGGCTTGTGATGTCATAATTGGGAAGTATGAAATGGTTCGTAGGGGTTGAGACAGCATGGTCTCGTGGTTCAAGGTCACTCGGGATGAGTGTAGATGGAGCGTGTTATGTGTTAAGGAGAATTGGTACTATTTCCAAAGCACTCGAGGATAAATTGGAAGGAAAGGGATTGAATAGCCATAGTTGAATTTGGCCTGATTTGAGATCAGTTCATTCAGCGTGATCAAGTTATGTGTATGATTTGTGGCGGTATGAGTGAGGGTTGTCAGCCGTCGCAATTGATGTTATTCAGAAGCCTTCTATTTCTATGGCTGGTTGTGTGGAAGCAAATTCCGGAAAGGGCTTTGGTGGCATGGACCACTACTTGTAGAGTTGCATATTCTATAGTTATGGGAATTCACCTGTGTGTTGCTATGGTTATCCTGAAATGAGTAGAGTGCAGGGCTCTTATATGATAAAGCATTAAAATATTAAAGGTTTCGGGGTTCCGATGAAAATCGTGTTCTATCGTATGTTGGCGTATGGGGTGGAGTGAGTAACAGAGAAATTTGAAGTGAGGGTCAATGTTGCAGCTTGGGCTGGCAAGGATATCATGGGCTCGAATGAGCAAGGAAGTGGTTGAATGATTAGAGCAAATTGGTATTGGTTTCGGAGACAACTGAGATCCATGGATTAATTTACGTACGTAAACAGGGCTTTATAGCAGGCCAGTTGTGTGTGTTTCAGCAAGCGTTTCTTATGGAGGAACGTTCTCGGTGTTATTTTACCATTGGCTACTCAAGATAATGATGTATTGCGCCATAGGAGCTGTGAGACGGGTTGAGAAAAATTGCTTACATGTTGAGAATCCACGTGGAAAAGATGTGTTACGAGCAGGATGGCTTTGAGACTTATGTTGTATATTGCACCTCAGTTGGGCTTGAGTTTCGTAGCTTAGAGCGCTATGTGTTTCCTCAGGGTGGTATTATGCACTTAATGTGCTAGCGATCGAAATGTTTTATTGTAATGAGCAGATTTAGCTCGAAGTGCAATCTCCTTATGTGAGATCCATTTGTGGATCGGGTGGCACGCCGCCACGGGTATGTTATTTGGATCGGGTTGCAAACCGCAACAGTGTGATGTCGAGTCTAGTTTTTTATATGTTATTCCTTTGTGTGTTTTGTTTCCTATCTTCTGAGGAAAGTCCGTATTAGTGCAGGGTGTAGATGATTCCTTCCAGAATGTGATTTCCTATTTGTGTTGTGTTCGGATTGGTGGCATATTGGCGCATGGTAGCATCATATGAGATTTTACTAATTTCTAGGGTAGCTTATTGCCTGAGCAGTTGTATCAGATGGGACGAGATCCCTTGATCTAGGATTTTGTACAATCTAGTTATATGAGGTATGTTATGGAGGCAAGACCATTATTGGGTTCAGAATGAGGTGAAGGCCTTGTCAGGAGTGCAGACCCAATGTGTTGTTGACTTGGCAATTGATTAAGAATGTTGGCACATCTCTTCTATCATGGCGGTTTGGTAAAAGGTTAGAGTAAGACCTGTATATGTCATGGGGTGCAATGGGAGCATCGGATCAGTAGGATTATGGCGAAGTTGATTAGAGAATATTATTGTTGTCCCGTGGATTTAGTGTAGCAAAGTAAGAATTCAGTAAAGTGATGTCGTTATGTTTGAGTAGGGCGTGTAATGATTGATATGGCGATCGTATTTGGAAACAAGCCTAGCATAGGATTCCGAATGTTGGAGTCGGGATCTAAGGCTTATTTTCTTGAATAAAAGGGAACAATTTTAGAAGTTATCGGGCTTATGTGCTCAACTAAGTTTTGGTGGCACGGGAAGGTGCGTGAGGTGCTAAGCTGGATTTCGGACTACTCTAGTACAGTTCTCAGCACTTTCGAGGACGAACGTATGTTTAAGTGGGAGAGAATGCAATCACCCAACCGGTCGTTTTGAGTACTAGCATTCTGTTCAGCAGTTGGAGGCCATGAACAACTTCATTTTAGGTATTATGACTTGTACGCGTGGTTGGAATTCAATTTTGGGATGTCTAGAGTTTGTTTGAGAAGAGAAATCTTAATTCGGGAGCTTAAAGTTGAAAGAAGGAACTGGGATTGGAACTTTGAGTAAACGACCTCAAAATCAGGATCTGAAGGTTCCAGCAGGTTCATATGATGATTTCGGACTTGGGCGTATGCACGATGCGGGTTTCTGATAACCCAGGAGCGTTTTGGCGCCGATTGTAGAAGTTGGCATTTTAGAGGAAATTTCATAAGTTTGGCTTGAAGAGCATTTCAGTGTTATCAATGTCCGTTTGGAATTTCGAGAACTGTGAATAGCTCTGTATGGTGATTCTGGAGTTAGGGGCACGATCGGGAGCGAATTCGGAGGTCTGTGGGTCATTTTTAAGCCATTTGGCTAAGATAGAAAGTTGAAGGTTTTGAGAGTTTGACCGGGGTTTGAATTTTTGATATCAGGGTCGGAGTCAAAATCCGAAAGTTGGAGTAGGTCCGTATTGTCAAATATGATTTGCGTGCAAAATTTTAGGTCAATCGGACGTAATTTTATAGGTTTAAACATCAGAAATAGAAGTTGGAAAGTTCAAGGTTCATAAAGGTTGAATTACGTGTAATTCATGAATTCAGCATTGTTTGATATGATTTGAAGCCTCAAGTAAGTCCGTAATGTGCTTTGGGATTAGTTAGTATGTTTTGTTGGGGTCCCGGGGTCCTCGGGTGGATAATGGATCAAAATTTTTATTTTGGGAAGAGCTGAGTTGCTGGTATCTGGTATTTCCGCTTCTGCTGAAATGGGACCGCAGAAACAGCCCCCCCAGAAGCAGAGAGAAGAATCGCAAAAGCGAATAAGGGCGGGGGCATGAAGAACCGCAGAAGCGGCCCTTGATCTGCTAATGCAGAACTGCATAAGCGGTAAGGATAACCGCAGAAGCAAAAATCCTGGGGTCGTCAGGAGCTGCAGAAGCGGCAAGCGGTCTGCATAAGCGGAATCGCGGAAGCGGGTAAGGTCATCGCAGAAGCAAAAAATGTGGCAAAGCCCAGGACCGCAAAAGCGGCCAAATATCCACATAAGCTGAACCGCATATGCGGTTATAATTCCGTAGAAGAGAAAATCGTAGAAGGCAGAGGGGTCATTTTAAAGTCGGATTTTGCTCATTTCCCTCATTTTCTTCACTTCATTTGGCAATTTTTGGAGGGTTCAAAGGAGGGTCTTCATCCACAATGTGGATGTAAGTTATTTCAACCTATTATAGCTAAATACATTGATTATGTATGAGATTAAGCATGAAAATTAGTGTAGATATTGGGTTTTGGTTGGAAACCTAGAAAAAATGTAATCTCAGATTTTAGCCACGATTTTGAGTATGGAGTTAGGAGAAAATCATATATTTGAGCTCCTAAGGTCATGGGTAACTTTCGTCTTCAAGAAATTTTGGATTCGGGGCACGTGGGCCCGAGGGCATTTTTGTTTTTACTAAACGAGGTTGGGAATTCGTATAATCTGAATTGTTAACAAGTATTTGAGTATATTCTCATTAGTTTATCATTAATTGTCTAGTTGTGGTGCGATGTGAATTGTTTCAAGCCTTCGGAAGAATGTAGAATGCTGGTTGCGAGTTTTCGGAGTGAGGTGAGTCTCCTTTCTAATTCTGTGAGGGGGAAACCTACCCCATCGGTGAGAAAATGGTTATGTGCTCCTGTTTGTGGGGGCTATGCATGCACGAGGTGACGAGAGTCCGTGCGTAGCTACTATTATGCTATTGTCCGGGTAGTCTAGGACTCGAAAGCATGTTATACTTGGAATACTATGAACTTATTGATAGTTTGAACTATTTAGATCACCTCTAATTGGTAGAGGAATATAAAAAGAGATTTAATACTAAATTTCTTAATTTCCTACTTGAGCATGTATTTTATGCATACCCGTGTCGCATGAATGATTCGCGAGCAGGGAGATTGTATATCTTATGTGTACATGCGTCGCATGGATGATTCACGAGCAAGGAGATTGTTTGTTTTATGCGTGTCTCCGTCGCATGGATGATTCACGATCAGGATACGTGTTTAATTATGGAATGGGTTGAATGCCTCACTGATAATAGATGCATCTATGGTTCGTGCAGCTCGACCCTTGGCTGTGTACAATTTACTTTCTGTTGGAGCGGGTCGTCGACCTCGGCGTGATTTGCGCATGTTTATTTGTTATTTAACAACTGCAAATGTGGGATTAGCCCTATGTGGCTTCATATAAACTGATAAGGTAATAAATGATAGACTTTGGAAGCCCTTGATTTACCGTTGGAGGTGCTTATCTGTATTCCGGGTTTCACAATTTGGACTTTTATACAAATCCATGATTTTTCTCATATTTATATAATATTGATAATTGACCTCTAGTGAGTGTCGGAATTGGCCATCTTGTCTCTACCCATTCGGGATTAGGCAAGATACTCACTGATTACACGTTGATTACGTACTCATACTACACTTCTGTGCATTTTTGTTGCACATGTACATGTACACTTCTAGCAATCTACTAGCGTAGCAGCATGAATATCTCTGGGACTAGGTGAGCTGCAACTTGCGAAGCGACCCACAGCTAGTGTAGTTCCTTTATGTACTTTTATTACTTATTTCTTATCTACTGTATTCCGAGCAGAGGTTGTATCTTATGGCTTTATCAATAGTTGCTCATGCACTTGTGACACCAGGTTTCTGGGAGGGTTCACAACAGATTTGTTCTAACTATTACTATTTTCATTTCAATTCTACTGGTGGAATTTTATTCATAAAAATGGAAGGAAAAAAGTTAGATTTTCTAAAGTATTAAAAAAGAAAGTAATTGGTAATTTAGTTGGCTGTCCTGATAGTGGTGTCCAGCGCCATCACAACTCTTAGTGAAATTGGGTCGTGATAACATGGTATTAGAGTACTAGGTTCCCGTCGGTCTTACGAGTCATGAGCAAGTCTAGTAGAGTCTTGTGGATCAGTACGGAGACGTCTGTACTTATCATCGGGAGACTGTAGGACTGTTAGGAGTACCTCCCTTCTTGATTTCCTTTACATGCGATTCGATTCTTTTGAGGCTTAGGCCTTTGATTCCTTTCCACTCAGTCTTACGTGACGTGAGCGCTTGTCCTAAATCGACAATTTGAAGAATGAAATGGCACTGCGAATGTGGTGTGGGATGATTTTCCCAGTATACTTAATTAGACTATTATAGTCGCTTTGTGGAAGCGTGTTCTATTATTCAGCTCAGTAAAAGAAATTCTGAGAGCCTTGAGGCTAGGCACAGGTTGCCATGATGCTTCTCGTATTGGGTTTGGCGCAGTGTTGATGCAGGATAATAGGGTCATTGCTTATGCTTTGAGGCAGTTGAAGATTTACGAGAAGAATTACCCAGTCCATGATCTAGAGTTGGCAGCCATTGTTCATGCCTTAAAGATTTGGAGGCATTACTTGTATGGTGTGACATGTGAGGTATACACCAATCACAAGAGTCCGCAATACTTGTTCAAGCAGAAAGAGTTGACCTTGAGGCAGCGGAGATGGTTGGAGCTACTGAAGGATTATGATGTTTCTATTTTGTACCACACGTGGAGAGGCAATGTGGTGGTGGATGCATCGAGCAGGAAGTTACCCAGCATTGGTAGTCTAGCCTATATTCCGGTCAGCCGGAGACCGCTTGCTTTGGATATTCAGTCCTTTGCCAACCGGTTTGTGAGGTTGGACATTTCTGAGCCTAGCCGATTTTTATCTTGCACGCTTGCTCGCTCTTCATTATTGGAGCATATCCGTGACCGGCAGTTTGATGATCCTCATTTATGTGTCCTGAGAGACACTGTGCAGCGTGGAGGTGCCACGAAGGTGACTTTAGATGCGAATGGTGTTTTGAGGTTTCAGGGGCAAGTATGTGTGCCCAATGTTGATGGTATTCGAGAGTTGATATTAGCGGAGGCCCATAGTTCTCGGTATTCTATTCATCCAGGCGCCGCGAAAATGTATCAAGACTTGCGGCACCATTACTGGTGGCGTAGGATGAAGAAGGACATTGTTGCATATGTGGCTTGATGTTTGAATTGTCAGTAGGTCAAGTATGAGCATTAGAGGCCTAGTGGTGTGTTTCAGAGGATTGAGCTTCCCGAGTGGAAGTGGGAGCGGATAACCACGGAATTCGTTACTGGACTTCCGGTGACTAGGAAGAAGTTTGATGTTATCTGGGTCATTATTGATAGGCTGACTAAGTTAGCACATTTCATTCCTGTTGCCACCACCTTTTCATTAGAGAGACTAGCTGAGACCTACATACGAGAGATTGTTCGCCTTCATGGTGTGCCGAAATCTATCATTTCAGATCGGGGTACTCACTTTTCCTCACACTTTTGGAGAGCAGTTCAACAAGAGTTAGGTACCTAGGTTCAGTTGAGTACAACATTCCATCGTCACACAGATGGTCAGTCCGAGAGGACTATTCAGATATTGGAGGATATGCTCTGAGTTTGTGTTATTGATTTTGGAGGCTCTTGGGACCAGTTTCTACCTTTAGCAGAGTTCGCCTACAACAACATCCACCAATCCAGCATTCAGATGGCTCCTTATGAGGCATTGTATGGTAGGCGATGTCAGTCTCCAGTTGGATGGTTCGAGCCGGGAGGGGCTCGATTGTTGGGTACAGATTTCGTCAAGGAGGCCTTGGTAAGGTCAAGATCATTCAAGACAGGCTTCATTCGTCCAAGGCTCGAGATGTGGCTTTCATGGTTTGTGAGCGATTATTGCTCCGTGTATCGCCTATGAAAGGCCTGATGAGATCTGGGAAGAAGGGAAAGCTTAGCCCTAGGTATATTGGTCCATTTGAGATACTTGATCGACTGGGAGAGGTGGCTTATAGACTTGCCTTGCCACCTAGCTTTTCAACTGTGCATCTAGTGTTTCATGTGTCTATGCTTCGGAGGTATCACGGCGATCCTACCCACGTGTTAGATTTCACACTGTCCAGTTGGACAAGGATGTGTCCTACGAGTAGGAGCCGGTAGGTATTCTAGACCGGCATGTTTGATAGTTGAGTTCGAAGAGTTTTCCTTTAGTGCGTGTTTAGTGGAGAGTTTAGCCTCCTCAGGCATTGACTTGGGAGTCTGAGTCTGATATGCGGAGCCGTTACCCTCATCTATTTCCTGACTCAGGTACTGCTTTATTTTATCCGTTCGAGGACCAACGATTGTTTTAGAGGTGGAGGATGTGACGACCCAAACGGTCATCACCATATTTCTCCCTTTTTCTGAGCTTTCGAGGCCTTGGAAACCTCACTTTTGGTTGCCTCGATTTGTGTGCGCAGTCCGAGCGCGAAGCCGAAAAATTTTTATGTTAAAATATATGAATTCTTAAAAAATTTGAAGAATTATGATATTAATATTAATATAGTTGACTTTGGTCAACATTTTGGGTAAAGGACCCGAACCAGTGATGTGATGGTCCCCAAAGGTCCGTAGAAAAATATGGGACTCGGGCATGTGCCCGGAGTCAAAATCTGAGGTCCAGAACCCCGGTAAAAGAATTTTTCTGTTAGTTTTCTTAAAATAATAAGGAAAAACTAAAATGAAAAAATGAGTTAGAAAATATAGGTATCGGGCTCGTATTTTAGTTCCGATTCTCGGTACAGGTCTTAAATATGCGTTAAGAGCTTTCTGTGTAATTTGGTCGAAATCGGACGTCGTTTGACGTGTTTCGGACCTAAATAGCTAAAGTTGGAAGTTATGAACTTTGAAATGAAAATCTTGAGTGTTGGGGTTTGATTTTTTGATTTTGAGGTTGTTTTAGCGATCTGGTCTTTCGAGCAAATTCGTAAAATGATATTGAGTTAATGTGTGTGTTTGGATTGGAACCCCGAGGCTCGGGAGTGATTCAGAGGTGGTTCGGGATAGTTTTACACCTAAAACCTTAGCATACTTTCTGCAATTTCTGCAGCAGGCGTTCTTTCATCGCGTTCGCGTCCCTCTGGTCGCGTTCGCAAAGGCTTCCCCTCCCCCTTCTTCGCGTTCACGAGCAATATCTCGCGTTCGCATACAACGAATTCCCCACCCCAGCCATATCCTCTACGCGTTTGCGTGATGGCTCTCGTGTTCGTGTAGCATTGCCTGCTTCTTCTACGCGTTTGTGTAGGAGCATTTGTGTCGCCCCACATTTTCTTCTACGCGTTCGCGATACCTTTCACGCTAACGTGATGCTTGCCCATTTTTCCTTCATTGTGAACGCGACAGGGGTGTCGCGAACGCGATGAACAATTTTTGCCCAGTTATTTTTAAAGTCTAAAATAGACCAGTGACGGGTTATTTCATACTATACACACGAGTTCATCTTCTCCACTACCCCTAAGCGATTTTCAGAGTTTTTCTTCACCAAGTCTCTTTGGGTAAGTATTATTCAACTTGTTTTCTTCATTTTCTATCAAAATCTCTTGAATTCATAGACCTAAAACATGTAATTTAGGGTGTAAATTGGGGGGAATTAGGTAGAACTAGGGATTAGGGAATTTTGGGTGATTCGACCTCAATTTGGGGTCGAATCTCAAAACAAATTATATATTTGAACTCGTGGGGTTATGGGTGATTAGAATTTGGTCCGAGCCTTGAGTTTGGACTATGTGAGCTGGGTGTCGGATTTTGCTATTTTTGGAAGAATGGTAGGAAATTATTTTCTAGGCTATGGGATTATGTTGTTGAGCCTCAGTTGATATTATTGAATTAATTATGATTAGATATCATTGTTTCGGAGCCAGATTCTAGATGAAAGGCCGTGTTTTAGGCTTGATTGCTATTTTCCAACCGAGGTAAGTGTTTGATCTAACTTTGTCTTGAGGGAATAGGATTATAGTATTATAAATTGCTATTTGCTAAATGATCGAGTGTGGAGTATAGGCGTGGTGACGAGTGTCTATACACCAGAGTCTAGCATGATCGTGGGTCTTTGTTGGTACTTGTTTTTGAGATAATTTGGAACTCTTCTAAGCTAAATTATGATTTCTACAAATGTGAAGAATTTAAGGATATGTTGTGAAATATTAATATTTTGGAGCGTTCTCTCGAATGATAAATGCTATTGAGTAGGAGATGAAAGTATTAGGGGGAGTTGTGATTAATCCCTTGCCGGGATTAAAGTATTGAGCGGCGTTGTGATTAATTCCTTGTCGGGATGGTTTGAATATATTGAGTATTACCCTTGCCGGGATGGTTTGAATATATTGAGTATTACCCTTGCCGGGTTGTGAAAGTTGTTGTTATTGTTCCCTTGCCGGGACTTAGTTGCCATTTCTGTTATTCCCTTGCCGGGATAGTTCATACTATTTGTTCATTCCTTTTGCCCATTTGGTTGTGACTGTTGTTTGGGTGAGGATGAGTGCAATAATTTGGGTGAGGATGAGTGATATTGCACGAAGGGTCATTCCGTGCTATTTCTAATTTTATGAGCACAAAGGGTCATTCCGTGCTATGTTTTGACTATTTATGCATGAAGGTACATTATGTGCTCTGATTCGATTATATTTGCACGAAGGGTCATTCCGTGACATGAAATGAGAGTTATGTGAGGGAAAAGACGAAGGGTGATGCCGTGGATTTTGTTCGATTGCTTTGGGTGAGAATGAGAGTAAAAGCACGAAGGTTGATGTCGCACAAATATTGAATTTCTTTATTCTTTGATAGTTATTATTGTGCCCTGTTTTCTTAATTACGCGGATGAATTTTATATTCAGATTGTACTCCCCCACAGCATGTTTCCCCCATTTTTAACTTCTTAGTTTCGATATTTATTTCCTTTTATTATATATATGTATATAGGATTGTACAGGTTGATTTTGGTAGTCCGGTCTAGCCTCGTCACTACTTCGCTGGGGTTAGGCCAGACACTTACCAACACGTCACTACTTTGCCGGGGTTAGGCCAGGCACTTACCAATACATGGGGTCGGTTATGTTGATGCTACACTCTGTGCATTTCTTTGTGCACAGATCCACGAGCAGCTTTTGGACAGTAGCAGTAGGATTTCTATCTGAGAGTTATCTTCAGTTCAGGGACTCGAGGTAGCCTAGCTGGCGTTCACAGGCCGAAGTCCCTTTCCGTTATTTCAGTTTATTTTCATTGTACCGAAACAGACATATGTATTTTCTCTCATTCAAAATTGTTTGTAGTATTCTATAGTAGTCAGTGAGCTAGTGACACCAGATTTTGGGTAGTGATGTGTTTTAAACTTCCGCATTTTTTTTTCAGTTTATTAAACCTAAAGTCTTCCGCACTTATTTAATTGTTGTTAGAATATTATATTGTTGAGGTTGGATAGAGAATGTGTAATGTTTGGCAGGCCTAGCTACGTTAGTAGGCGCCATCACGACGCCCGATAGTGGGATAAATCTGGGTCGTGACAAGTTGGTATCAGAGCTCTAGGTTATATAGGTCTCGCTACTCACGGACAAGCTTGGTAAAGTCTAAGAGATCGGTACAGAGACGTCTATATTTATCCCCAGAGGCTACAGAGTTAGGAAAAGTTTCGCTTTTGTTCTTTCTTGTCGTGCGATCCTGTTTCTCAAATATTGATTGTCCTTTTACTTTGTTCTTTCTCAGATGGCGAGAACACGTGCTTCTTCTTCTACCGCACAGCAGCCCGAGCCCCAAGCAGCAGCTCCTGCAAGGGGCAGAGGCTGAGGCCGTGCCAGAGGCTGTGGTAGGGGTAGAGCTCAGCCCCAAATAGCAGTTCCAGAGGTGGAGCCTCATATTGATTATGATGAGGAGGTTCCATCCCCAGCAGCTCCAGTAGGCCCAGCTCAGGTCCCAGGAGGGCTCATGTTTACCCTGGATCTTCAGGATGCTCTAATCCGATTAGCAGGCTTTATGGATAGTATCACTAGAGCAGAGTTGCTGCTAGTAGCACCAGCCCCTTCTCATGCTAGAGGAGGGTTCAGACTCCTGCTACACGTACTCCGGAGCAGGTAGCTCCCCAGACTCTGTTCCCATTGGTTCAGCCTGCAGTGGCAACTCAGACAGGTATTACAGCTCATGCCGGTGATGGAGCGGCCATGTCTTCGTGTAAGGCCCCGTAAAATTTTTGTGCATAAAACCTAGTAGCTGTGGTGTCATGGTCCGAATAATGTGTTAGGAATGCGTACCGCGGTTCGGACCCTTGGTAGTGAATTAAGTGTCAAAAATGTAGAGAATAAAGTTTTCCAGAAAAGTGTCAAATATGCGGTCAAGAATGCGACCGCAAACCTGACATGCGGACCGCATTCTTGCCGCAAAACATTCCAGAGAGTTTCCCAAAATCGTGTTGAAAATGCGGTCGAAATTGCGATCGCATAGTGAATCTGCGGTGCATTTTGCGACCGCAGATCAAGGATGCGGACCGCATATTGGCCGCATTCTGTAACAGAACCTGCGTAATTTTGAGGCCATTTTGCGGTCACTCTGCGGACCGCATGTTGATTCTGCGGTCGCAAAGTGCACCGCATAATTGACCCGGTCCAGATTTTTGTAACATTTTGACCCGAGCTCTTCTTTAATATAACACCTTTCTTCTTCATTTTATCATATCATCTTACCAAAATTAGAGAGAGAAGAGAGGGTTTTTAGAGAGAGAAATCTTGCATCTTCAAAGATTGTTCCAATCATCTTAGTTCAAAGGATTCTAGGGCAAAGATTCAACTTCCCCAATCTTTTCAAGGTAAAAACCCTATATTTTCTTTAATTTTCAGTTTTAAATTGGGTAAATAGAGGTTTGCATATAATAGCTTTTAAAAATAGAATTTTTACACTCATGCATGATTATTGAACTTGATTTATAGTAAAAAGAAGTGAGTAGAAGTAAGAGTCTTCAAGAACAAGGTTGGCAAGAGTAGGATATCTTGGGTAAGCATAAAGTAGGAAGAAAACTCATCACCGGGTATGTATGGCTAATTTTGATTCTTGTGAAATCGCCTATATGTGTGAAATTTGTTTAGTTAGTGTTAATTTGACAAATTGTGTGAAATTCTCAAAGTTGTTGTTGAAATATGAGTGATGTGGTATAGAATATGAACCGAAAATTAAATGAGAGTCGAAATGGGTAAAGAATTGTGAATAATGATTATGATGGCCTATATGGCACCTTGTGTAAAACAAACGAAACGCTTGAGAATTGTTTATTGTGGAAAGAGATGAAACACTTGAATTGTGGAAATATTGTAACATGGTTGTGATATTGATTTGAAAAATAATTGAGAACATGAAACAATGTGCAAGTTGCTTATTTGAACTTGTTGAAATTGTGTGTAGTACATTATCTGCTGTTTGAAATTGTTATGTTTTAAACTGTAAGGCGGGGTTGTGTTGCGCGTCGCAACATGAGGAAATAAGGTGTGGGTTGGGGTGATAAGGGTGGCCGAGGTAATAAGGGTGGTCAGGGGCAATAAGGATGGAAAGCGATCGAAATCGCTATTGAAAATTGATACACAAAAATCAATAAATGTGAAATTGTGAAAGGAGACAGCAGGAGAGTTTGCAACCTGTGGGGCACTGATTGCCCCTTTGTTTGACTACTTGTGCTTTATGTGATTAATTGGTTATTGTTAAATTGGTTGATCGTAGAAAGTGCTTTGTGTTGAGAATTATTTGAAATGAGGAAAATGTGGAAACATGGTTGGCTCTGGCTTAATTAATTGTTGATGTAATTTAATGGCTTGAGTTTACTTGGGACAAAGTTTGTCCATACATACCAGTACAATTCAAGTGTACTGACGTCCCTTTTTGCCGGGGGCGCTACATTCGTGTTATGATTGTAGGTGGATCAGTAGCAGGCACTTCAGCTCATCGGCAGTAGTATCCTTCTTCTTCCACTGCCCGTTTTGGTGAGCCCCTTTCTTCCTTGGGGCCCTGTGTGGTTCATGCCACTTTTGTTTAGATTTCATTTTGGTTTTGTAAGGTATAGCCGGAGCCTTGTTACCGGCAAGTATTGTATTCTCTTTTTTTTGTATCCTAGAGGCTCTGTAGACATGTAAACTGTGGGACTCCAGTCTTATGTATATATTATGTTATGTCGGGCATTGTAAAAACTGCAACTTGTTAATGAATCACTCGTATGGTTTTATTTGTTTTATGTGAAATCATCCATGGTTAGTAAGATATTTGGTTAATGAGAAACAATCAACACAGGGGTAACGCGTGGGAATGAAAGGCACCCAGGTCCGCTTGACTGGGGCAACTCGGTCAGGTGCCGGTCATGTTCCTCGATTTGGGGCGTGACAAACTTGGTATCACAGAGCTTAAGGTTTTAAAGTGTCCTAGGATGTCTCGGAGCCGTGTCTAGTAGTGCCCTTCTTATAGGTGTGTTGTCGACCACATCATATAAGTAGGGGGCTACACGGGCATTTAGGAATTTACCTATTTCTTTGTTAATCTATATCGTGCGGTAAAGTGCAATGTGGAAATATCCGTGTCTAATTCGCACCTTGTTCCCAAATTTTCAGAATATGGCACCTAAGAAGAAGGCTAGACTCGGCCTTAGGGCCAATGCCGGCCCAAGTGCAGTTGTTAATCATGTACCCGATGCCGTGGGAGAGAATGACCCACCAGTCCCGAATTTGCCTGGCCCATCTGTTCAAAACCCAAGTGTCCCTATTCCAGCTGCGGCAGAGGATGCCACCATTCCTCCTGCCAGTGTTCCTGACTCAGATACAGTTCCCGCTTCGGGCTCTGGTATCTCTAATGAAGATCTTAGGGGAGCCATTCATATGTTAACACAGTTAGTGGCCGCCCAGGCCCGGAGATCCCATGATGCCCCTGCATCCTCCAACGGACAGGGAGATTCCTCTAGCTCCAGAGTCCATCAATTCTTGCGGTTGGCCCCTCCAGAATTTTCAGGCACCGATCCAGAGGCTAACCCACAGGAATTCCTTGATGAGATATACAAGACCCTCAGAGTGATGAAGGCTACAGATATAGAGGGGGTAGAGTTGGCCTCTTACAGGCTGAAGGGAGCGGCACGTTCATGGTTCGAAATGTGGGAGGATTCCCGTGAGGAAGGGAGCCCTCCGGCCGGATGGGATGAGTTCGTGGATGCATTTATGGACCACTTCTTACCTGCTGAGGCAATGGCAGCCCATGCCACCGAGTTCGAGGTTCTCAAACAGGGCGGTATGAGTGTTTGGGAGTATCACATGGAGTTCGTAAGGTTGTCCAAGTACGCTCCTCATTTAGTGTCAACAATGGATGCCCGGGTTCGACGGTTTGTTCGGGGCCTTAGCCCTTTGGTAGTGAATGAGGCCGCCACGGCAGCTTTGCAATTAGAGATGAACTATGGGAGGATCGTGGGGTTTGCTCGGGCCATAGAGGCCGGGAAATTGAAGATTCGTGCGAAAAGAGAGAGTAGCGACGGGGCCCGGTCAATGGGTAATTCGGGGAGATCACTTCCAGGGAAAGGGTCATCAGGGCCATCCTAGTCATATGCTCAGTCTTCCGTGAGTGCACCGCCATCCGTGCACAGTCATCAGCAGGGCAGTTACTCGAGACCTGGTTCAGACAGCAGGAGGTCTCGTCAGTCTGGTCGTCCTGGGGTGAGATCCCAGCAGCAGGGGAGACCTACATGCCCCAAGTGTGGGAGATTTCATATAGAGACTTGCTACCTTGACCTTCCAGTGTGCTTCGGGTGCGGGGTGAGAGGTCACATTCAGCGGGACTGTCGTGCACCCCGTCAGGATATAGGTAGGGGATCTGCTCAGTCATCCGGTTCTTCAGCTGCTACATCATCAGCGCGTACTCCAGCATCAGCGGGGCGTGGTGCAGCTAGGGGTGGAGCTCGGGGTAGGGGTGGACCTAGCCGATTCTATGCATTGAGTGGCCGCCAAAATGCCGAGGCTTCTCCAGATGTTGTTACAGGTATCATGTCTGTTCAGACTATTGATTGCTATGCCCTTATTGATCCAGGGTCCTCCTTGTCTTATGTTACTCCATTCATTGCTTCAAGTTTTGGGATAGTACCCGAACAGCTTCATGAGCCGTTCTCTGTGTCGACTCCAATTGGTGATTCTATTACAACCTCACGAGTCTATAGGAATTGTGTTGTTACGGTGGGTGGTCGTGATACCACAGCCGATCTTATTGAGCTTGGGATGGTAGATTTTGATGTAATTATGGGGATGGATTGGATCTATTCGTGCTTTGCCAAACTTGACTGTCGAACGAGAGTTATGAGGCTCGAGTTCCCTAACGAGCCAGTTATTGAATGGAGAGGAAATGGTGTAGTGCCAAGGGGTAGGTTTATTTCCTACCTTAAGGCTTCGAAAATGATTAAGAAAGGGTGTATCTATCACCTGGTTCGGGTAACGGACACCACCTCAGATGTGCCTACCCTCGAGTCCGTGCCAATTGTGAATGAATTTCCTGAAGTGTTTCCAGATGAGCTTCCGGGCATTCCGCCGGATAGGGAGATTGACTTTGGGATCGATGTATTGCCGGATACTCGGCCAATATCCATTCCACCATACAGAATGGCGCCAGCAGAGTTAAGGGAGTTAAAGGAGCAGCTGAGGGATTTATTAGAGAAAGGGTTCATACGACCGAGTGTGTCGCCGTGGGGTGCTCCGGTTCTCTTTGTCAGAAAGAAGGATGGGTCACTTCGAATGTGTATTGATTATCGGCGGCTCAACAAAGTCACCATCAAGAATAAATATCCTTTGCCTCGAGTGGATGATCTGTTTGACCAATTGCAGGGAGCAAAGTTCTTCTCAAAAATTGATTTACGGTCCGGGTACCACCAGTTGAAAATCAGGGAGCAGGATATTCCTAAGACCGCCTTCGGAACTCGTTATGGTCACTTCGAGTTTTTGGTCATGTCTTTTGGGCTAACCAATGCCCCAGCAGCTTTCATGGACCTTATGAATCGGGTATTCAAGCCATTCCTAGATTCCTTTGTGATTGTATTCATTGACGACATCCTCATCTACTCTCGGAGCAGGGAAGATCATGCCATTCACCTCAGAGCAGCATTGCAGACCCTTCTTCAACATCAATTGTATGCCAAGTTCTCAAAATGTGAGTTTTGGTTGGAGTCCGTAGCCTTTCTAGGGCATGTTATTTCCAGTGAGGGAATTCAGGTGGATCCTCAGAAGATTGCGGCAGTGAAAGATTGGCCTAGACCCACGACCCCGACAGAGATACGTAGCTTCTTGGGTTTGGCAGGGTACTATCGGAGGTTTGTAGAGGGATTCTCAACCCTCGCTTCCCCATTGACAAAACTGACGCAGAAGGCAGTTAAGTTCCAGTGGTCCGATGCTTGTGAGAAACGTTTCCAAGAATTGAAGTCAAGATTGACCTCGGCACCGGTATTGGCCTTGCCAGAAGGCACAGAGGGATTTGTAGTCTATTGTGATGCCTCCGGAGTCGGTTTGGGATGTGTATTGATGCAGCACGGAAAGGTCATAGCTTATGCTTCCAAGCAACTCAAGAACCATGAGAAGAATTATCCGACGCATGATTTGGAACTTGCAACTGTTGTGTTTGCCTTGAAAATATGGCGACACTATCTTTATGGGGTACATGTAGATGTGTTTTCAGACCACAAGAGCCTCCAGTATTTGTTCAAGCAGAAAGAGTTGAATCTGAGACAGCGGCGGTGGTTAGAACTATTCAAGGACTATGATATGGACATATTGTACCATCCAGGAAAGGCAAATGTGGTAGCCGACGCTCTTAGTCGAAAATCCATGGGTAGTTTGGCTCATTTGGGTGTGGATCAGAGACACCTGGCTCGAGAGGTTTACCAATTAGCCAGTTTGGGGGTTCGTATCTCGGCGTCAAACGAGGGGGATATTTTGGTGCATAATGGAGCAGAATCATCATTGGTCGCGGAAATCAAGGAAAAACAGTTCATGGATCCAGCATTGGTTCGGGTGAAGGAAGCAGTCATGAATGACAAGACCTCAGCATTTGTACTCAGCAGTGAAGATGGTGTATTGCGGTGTCAAGATAGGCTATGTGTTCCGGATGTGGACGAGCTTCGGGAAAGAGTGATGGCAGAGGCTCATATTTCCAGGTATTCGGTACACCCAGGGTTCCACAAAAATGTATCATGACCTTAAGGAGATTTATTGGTGGAATGGTATGACAAGGGATGTGGCAAGCTTTGTAGCTAAATGCCCGAACTGTCAGCAAGTGAAGGCCGAGCATCAACGACCTGGTGGATTAACTCGACTTATAGAAATACCAAGGTGGAAATGGGAGATAATCAATATGGATTTCGTAGTGGGGTTACCTCTCACTCAGCATAAGTTCGACTCAATATGGGTGATAGTAGATCGACTCACCAAATCAGCTCACTTCCTGCCTGTCAAGTCCACTGATACTGTGGAGCAATATGCAAGATTGTACATCAAGGAGATAGTAAGGCTTCATGGCACTCCACTTTCTATTATCTCGGATCGCGGGGCTCGGTTCACAGCTAACTTTTGGAAGAAGTTTCAGCAAGGTTTGGGAACTCAGGTGAATCTCAGCACAACTTTCCATCCGCAGACCGACGGCAAGGCCGAGCGGACCATTCGGACGCTTGAAGATATGTTACGGGCTTGTGTCTTAGATTTTAAAGGTAATTGGGATGAACACTTGCCACTGATAGAATTTGCTTACAATAATAGCTATCATGCTAGCATTCAGATGGCCCCGTTTGAGGCATTGTACGGGAGGAGATGTAGGTCGCCAATCGGGTGGTTTGAGGTAGGTGAAGCGGAATTGCTAGGGCCAGATATGGTGTACGAAGCTATGGAAAAAGTTAAGGTTATTCAGGAGAGAATGAAAACAGCACAGAGTCGTCAAAAATCCTATGCAGACGTTCACCGAAGGGATTTGGAGTTTCAAGTCGATGATTGGGTGTTCTTGAGGGTATCTCCTATGAAGGGAGTCATGCGATTTGGAAAGAAAGGAAAATTGAGTCCTAGGTATGTCGGGCCATATCGGATCGTTCAAAGGATTGGTCAAGTTGCTTATAAGCTAGAGTTGCCTCCTGAGATGATATCAGTGCATCCGGTATTCCATGTGTCCATGTTGAAGAAAGTGATTGGAGATCCATCCACCATCATGCCAGTCGAAGTTATAGAGGTTAATGAAGATTTGTCATATGAAGAAGTTCCAGTTGCCATTCTTGATAGGCAAGTCCGTAAGTTGAGAAATAAGGAAGTTTCCTCCGTTAAAGTATTGTGGCGAAGTCAACAAGTTGAGGAGGCCACATGGGAAGCCAAAAAAGAGATGAAAGAAAAGTACCCCCATTTGTTTGATCAAGCCTAGAAGAAATTAGGTGACCCTCCTACTTCTAGTAACTGTCATCTTGTCTAAGTTGTTTCCCTCTTAGTATTAGTAAAGTCCCCTTTATTTTGTAATGAGTTAAATGTGTTGTTACCTTGGGTCACTTGAACCGTTCTTGATAGATGAAAGCCTTATAAATATTCGCGTGTTAAATAAACAACTAATAGTAAGTGTAGATTGGTAATGGTTTGTTAAGTGTACATGGTGTGTTAAAATGGTTAAATAAGGTAAGAATTCATTGAAGTGACTAGTTTATGTGCAATTGTAACAATGTGATAGAATATGTGCATTCGTTGAGGTAAGAAAGTGTATACCAGTTGTGGGAAATGTTGTATTTGTGTATTGTTGTTTGGTAATGTGTTTCGGGGGCCCTCTGACAGGTGGATATGCCCATAATACAAAGGAAACTCTGGCGAAATTTTTCTAAAATATAAGAGTTCGTCAAAATTTTGATAGCTTGCATATCATGTCTTTCAAAACCAATTTATTTTCAAAGTCCTCATTCGAGGATGAATGATCTTAAGGTGCTCCGGTTCTCTTTGTCCAGAAAGAAGGATGGGTCACTTCGAATGTGTATTGATTATCGGCAGCTCAACAAAGTCACCATCAAGAATAAATATCCTTTGCCTCGAGTGGATGATCTGTTTGACCAATTGCAAGGAGCGAAGTTCTTCTCAAAGATTGATTTACGGTCCGGGTACCACCAGTTAAAAATCAGGGAGCATGATATTCCAAAGACCGCCTTCAGAACTCGTTATGGTCACTTCGAGTTTTTGGTCATGTTTTGGGCTAACCAATGCCCCAGCAGTTTTCATGGACCTTATGAATCGGGTTTTCAAGCCATTCCTAGATTCCTTTGTAATTGTATTCATTGACGACATCCTCATCTACTCTCGGAGCGGGGAAGATCATGCCATTCACCTCAGAGCAGCATTGCAGACCCTTCTTCAGCATCAACTGTATGCCAAGTTCTCAAAATGTGAGTTTTGGTTGGAGTCCGTAGCCTTTCTAGGGCATGTTATTTCCGGTGAGGGAATTCAGGTGGATCCTCAGAAGATTGCGGCAGTGAAAGATTGGCCTAGACCCACGACCCCGACAGAGATACGTAGCTTCTTGGGTTTGGCAGGGTACTATCGGAGGTTTGTAGAGGGATTCTCAACCCTCGCTTCCCCATTGACAAAGCTGACGCAGAAGGCAGTTAAGTTCTAGTGGTCCGAAGCATGTGAGAAAAGTTTCCAAGAATTGAAGTCAAGATTGACCTCGGCACCAGTATTGGCCTTGCCAGAAGGCACAGAGGGATTTGTAGTCTATTGTGATGCCTCCAGAGTTGGTTTGGGATGTGTATTGATGCAGCACGGAAAGGTCATAGCTTATGCTTCCAGGCAACTCAAGAACCATGAGAAGAATTATCCGACGCACGATTTGGAACTTGCAGCTATTGTGTTTGCCTTGAAAATATGGCTACACTATCTTTATGGGGTACATGTAGATATGTTTTCAGACCACAAAAGCCTCCAGTATTTGTTCAAGCAGAAAGAGCTGAATCTGAGACAGCGGCGGTGGTTAGAACTACTCAAGGACTATGATATGGACATATTGTACCATCCAGGAAAGGCAAATGTGGTAGCCGACGCTGTTAGTCGAAAATCCATGGGTAGTTTGGCTCATTTGGGTGTGGATCAGAGACACCTGGCTCGAGAGGTTTACCAATTAGCCAGTTTGGGGGTTCGTATCTCGGCGTCAACCGAGGGGGATATTTTGGTACATAATGGAGCAGAATCATCATTGGTCGCGGAAATCAAGGAAAAACAGTTCATGGATCCGGCATTGGTTCGGGTAAAGGAAGCAGTTATGAATAACAAGACCTCAGCATTTGCACTCAACAGCGAAGATGGTGTATTGCGGTGTCAAGATAGACTATGTGTTCCGGATGTGGACGAGCTTCGGGAAAGGGTAATGGCAGAGGCTCATATTTCCAGGTATTCGGTACACCCAGGTTCCACGAAAATGTATCATGACCTTAAGGAGATTTATTGGTGGAATGGTATGAAAAGGGATGTAGCAAGCTTTGTAACTAAATGTCCGAACTGTCAACAAGTGAAGGCCGAACATCAACGGCCCGGTGGATTAACTCAGCTTATAGAAATACCAAGGTGGAAATGGGAGATGATCAATATGGATTTCGCGGTAGGTTTACCTCGCACTCAACGTAAGTTCGATTCAATATGGGTGATAGTAGATCGACTCACCAAATCAGCTCACTTCCTGCCTGTCAAGTCAACTGATACTGCGGAGCAATATGCAAGGTTGTACATCAAGGAGATAGTAAGGCTTCATGGCACTCCACTTTCTATTATCTCGGATCGCGGGGCTCGGTTCACAGCTAACTTTTGGAAGAAGTTTCAGCAAGGTTTGGGAACTCAGGTGAATCTCAGCACAACTTTTCATCCGCAGACCGACGGTCCAGGCCGAGCGGACCATTCAGACGCTTGAAGATATGTTACGGGCTTGTGTCTTAGATTTTAAAGGTAATTGGGATGAACACTTGCCACTGATAGAATTTGCTTGCAATAACAGCTATCATGCTAGCATTCAGATGGCCCCGTTTGAGGCATTGTACGGGAGGAGATGTAGGTCGCCAATCGGGTGGTTTGAGGTAGGTGAAGCGGAATTGCTAGGGCCAGATATGGTGTACGAAGCTATGGAAAAAGTTAAGGTTATTCAGGAGAGAATGAAAACAGCACAGAGTCGTCAAAAATCCTATGCAGACGTTCACCGAAGGGATTTGGAGTTTCAAGTCGATGATTGGGTGTTCTTGAGGGTATCTCCTATGAAGGGAGTCATGCGATTTGGAAAGAAAGGAAAATTGAGTCCTAGGTATGTCGGGCCATATCGGATCGTTCAAAGGATTGGTCAAGTTGCTTATAAGCTAGAGTTGCCTCCTGAGATGTCATCAGTGCATCCGATATTCCATGTGTCCATGTTGAAGAAAGTGATTGGAAATCCATCCACCATCATGCCAGTCGAAGTTATAGAGGTTAATGAAGATTTGTCATATGAAGAAGTTCCAGTTGCCATTCTTGATAGGCAAGTCCGTAAGTTGAGAAATAAGGAAGTTGCCTCTGTTAAAGTATTGTGGCAAAGTCAACAAGTTGAGGAGGCCATATGGGAAGCCAAAAAAGAGATGAAAGAAAAGTACCCCCATTTGTTTGATCAAGCCTAGAAGAAATTAGGTGACCCTCCTACTTCTAGTAACTGTCATCTTGTCTAAGTTGTTTCCCTCTTAGTATTAGTAAAGTCCCCTTTATTTTGTAATGAGTTAAATGTGTTGTTACCTTGGGTCACTTGAACCGTTCTTGATAGATGAAAGCCTTATAAATATTCGCGTGTTAAATAAACAACTAATAGTAAGTGTAGATTGGTAATGGTTTGTTAAGTGTACATGGTGTGTTAAAATGGTTAAATAAGGTAAGAATTCATTGAAGTTGACTAGTTTATGTGCAATTGTAACAATGTGATAGAATATGTGCATTCGTTGAGGTAAGAAAGTGTATACCAGTTGTGGGAAATGTTGTATTTGTGTATTGTTGTTTGGTAATGTGTTTCGGGGGCCCTCTGACAGGTGGATATGCCCATAATACAAAGGAAACTCTGGCGAAATTTTTCTAAAATATAAGAGTTCGTCAAAATTTTGATAGCTTGCATATCATGTCTTTCAAAACCAATTTATTTTCAAAGTCCTCATTCGAGGATGAATGATCTTAAGGGGGGGAGGATGTAAGGCCCCGTAAAATTTTTGTGCATAAAACCTAGTAGCTGTGGTGTCATGGTCCGAATAATGTGTTAGGAATGCGTAGAATTCTTCGCGGTGAGCTTGCGAGCCGCGGTTCGGACCCTTGGTAGTGAATTAAGTGTCAAAAATGTAGAGAATAAAGTTTTCCAGAAAAGTGTCAAATATGCGGTCAAGAATGCGACCGCAAACCTGACATGCGGACCGCATTCTTGCCGCAAAACATTCCAGAGAGTTTCCCAAAATCGTGTTGAAAATGCGGTCAAAATTGCGATCGCATAGTGAATCTGCGGTGCATTTTGCGACCGCAGATCAAGGATGCGGACCACATATTGGCCGCATTCTGTAACAGAACCTGCGTAATTTTGAGGCCATTTTGCGGTCACTCTGCGGACCGCATGTTGATTCTGCGGTCGCAAAGTGCACCGCAGAATTGACCCGGTCCAGATTTTTGTAACATTTTGACCCGAGCTCTTCTTTAATATAACACCTTTCTTCTTCATTTTATCATATCATCTTACCAAAATTAGAGAGAGAAGAGAGGGTTTTTAGAGAGAGAAATCTTTCATCTTCAAAGATTGTTCCAATCATCTTAGTTCAAAGCATTCTAGGGCAAAGATTCAACTTCCCCAATCTTTTCAAGGTAAAAACCCTAACTATTTTCTTTAATTTTCAGTTTTAAATTGGATAAAGAGAGGTTTGCATATAATAGCTTTTAAAAATAGAATTTTTACACTCATGCATGATTATTGAACTTGATTTATAGTAAAAAGAAGTGAGTAGAAGTAAGAGTCTTCAAGAACAAGGTTGGCAAGAGTAGGATATCTTGGGTAAGCATAAAGTAGGAAGAAAACTCATCACAAGGTATGTATGGCTAATTTTGATTCTTGTGAAATCGCCTATATGTGTGAAATTTGTTTGGTTAGTGTTAATTTGACAAATTGTGTGAAATTCTCAAAGTTGTTGTTGAAATATGAGTGATGTGGTATAGAATATGAACCGAAAATTAAATGAGAGTCGAAATGGGTAAAGAATTGTGAATAATGATTATGATGGCCTATATGGCACCTTGTGTAAAACAAACTAAACGCTTGAGAATTTGTTTATTGTGGAAAGAGATGAAACACTTGAATTGTGGAAATATTGTAACATGGTTGTGATATTGATTTGAAAAATAATTGAGAACATGAAACAATGTGCAAGTTGCTTATTTGAACTTGTTGAAATTGTGTGTAGTACCTTATCTACTGTTTGAAATTGTTGTGTTTTAAACTGTAAGGCGGGGTCGTGTTGCGTGCCGCAACGTGAGGAAATAAGGTGTGGGTTGGGGTGATAAGGGTGGCCGAGGTAATAAGGGTGGTCGGGGCAATAAGGATGGAAAGCGATCGAAATCGCTATTGAAAATTGATACACAAAAATCAATAAATGTGAAATTGTGAAAGGAGACAGCAGGAGAGTTTGCAACCTGTGGGGCACTGATTGCCCCTTTGTTTGACTACTTGTGCTTTACGTGATTAATTGGTTATTGTTAAATTGGTTGATCGTAGAAAGTGCTTTGTGTTGAGAATTATTTGAAATGAGGAAAATGTGGAAACATGGTTGGCTGGCTTAATTAATTGTTGATGTAATTCAATGGCTTGAGTTTACTTGGGACAAAGTTTGTCCATACATACCAGTACAATTCAAGTGTACTGACGTCCCTTTTGCCGGGGACGCTACATTCGTGTTATGATTGTAGGTGGATCGGTAGCAGGCACTTCAGCTCATCGGCAGTAGTATCCTTCACCTTCCACTGCCCGTTTTGGTGAGCCCCTTTCTTCCTTGGGGCCCTGTGTGGTTCATTCCACTTTTGTTTAGATTTCATTTTGGTTTTGTAAGGTATAGCCGGAGCCTTGTTACCGGCAAGTATTGTATTCTCTTTTTTGTATCCTAGAGGCTCTGTAGACATGTAAACTGTGGGACTCCAGTCTTATGTATATATTATGTTATGTCGGGCGTTGTAAAAACTGCAACTTGTTAATGAATCACTCGTATGGTTTTATTTGTTTTATGTGAAATCATCCATGGTTAGTAAGATATTTGGTTAATGAGAAACAATCAATACAGGGGTAACGCGTGGGAATGAAAGGCACCCAGGTCCGCTTGACTGGGGCAACCCGGTCAGGTGCCGGTCATGTTCCTCGATTTGGGGCGTGACAAACTTGGTATCAGAGCCTATGGTTTTTAAAGTGTCCTAGGATGTCTCGGAGCCGTGTCTAGTAGTGCCCTTCTTATAGGTGTGTTGTCGACCACATCATATAAGTAGGGGCTACACGGGCATTTAGGAATTTACCTATTTCTTTGTTAATCTATATCGTGCGGTAAAGTGCAATGTGGAAATATCTGTGTCTAATTCGCGCCTTGTTCCCAAATTTTCAGAATATGGCACCTAAGAAGAAGGCTAGACTCGGCCTTAGGGCCAATGCCGGCCCAAGTGCAGTTGTTAATCATGTACCCGATGCCGTGGGAGAGAATGACCCACCAGTCCCGAATTTGCCTGGCCCATCTGTTCAAAACCCAAGTGTCCCTATTCCAGCCGCGGCAGAGGATGCCACCATTCCTCCTGCCAGTGTTCCTGACTCGGATACAGTTCCCGCTTCGGGCTCTGGTATCTCTAATGAAGATCTTAGGGGAGCCATTCATATGTTAACACGGTTAGTGGTCGCCCAGGCCCAGAGATCCCATGATGCCCCTGCATCCTCCAGCGGACGGGGAGATTCCTCTAGCTCCAGAGTCCATAAATTCTTGCGGTTGGCCCCTCCAGAATTCTCAGGCATCGATCCAGAGGCTGACCCACAATAGTTCCTTGATGAGTTATACAAGACCCTCAGAGTGATGAAGGAAACAGATACAGAGGGGGTAGAGTTGGCCTCGTACAGGCTGAAAGGAGCGGCACGTTCATGGTTCGAAATGTGGGAGGATTCCCGTGAGGAAGGGAGCCCTCCGGCCGGATGGGATGAGTTCGTGGATGCATTTATGGACCACTTCTTACCTGCTGAGGCAATGGCAGCCCATGCCACTGAGTTCGAGGTTCTCAAACAGGGCAGTGTGAGTGTTTGGGAGTATCACATGGAGTTCGTAAGGTTGTCCAAGTACGCTCCTCATTTAGTGTCAACAATGGATGCCCGGGTTCGACGGTTTGTTCAGGGCCTTAGCCCTTTGGTAGTGAATGAGGCCGCCATAGCAGCTTTGCACTCAGATATGAACTATGGGAGGATCGTGGGGTTTGCTCAGGCCACAGAGGCCAGGAAATTGAAGATTCGTGCAGAAAGAGAAAGTAGCAGCAGGGCCCGGTCAATGGGTAATTCAGGGAGATCACTTCCAGGGAAAGGGTCATCAGGGCCATCCCAGTCATATGCTCAGTCTTCCGTAAGTGCACCGCCATCCGTGCACAGTCATCAGCAGGGCAGTTACTCGAGACCTGGTTCAGACAGCAGGAGGTCTCGTCAGTCTGGTCGTCCTGGGGTGAGATCCCAGCAGCAAGGGAGACCTACATGCCCCAAGTGTGGGAGATTTCATACAGAGACTTGCTACCTTGACCTTCTAGTGTGTTTCGGGTGCGGGGTGAGAGGTCACATTTAGCGGGACTGCCGTGCACCCCGTTAGGGTATAGGTAGGGGATCTGCTCAGTCATCCGGTTCTTCGACTGCTACATCATCAGCGCGTACTCCAGCATCAGCAGGGCGTGGTGCAGCTAGGGGTGGAGCTCAGGGTAGGGGTGGACCTAGCCGATTCTATGCATTGAGTGGCCGCCAAAATGCCGAGGCTTCTCCAGATGTTGTTACAGGTATCATGTCTGTTCGGACTATTGATTGCTATGCCCTTATTGATCCAGGGTCCTCCTTGTCTTATGTTACTCCATTCATTGCTTCAAGTTTTGGGATAGAACCCGAACAGCTTCATGAGCCGTTCTCTGTGTTGACTCCAATTGGTGATTCTATTATAGTCTCACGAGTCTATAGGAATTGTGTTGTTACGGTGGGTGGTCGTGATACCACAGCCGATCTTATTGAGCTTGGGATGGTAGATTTTGATGTAATTTTGGGGATGGATTGGCTCTATTCGTGCTTTGCCAAACTTGATTGTCGAACGAGAGTTATGAGGCTCGAGTTCCCTAACGAGCCAGTTATTGAATGGAGAGGAAATGGTGTAGTGCCAAGGGGTAGGTTTATTTCCTACCTTAAGGCTTCGAAAATGATTAAGAAAGGGTGTATCTATCACCTGGTTCGGGTAACGGACACCACCTCAGATGTGCCTACCCTCGAGTCCGTGCCAATTGTGAATGAATTTCCTGAAGTGTTTCCAGATGAGCTTCCAGGCATTTCGTCGGATAGGGAGATTGACTTTGGGATCGATGTATTGCCGGATACTCAGCCAATATCCATTCCACCATACAGAATGGCGCCAGCAGAGTTAAGGGAGTTAAAGGAGCAACTGAGGGATTTATTAGAGAAAGGGTTCATACGACCGAGTGTGTCGCCGTGGGGTGCTCCGGTTCTCTTTGTTAGAAAGAAGGATGGGTCACTTTGAATGTGTATTGATTATCGGCAGCTCAACAAAGTCACCATCAAGAATAAATATCCTTTGCCTCGAGTGGATGATCTGTTTGACCAATTGCAAGGAGCGAAGTTCTTTTCAAAGGTCTGGGTACCACCAGTTAAAAATCAGGGAGCAGGATATTCCTAAGACCGCCTTCAGAACTCGTTATGGTCACTTCGAGTTTTTGGTCATGTCTTTTGGGCTAACCAATGCCCCAGCAGCTTTCATGGACATTATGAATCGAGTTTTCAAGCCATTCCTAGATTCCTTTGTAATTGTATTCATTGACGACATCCTTCTCTACTCTCGGAGCAGGGAAGATCATGCCATTCACCTCAGAGCAGCATTGCAGACCCTTCATCAGCATCAATTGTATGCCAAGTTCTCAAAATGTGAGTTTTGGTTGGAGTCCGTAGCCTTTCTAGGGCATGTTATTTCCAGTGAGGAAATTCAGGTGGATCCTCAAAAGATTGCGGCAGTGAAAGATTGGCCTAGACCCACGACCCCGACAGAGATACTTAGCTTCTTGGGTTTGGCAGGGTACTATCGGAGGTTTGTAGAGGGATTCTCAACCCTCGCTTCCCCATTGACAAAGCTGACGCAGAAGGCAGTTAAGTTCCAGTGGTCCGAAGCGTGTGAGAAAAGTTTCCAAGAATTGAAGTCAAGATTAACCTCGGCACCAGTATTGGCCTTGCCAGAAGGCACAGAGGGATTTGTAGTCTATTGTGATGCCTCCAGAGTCGGTTTGGGATGTGTATTGATGCAGCACGGAAAGGTTATAGCTTATGCTTCCAAGCAACTCAAGAACCATGAGAAGAATTATCCGACGCATGATTTGGAACTTGCAGCTGTTGTGTTTGCCTTGAAAATATGGCGACTCTATCTTTATGGGGTACATGTAGATGTGTTTTCAGACCACAAGAGCCTCCAGTATTTGTTCAAGCAGAAAGGAGCTAAATCTGAGATAGCGGCGGTGGTTAGAATTGCTCAAGGACTATGATATGAACATATTGTACCATCCAAGAAAGGCAAATGTGGTAGCCGACGCTCTTAGTCGAAAATCCATGGGTAGTTTGGCTCATTTGGGTGTGGATCAGAGACACCTGGCTCGAGAGGTTTACCAATTAGCCAGTTTAGGGGTTCGTATCTCGGCGTCAAACGAGGGGGATATTTTGGTGCATAATAGAGCAGAATCATCATTGGTCGCGGAAATCAAGGAAAAACAGTTCATGGATCCAGCATTGGTTCGGGTAAAGGAAGCAGTTATGAATAACAAGACCTCGGCATTTGTACTCAGCTGTGAAGATGGTGTATTGCGGTGTCAAGATAGGCTATGTGTTCCGGATGTGGACGAGCTTCGGGAAAGGGTAATGGCAGAGGCTCATATTTCCAGGTATTCGGTACACCGAGGTTCCACGAAAATGTATCATGACCTTAAGGAGATTTATTGGTGGAACGGTATGAAAAGGGATGTAGCAAGCTTTGTAGCTAAATGTCCGAACTGTCAACAAGTGAAGGCCGAACATCAACGGCCCGGTGGATTAACTCAGCTTATAGAAATACCAAGGTGGAAATGGGAGATGATCAATATGGATTTCATGGTAGGGTTACCTCGCACTCAGCGTAAGTTCGATTCAATATGGGTGATAGTAGATCGACTCACCAAATCAGCTCACTTCCCGCCTGTCAAGTCCACTGATACTGCGGAGCAATATGCAAGGTTGTACATCAAGGAGATAGTAAGGCTTCATGGCACTCCACTTTCTATTATCTCGGATCGCGGGGCTCGGTTCACAGCTAACTTTTGGAAGAAGTTTCAGCAAGGTTTGGGAACTCAGGTGAATCTCAGCACAGCTTTCCATCCGCAGACCGACGGCCAGGCCGAGCGGACCATTCAGACGCTTGAAGATATGTTACGGGCTTGTGTCTTAGATTTTAAAGGTAATTGGGATGAACACTTGCCATTGATAGAATTTGCTTACAATAACAGCTATCATGCTAGCATTCAGATGGCCCCGTTTGAGGCATTGTACGGGAGGAGATGTAGGTCGCCAATCGGGTGGTTTGAGGTAGGTGAAGCGGAATTGCTAGGGCCAGATATGGTGTACGAAGCTATGGAAAAGGTTAAGGTTATTCAGGAGAGAATGAAAACAGCACAGAGTCGTCAAAAATTCTATGTAGACGTTCACCGAAGGGATTTGGAGTTTCAAGTCGATGATTGGGTGTTCTTGAGGGTATCTCCTATGAAGGGAGTCATGCGATTTGGAAAGAAAGGAAAATTGAGTCCTAGGTATGTCGGGCCATATCGGATCGTTCAAAGGATTGGTCAAGTTGCTTATAAGCTAGAGTTGCCTCCTGAGATGTCATCAGTGCATCCGGTATTCCATGTGTCCATGTTGAAGAAAGTGATTGGAGATCCATCCACCATCATGCCAGTCGAAGTTATAGAGGTTAATGAAGATTTGTCATATGAAGAAGTTCCAGTTGCCATTCTTGATAGGCAAGTCCGTAAGTTGAGAAATAAGGAAGTTGCCTCTATTAAAGTATTGTGGCGAAGTCAACAAGTTGAGGAGGCCACATGGGAAGCCAAAAAAGAGATGAAAGAAAAGTACCCCCATTTGTTTGATCAAGCCTAGAAGAAATTAGGTGACCCTCCTACTTCTAGTAACTGTCATCTTGTCTAAGTTGTTTCCCTCTTAGTATTAGTAAAGTCCCCTTTATTTTGTAATGAGTTAAATGTGTTGTTACCTTGGGTCACTTGAACCGTTCTTGATAGATGAAAGCCTTATAAATATTCGCGTGTTAAATAAACAACTAATAGTAAGTGTAGATTGGTAATGGTTTGTTAAGTGTACATGGTGTGTTAAAATGGTTAAATAAGGTAATAATTCATTGAAGTGACTAGTTTATGTGCAATTGTAACAATGTGATAGAATATGTGCATTCGTTGAGGTAAGAAAGTGTATACCAGTTGTGGGAAATGTTGTATTTGTGTATTGTTGTTTGGTAATATGTTTCGGGGGCCCTCTGACAGGTGGATATGCCCATAATACAAAGGAAACTCTGGCGAAATTTTTCTAAAATATAAGAGTTCGTCAAAATTTTGATAACTTGCATATCATGTCTTTCAAAACCAATTTATTTTCAAAGTCCTCATTCGAGGATGAATGATCTTAAGGGGGGGAGGATGTAAGGCCCCGTAAAATTTTTGTGCATAAAACCTAGTAGCTGTGGTGTCATGGTCCGAATAATGTGTTAGGAATGCGTAGAATTCTTCGCGGTGAGCTTGCGAGCCGCGGTTCGGACCCTTGGTAGTGAATTAAGTGTCAAAAATGTAGAGAATAAAGTTTTCCAGAAAAGTGTCAAATATGCAGTCAAGAATGCGACCGCAAACCTGACATGCGGACCGTATTCTTGCCGCAAAACATTCCAGAGAGTTTCCCAAAATCGTGTTGAAAATGCGGTCGAAATTGCGATCGCATAGTGAATCTGCGGTGCATTTTGCGACCGCAGATCAAGGATGCGGACCGCATATTGGCCGCATTCTGTAACAGAACCTGCGTAATTTTGAGGCCATTTTGCGGTCACTCTGCGGACCGCATGTTGATTCTGCGGTCGCAAAGTGCACCGCAGAATTGACCCGGTCCAGATTTTTGTAACATTTTGACCCGAGCTCTTCTTTAATATAACACCTTTCTTCTTCATTTTATCATATCATCTTACCAAAATTAGAGAGAGAAGAGAGGGTTTTTAGAGAGAGAAATCTTTCATCTTCAAAGATTGTTCCAATCATCTTAGTTCAAAGGATTCTAGGGCAAAGATTCAACTTCCCCAATCTTTTCAAGGTAAAAACCCTAACTATTTTCTTTAATTTTCAGTTTTAAATTGGGTAAAGAGAGGTTTGCATATAATAGCTTTTAAAAATAGAATTTTTACACTCATGCATGATTATTGAACTTGATTTATAGTAAAAAGAAGTGAGTAGAAGTAAGAGTCTTCAAGAACAAGGTTGGCAAGAGTAGGATATCCTGGGTAAGCATAAAGTAGGAAGAAAACTCATCACCCGGGTATGTATGGCTAATTTTGATTCTTGTGAAATCGCCTATATGTGTGAAATTTGTTTGGTTAGTGTTAATTTGACAAATTGTGTGAAATTCTCAAAGTTGTTGTTGAAATATGAGTGATGTGGTATAGAATATGAACCGAAAATTAAATGAGAGTCGAAATGGGTAAAGAATTGTGAATAATGATTATGATGGCCTATATGGCACCTTGTGTAAAACAAACGAAACGCTTGAGAACTTGTTTATTGTGGAAAGAGATGAAACACTTGAATTGTGGAAATATTGTAACATGGTTGTGATATTGATTTGAAAAATAATTGAGAACATGAAACAATGTGCAAGTTGCTTATTTGAACTTGTTGAAATTGTGTGTAGTACCTTATCTGCTGTTTGAAATTGTTGTGTTTTAAACCGTAAGGCGGGGTCGTGTTGCGCGCCGCAACGTGAGGAAATAAGGTGTGGGTTGGGGTGATAAGGGTGGCCGAGGTAATAAGGGTGGTCAGGGGCAATAAGGATGGAAAGCGATCGAAATCGCTATTGAAAATTGATACACAAAAATCAATAAATGTGAAATTGTGAAAGGAGACAGCAGGAGAGTTTGCAACCTGTGGGGCACTGATTGCCCCTTTGTTTGACTACTTGTGCTTTACGTGATTAATTGGTTATTGTTAAATTGGTTGATCGTAGAAAGTGCTTTGTGTTGAGAATTATTTGAAATGAGGAAAATGTGGAAACATGGTTGGCTGGCTTAATTAATTGTTGATGTAATTTAATGGCTTGAGTTTACTTGGGACAAAGTTTGTCCATACATACCAGTACAATTCAAGTGTACCGACGTCCCTTTTGCCGGGGACGCTACATTCGTGTTATGATTGTAGGTGGATCAGTAGCAGGCACTTCAGCTCATCGGCAGTAGTATCCTTCTCCTTCCACCGCCCGTTTTGGTGAGCCCCTTTCTTCCTTGGGGCCCTGTGTGGTTCATGCCACTTTTGTTTAGATTTCATTTTGGTTTTGTAAGGTATAGCCGGAGCCTTGTTACCGGCAAGTATTGTATTCTCTTTTTTGTATCCTAGAGGCTATGTAGACATGTAAACTGTGGGACTCCAGTCTTATGTATATATTATGTTATGTCGGGCGTTGTAAAAACTGCAACTTGTTAATGAATCACTCGTATGGTTTTATTTGTTTTATGTGAAATCATCCATGGTTAGTAAGATATTTGGTTAATGAGAAACAATCAACACAGGGGTAACGCGTGGGAATGAAAGGCACCCAGGTCCGCTTGACTGGGGCAACCCGGTCAGGTGCCGGTCATGTTCCTCGATTTGGGGTGTGACACTTCGGATGCTTTGTGGACACTTGATCTATTCTCCAAGCTTTTCACAATCACTTTCAGCGGTATTTCATCGGAGGATCCACAGGATTTTCTATTCAGTTGTCATGAGATTCTCAGGACTATGGGTATAGTGGAGACCAACTGGGTCGATTTTTGCACCTTCAGGCTTGCAGGATCTGCCAAGACTTGGTGGAGAGATTTCTGCCTATCTAGACCAGCAGGGTCTCCAGCTTTGACATGGGATCAGTTCGCAAAGTTGTTCATGGAGTAGTTTCTCCCCGTCACTTAGTGGGAGGCACTCGTAGGCAGTTTGAGTGCCTCTAGCAGGGCTCCATGACAATTACCCAGTATGAGACTAGATTTGTTGACTTGGCACGCCATGCAGTTGTGATACTCCCTACACAACGAGAGAGGGTCCGGAGATTCATTGATGGATTGATTCAGCCGATCCGTCTTAAGATGGCCATAAGAGTTGGTAGTGATATTTCTTTTTAGGAGGCGGCCAATGCGACCCGCAGGGTTGAAATGGCCCTCACACGCGGAGGTGGTAAGACGTTAGACAAGAGGCCTCGTCATTCTGGTAGATTCAGTGGTACATCATCTAGAGGTAGGGATTCCTATGGTAGAGGTCAGGCACCGAGGCCTTTTTAGTCTGCGTTTCAGGTTTTTCATGGTACTCTAGGCAGCGGTGGTTCTCAGCAGTATTATTTGGATCAGCAGCCTATCAGTGCACCCCCACTTCAGAGCATCAGGGGAGGACATTCTAGTCGATAGGGCTAGTAGTCGCAGCAGCCAAGATCTTGTTATGGTTATGGTGACCCCGGTCACATTGGTAGGTTTTTCCCCCAAGCATCAGGCAACTCCTAGCATCAGGGACCTCGCCTCATAATTCAGGTCGCAGGTGATCCATAGCCCGCTAAGCCAACTAGAGGCGGGGGTAGGGATCATAAACGTGGAGGTAGGGACTGTAGAGGTGGATCTGAGACAGGCAGAAGCAGAGGACAGCCAGTGGTTGATCTTCCTAGAGATGTAATTCAGGGAGGTAGGGCCCAGCCCCGGTGTTATGCTTAGCCAGCCAGGCCACAAGCTGAGTCTTCCGAGCTGTTATTACAGGTACTATTCTTGTATGTGACAAGGATGCATCAGTTCTATTTGACCCTAGGTCTACGTATTCTTATGTGTCATCTTATTTTGCTCCCTACATGGCTTTGCCTAGTGATGCCTTGGGTATTTCTGTATATGTATCCACGCCAGTGGGTGATTCTATAATGGTCGACATAGTTCACCATTACTGTGTAGTAGTATTTAAGGGTCTTGAGACCCGTGTTGATCTATTGATTCTAAACATGGTTGACTTTGATGTCATTTTGAGGATGGATTGGTTGTCCCCATATCATGCGATCTTGGATTTTCATGCCAAGATCGTGACCTTGGCTTTATCGGACTTGCCTCGATTGGAGTAGAGAGGGACCCCAGGACATGCCACCCGCAATGACATTTCATATGTTGAGGCTCGATGCATGGTCGAGAAGGGGTGTTTAGCTTATTTGGCATATGTTCATGATTCCAACATGGAGGTCCCTTCTATTGATTCAGTCCATATTGTTCGGGAGTTTCCAGAGGTTTTCCCTTCAGACCTACCAGATATGCCGCCCGACAGGGATATTGATTTATGTATTGATCTGGCCCCAGGCACACAGCCCTTTTCTATCCTGTCGTATCGTATGGCCCTGCCAGTGCTAAATGAGTTAAAGGATCAATTGCAATATTTGCTTGAGAAGGGTTTCATCAGGCCTAGTATTTCTCCTTGGGGTGCGCCAGTTCTATTTGTGAAGAAAAATGATGGGTCGATGAGGATGTGCATTGATTATCGGTAGTTGAAAATGTGACAATAAAGAACAAGTATCCACTGTAGAGGATTGATGACTTGTTTGATTAGTTGCAGGGGTGCGAAGGTATTTTCAAAGATAGATTTGAGATCGGGCTATCATCAGTTGAGAATTAGGGCGTCTGATGTCCCTAAGACAGCATTTCTCACTCGGTACGGGCATTATGAGTTTTTTGTCATGTCATTTGGGTTGAGCAATGCCTGCAGCATTTTTGGAGTTGATGAACCTAGTGTTCAGGCCTTATTTGGACTTGTTCGTGATAGTCTTCATTTATGATATTCTTGTGTACTCCCGCAGTTAGGAGGAGCACGAGCAGCACCTCGGAGTGGTTCTTTAGACTATGAGGAATAGTTAGTTGTATGCCAAGTTCTCGATGTATGAGTTCTGGTTGACTTCAGTTGCATTTTTGGGTCATGTAGTATCAGTAGAGGGCATTCAGGTAGACCCTAAGAAGATAGATGTAGTTAAGAATTGACCTCGACCAGCTTCAGTAACTGAGATTTGGAGTTTCTTGGGGTTAGCCAGTTATAATCATCAATTTGTGGAGAGATTTCATCCATAGCAGCCCCGATGACCAGGTTGACCCAGAAGGGTGCCCAGTTCAGGTGGTCAGATGAGTGCGAGGAGAGATTTCAGAAGCTCAAGACAACTCTGATTACAACACCGATATTGGTTTTGCCCACAGGTTTAGGGCCCTATACAGTTTATTGTGATGATTCTCGTATTGGTCTTGGCACAGTGTTGATGCAGTATGACCGGGTCATTCCTTATTATTCGAGGTAGTTGAAGATTCACTAGAAGAATTACCCAGTCCATGATCTAGAGTTGGCATCCATTGTTCATGCCCTGAAGATTTGGAGGCATTACTTGTATGGTGTGACGTGTGAGGTACACACCGATCACAAGAGTCTGCAACACTTGTTCATGCAGAAAGAGTTGAACTTGAGGCAGCGGAGATGGTTGGAGCTACTGAAGGATTATGATGTTACTAATTTGTACCACCCGTGGAGAGCCAATGTGGTGGTGGATGCATTGAGCAGGAAAGTCAGCCAGCATGTGTAGTCTTGCCTATATTCCGGTCAGCCGGAGATTGCTTGCTTTGGATATTCAGGCCTTGGCCAATCCGTTTGTGAGGTTGGACATTTCTGAGCCTTGCCGAGTTTTAACTTGCACGGTCCCTCGTTCTTCATTATTGGAGCGTATTCGTGACCGGCAGTTTGATGATCCTCATTTGTGTGTCCAAAGAGACACTGTGCAGTGTGGAGATGCCTCAAAAGTGACTTTATATGCGGATGGTGTTTTAAGGTCGCAGGGGCGAGTATGTGTGCCCAATGTTGATGGTATTCGAGAGTTGATCCTAGCTGAGGCCCATAGTTCTCGGTATTCTATTCACCCGGGTGCCGCGAAGATGTATCAGGACTTGCGACAGCATTATTGGTGGCATAGGATGAAGAAGGACATTGTTGCACATGTGGCTCGATGTTTGAATTGTCAGCAGGTCAAGTATGACCATCAGAGGCCTGGTGGTACGTTTTAGAGGATTGAGCTTCCCGGGTGGAAGTGGGAGCGGATTACTATGGACTTCATTACAGGACTTTCAGTAACCAGGAAGAAGTTTGATGCTATTTGGGTCATTGTTGATAGGCTGACCAAGTCAGCACATTTCATTCCTATTGCCACCACCTTTTCATCATAGAGACTAGCTGAGATCCACATACGAAAGATTGTTCGCCTTCATAGTATGCCGACGTCTATCATTTCAGATCGGGGTATGTATTTTACCTCGCGCTTTTGGAGAGCAGTTCAGTAGGAGTTAGGCACCCAGGTTCAGTTGAGTGCAACATTCCATCCTCAGACAGATGGTCAGTCCGAGAGGACTATTCAAATATTGGAGGATATGCTCTGAGCCTGTGTTATTGATTTTGGAGGCTCTTGGGACCAGTTTCTACCTTTAGCAGAATTCACCTACAACAACAGGTACCAATCCAGCATTCAGATGGCTCCTTTTTAGGCGTTGTATGGTAGGCGATGTCGGTCTCTAGTTGGATGGTTCGAGTCGGGAGAGGCTCGGTTGTTGGATACAGATTCAGTCCAGGAGGCCTTGGATAAGGTAAAGATCATTCAGGACAGGCTTCTTTCGGCTTAATCGCGGCAAAAGAGTTATGCGGATCACAAGGTTAGAGATGTAGCTTTCATGGTTGGTGAGCGAATATTGCTTCGTGTATCACATATGAACGGCGTGATGAGATTTGGGAAGAAGGGAAAGCTAAGCCCTAGGTACATTGGTCCATTTGAGATACTTGATCGAGTAGGAGAGGTGGCTTATAGACTTTCCTTACCACCTAGCTTGCCAGCCATGCATCTAGTGTTTCATGTGTCTATGCTTCGGAGGTATCACGGAGATCCTACCCACGTGTTAGATTTCACCACTGTCCAGTTAACAAGGATCTGTCCTACGAGCAGGAGCTGATAGCTATTCTAGACCGGCAGGTTTGATAGATGAGATCGAAGAGTTTTCCTTCAGTGCGTGTTTAGAGGAGAGGTCAGCCTCTTGAGGCATCGACTAGGGAGTCTAAGTCTGATATGCAGAGAGGTTACCCTCATCTATTTCCTGACTCAGGTACTTCTTTCTTTTGTCTGTTCGAGGACGAATGTCTATTTTAATAGTGGAGAATGTGACGACCCAAAAGGTCATCACCATATTTATCCATTTTTTTGCACTTCCGAGGCCTTGGAAACCTTACTTTTGGTTGCCTCGATTTGCGTGCGCAGTCCAAGCACGTTGCCGAAAATTTTTTATGTTAAAATATATGAATTCTGTGAAAAATTTAAAACATTACGATATTAATATTGATATAGTTGACTTTGGTCAACATTTTGGGTAAACGAACCCGGATAGGTGATGTGATGATCCTTGGAGGTCCGTAGAAAAATATGGGACCCGGGCATGTGCCCGGAATCAAAATCTGAGGTCCAAAACCCCGGTAAAAGAATTTTTTTTGTTAAATTGCTTTCTTAAATTAATAAGGAAAATTGAAAATGAAAATGAGTTAGAATATATAGGTATCGGGCTCGTATTTTGGTTCCGACGCCTGGTATAGGTCTTAAATATGCGTTACGTGCTTTCTGTGGAATTTGGTCGAAATCGGACGTTGTTTGACGTGTTTCAGACCTAAATAGCTAAAGTTGGAAGTTATGAACTTTGAAATGAAAATCTTGAGTTTTGGGGTTTGATTCTTTGATTTTGAGGTTATTTTAGCGATCTGATCTCTCGAGCAAATTTGTAGAATGATATTGAGTTAATGTGTGTGTTTGGTTGGGAACCTCGAGGGCTCGGGAGTGATTCAGAGGTGGTTTGGGGTAGTTTTACACCTAAAACCTTAGCAGATTTTCTGCAATTTCTGCAGCAGGTGTTCCTTCATAACGTTCGCGTCCCTCTGGTCGCGTTCGCGAAGGCGTCCCCTCCCCTTTCTTCGCGTTCGTAAGCAATATCTCGTGTTCGCGTACAAAAAATTCCCCACCCCAGCAATTTCCTCTACACATTCGTGTGATGGCTCGCGCGTTCGAGTAGCCTTGCCTAGTTCTTCTACGCGTTAGCGTAAGGTGCCACGCATTCGCGTAAGCCCATTTGTGTAGCTCCACATTTTCCTCTACGCGTTCATGCGAACGCGATACTTACCCATTTTCCTTCATCGCGAACGTGACAGGGGTGTTGCAAACGTGATGAACAATTTTTGCCCTGTTATTTTTGAAGTCTAAAACAGACCAGTGACGAGTTATTTCATATTATACACACGAGTTAATCTTCTCCACAGCCCCTAAGCAATTTTCAGAGCTTTTCTTCATCAAGTCTCTTTGGGGTAAGTATTAATCAACTCGTTTTCTTCATTTTTCATCAAACTCTCCTGAATTTATATACCTAAAACTTGTAATTTAGGGTGTAAATTGCGGGAATTGGGTGGAACTAGGGCTTTGGAAATTTTGGGTGATTCGACCTCAATTTGGGGTCGAATATTGAAATAAATTATCTATTTGAACTCGTGGGGTTATGGGTGATTGGGATTTTGTCCGAGCCTCGAGTTTGGACCATGTGGGCCGGATGCCGGATTTCGCTATTTTTGGAAGAATGGTAGAAAATTCATTCTAGGCTATGGGATTATGTTGTTGAGCCTCAGTTGATATTATTGAACTAATTATGATTAGATATCATTGTTTCAGAGCCGGATTCTAGAGGAAAGGCGGTGTTAGAGGCTTGATTGCTATTTTCAGACCGAGGTAAGTGTTTGATCTAACTTTGGCTTTAGGGAATAGGATTAGAGTATTATAAATTGCTATTTGCTAAATGATCGAGTGCGGTGTATAGGCATGGTGACGAGTGTCTATACACCGGAGTCTACCATAACTGTGGGTCTTTGTTGTACTTATTTTTGAGATAATTTGGAACACTTCTAAGCTAAATTATGATTTATATAAATGTGAAGAGTTTGAGGATATGTTGTGAAATATTAATATTTTGGAGCGCTGGATCGAATGATAAATGCTATTGAGTAGGAGATGAAAGTATTGAGGGGAATTGTGAATAATCCCTTGCCGGGATGGTTTGAATATATGGAGTATTACCCTTGCCGGGTTGTGAAAGTTGTTATTATTGTTCCCTTGTCGGGACTTAGTTGTTATTTGTGTTATTCCCTTGCAGGGATAGTTCTTACTATTTGTTCATTCCTCTTGCCCGTTTAGTTGTGACTTTTGTTTGGGTGAGGAAGAGTGATATTGCACGAAGGGTCATTCCGTGCCATTACTGATTATATGAGCACAAAGGGTCATTCCGTGCTATGTTTTGACTATTTATGCACGAAGGTACATTCCGTGCTCTGATTTGATTATATTCGCACGAAGGATCATTCCGTGCCATAAAATGAGAGTTATGTGAGGGAAAGTACGAAGGGTGATGTCGTGCATTTTATTCGATTTGTTTGGGTGAGAATAAGAGTACAAGCATGAAGGTTGATGCCATGCAACTATTGAATTCCTTATTCTTTGATAGTTATTATTGTGCCATGTTTTCTTAATTATGCTGATGAATTTTATACTCAGATTGTACTCCCCCACAGCATGTTTCCCTCGTTTTTTAACTGCTTAGTTTCGGTATTTCTTTTTCTTTTATTATATATATGTATATAGGATTGTACATGTTGATTTTGGTAGTCTAGTCTAGCCTCGTCACTACTTCGCCGGGGTTAGGCCAGACATTTACCAACACATGGGGTCGATTCTACTTAGGCTACACTCTGTAGGATTTCTATTTGGGGGCTATCTTCAGTTGAGGGACTCTCGAGGTAGCGTAGCTGGCATTCACAGGTCGAAGTCCCTTTCCTTTATTTCAGTTTGTTTTCATTGTACCAAAACAAACTTATGTATTTTTCTCTCATTCAGACTTATTTGTAGTATTCTATAGTAGTCCTCGAGCTAGTGGCACCAGATTTTGGGTAGTGATATGTTTCAAACTTCCGCATTTTTATATCATTTTGTTAAAACTAAAGTCTTCCGCACTTATTTAATTGTTGTTGGAATATTATATTGTTGAGGTTGGATAGAGAATGTGTAATGTTTGGCTGGCCTAGCTACATTAGTAGATGCTATCACGACGCCCGGTGGTGGGATAAATCCGGGTCGTGATATCATAGCTTTTGAAAAGACACATCTTGAGAAAACCAACCAAGAAGAAAAGAAGAAAATGATTGCATTCAAGACCACAACTAAAATAGCTGAAAATGATATCGATGATGATCCTGAAGCTCATCAAGAAGAAATTTCTGTGATGTCAAGAAATATGGATGGTTTAATGAGAGGATTCAGGAATACGAGGAGATAAAGGATTCCACCTCGGCGATCTAGGAAATGTAATGAACAAGATAAGAAATGGGGAATGCTATGTGTGTGGAAGATTTGGACACATTCAAGATGAGTGTCCAGATCTGAAAAGAAAAATCTCTAGAGGTTTCAACAAGAACAAATCATTTGAAAGCTGGAGTGATGAAGACAATTCAGAACACGAAAAAATAGCAAATCTTTACTTCATGACAATTTGGAAAACGATATGAGCAAATCTTCAGGATGCTAGACATATGAGGACACTTCAGACGAAGAATGCAAAGATAACAATGAAAACTATTTCATGGCACGAGGTGAAATAAGCGAGGTAAGGTCTTATAACTGTGACAGATGTAATGAATTGCATGATATTCTTGATCTTACTTTGAAAGAGTCTAAAAAAAATGATGAATGAACTAAAGAGACTCAACAAAGAAGTAAAAGGCTGGAAGCTCAAACATGAAGTATGTGAAATCGAAAAGGAAGTACTTCAAGAAGAGTTTGAGGAATTGCAAATGCAACTCAATTGTGTGCGCAAATCCACCAGTCATAGCCTTCTCTCGAAGTACTACTCGCCTATTCAAAATAGAGTAATGCCAATATTCTTATGGAATCAATCTATTAATGAACACATTAATATTACGATATTTAACTAAGCATAGTGACTAGGTATTGTCACACCTCTTTTTTTCACCGCACACACAACGTAAACGTAAATGTGCCACTGTTTACTACTACACCTCGGGAAGAGATATAATAATAATCAGGGAAGGAGTTTTTCCACTTAAAGGACAGTCGGAACGAGATCAATTTATTTAATTTTTTAGAGTCGCCACTTGGGAAAATAATGGTGTCCCAAGTCACCGGTTTAATCCCGAGCCGAGGAAATTTATGACTCTGTAATACAGTCTGCGAAACTAGAAACCTGGATAAGGAATTCTGTTAACCCGGGAGAAGGTGTTAGGCACTCCCGGATTCCGTGGTTTTAGCACGGTCGCTCAACTGCGATTTTTGCTTTTTCTGATTTCTTTATATATTTCAATTATGCGCTTTTAATGTTCCGCTTTTTAGTTTTAGGGAATTGCGACATCACGAAAACAAATTTCGAGTCACACCGCAACCAGTACGCCTATGACTTTAATGTATTTTAGTTTTGCCGAGAGTAAGATTTGGGTCACATAAATGTGCACCCGTATTTAGGAAAGTAATTTTATTTACAAATCGTGCCTAAAGAATCTATCGTCTTTGTTAACTTCGGGAAAGACCGTAAAATTTACTAAACGGTCCTTCCAAATCTAAAATTTTCATACAATTAATTGAGGGCCCCGTGTGTTTTGTTTTGAGGCATTTTTAACAACAAACAATGGTGGTATATCTTCAACATAAAGTGCGGAGACACGGAACGGTTGTATTTGTGAACAAGCAGGTTCGAGCAAATGGACAGCGTCACATTCACTCATACTGAGACTAACTCAAACATACAAATCCAAACAGTAGTAACAAATAAGATAAAGCAATCGTGATTTCACGTTAAACCGAATCTGGAGAATACAAATATAAGAGAACATACCCCTAATTCGAACCAAAGATGCTACGAGCTGAAATTTGCCTTTGATTAATAAAATTCTGACAGTTACAAGGACGTCAATAAACCAAAACCACGATCGAATCTGAAACAACGATCAAAATCATTTAAATTTTGGAACTGCAATTCCGAACCAGGACGGCGAATCACGAACAACGATCTCGGATTAACCCGAACACAAATCGAACGAGAATCCCAGACTTAAACCTCAACGGCATCCTCCACCCGACTTAAACTCAAAATGACTGTTAGTGTGCGTGACTGTGTGCGTGTGCTCGATATAATGGTGTTTGCTGGTTTTCCGGTGAGTTCTGTAATGAAGGAGCGGCTGGTGGTCAATGGTCAGTGTTCTGAAGCTTTACGGTTCTGGAGGAGACGAACTGTGGTCGTTTGGTGTGCGGTTGTTCATGGTCTCAAGCCATGTTAGGTTGAAGCTCCTCAGTTTTCCATGGCTAATTCTTGTGTGTGAAGAAGAAGACGTTAGGGTGGGGGTGGGGTCCGATCTTGTCAAGCTGCCCAGCTCTTTGTGTATCCCGGGTGAAGGATCTGTCCTTCTCTTTTTCTAGGTCTAGGTATTTTTATAGGTCTAAGTTTAGGTTTTAATGGGAAGGGTATGGGCTAATTGATGGGCTTTGGGTGTTTGGCCTGGGCAAAATTAAGGAAAAATGGCCCAATTCGGGTCTTTTACCAAGACAGCCCACTTCTTTTATTTATTTTGTAATTGTTTTTTAGTTATTTTTATTATTATTATTTTTTTCTAATTTTATTAAAATGCTTGACACTAAAATCTATTTCCTATTCATTAGTAAAAAATGCAAACTAAAACATATTTAAACTAAAAATGCAAGATGGACCATTTTTGTTATTTTCTTTACATTTTGTTCTAAAACAAATTGATACTAAAAATGTGAAATTAAATTCCTAAATGCAAATGCATATTTTTTGTATTTCTTTTATATGAATTTTCATGCAACTAATTAATACGCAAATTGTAAAAATAAGGAAAAATTATTTATTTTGAATTTATGAGAATAACTCATATATAGGGTAAAAATCATGTGCTCACAGCTGCCCCTCTTTGCTCGGGAACACGAAGAGTTTCAGTGCAAAGATAAGTGAGCAACTATGAACGATTTTTACCCGTTCGAGTATTCCGTTGTGAAGCATTTTTGAAAAGTTTTGACCGCACCCTGCTTCAGAGGTTGCCTACATATCCTGGGCTAAACAGGAATCAGGTCAGTGTAGTTTGGGAGTGATGGAGTATCGAGGTTGAGAGTTGAGGTTCCTTCCGAGGCTCCGGTCCGCTGTCCCGTTATTACATCAAAATTGAAAAAGACTAACTAAACCTATCAACTACGAGTTACAAGATTCCTATCTATGAGTCTTCTGAAGCTTGATCTTGAGTTGGTTGGTGCTTCATGCGGACCCCTGATCTGAATCTTGATGCTTGTTAGCCGCAGGTGTTGGTTCAATCTTCTTCAACTTTTGGATCAAGTCCGGACATATAGTGCCCATGATTTCAGGTGGGCTCCTAGTTGCTGATGCTTGAAAATTATTCTTCCAACGGCATACTTGTTGTTGACTTAAACTTGTATGTTCTCTTCTATCGGCATTCTTGTTATTGCCCTGAATTTGTATTTCTCTTTTAACGGCATTCTTGTTATTGCCTTGAACTTGTTCAACTTTTCATCGGCATTCTTGTTATTGCCTTGACTTGTTCAACTTCTTCAATATGAAATATTTCGTCCAGTCTCCAAGTGGACCCCTGCTTGTGACAAAATAAACAACCAAAGAAAGATTTTTCTGCCCCAGTATGGTGACTGGGCACATCATGTTATTGAATACCAGAATTTCATTTTTTTTTCTTTTTAAATGCAGACATGCAGGAAAATATTCTCTTGTTATACAGGTGGGCGCCTGAACAGAAATTAAAATGCATGAAATGCAGTGCATAAAAGTATTCCCTTGTTAGATAGGTGGGCGCCTAACAGAAATTAAACGTGCAATGCAGAAAAGTATTTCCGTGTTAGAAGGTGGGCGCCTAACAGAAATTAAACGTGCAATGCAGAAAAGTATTCCCGTGTTAGAAGGTGGGCGCCTAACAGAAATTAAACGTGCAATGCAGAAAAGTATTCCCGTGTTAGAAGGTGGGCGCCTAACAGAAATTAAACGTGCAATGCGGAAAAGTATTCCCGTGTTAGAAGGTGGGCGCCTAACAGAAATTAAATGTGCAATGCAGAAAAGTATTCCCGTGTTAGAAGGTGGCCGCCTAACAGAAATTAAACGTGCAATGCAGAAAAGTATTCACGTGTTAGAAGGTAGGCGCCTAACAGAAATTAAACGTGCAATGCAAAAAAGTATTCCCGTGTTAGAAGGTGGGCGCCTAACAGAAATTAAAAATGCATGAAATTAAAAACTTTTGTGTTACCTTGTGATTGAAGGTTATCTTAGGTGAAAAATTCATCGGACTAAGACATTTAATCTTAGGAGAAAGTTTCAACAGACTAAGATTTTGATTCTCACTGGACTATGTCCATTTCAATGTAATCTCGGGAGGATTATCCATCGGACTGAGTTTATGACTCCAGGAGATAACTCTTCGGACTGGGTCTATTCATTTGTATGGTCTCAAGAGGAATATCCATCGGACCGAGTTTATGACTCCAGGAGATAACTCTTTGGACCGGGTCCATTTGCAATTCAGACTTTCTTAAGTCTTTCAATTTCAAAAATCTTTCCTTTCTTTTTCGACTTCTTACCTTTCTTTCTTTTCCAACTTCTGATTTTACCTTTCAAATTATGCCTTTCCTTTTCGTTTCAAATTATGCCTTCATTTCCTTTTCCAACTTCTACTTTTATCTTAGGTGAAAAATTCATCAGACTAAGATTTCATCTTAGGAGAAAGTTTCAACAGACTAAGATTCTTTCGTTTCATCTTAGGTGAAAAATTCATCAAACCAAGACTTTTATCTTGGGAGAAAGATTCAACGGACTAAGATTTTATCCAATTCATCTCAGGTGAAAAATTCATCGGACTAAGACTTTTGTCTTAGGAGAAAGTTTCAACACACTAAGATTGTATCATTCTCCGATACTTGTTTATTTACCTTTCAACTTGAAATGTCCAATCTTCAAAAATAATTGTATTCACCTTCATGCTCTTCGGATGACTTTCCGATTTCAAGAAAAATGGCAGAAAATTTTATTCTGCCCCAGTTTGATAACTCTTTTTGTAGAATATCGTTTGCCCCTGTTTCAAGGCAAAGAAAAATCTGTTAGTTTTAATGCGGTGGTTGGTTGTGGCCTTGAACTTGCTTTCCACTTGAATGCTTGGCCTGTTCACCGACTATCCATTTTCACCTCTTCTTTGTTCAAACCGTCTTCCTTGCGGTATGTATGTTGTTCCTTTCTTGACGGATCCCACAAACTTCGATCTTGAAGTCTATGATTTCTTCCATGATTTCATTTGACAACCTTTGACGTTTCTTGACTGATACTTTCTTTATACCTTCTCTCTTTCAAACTCCATACTTCCATTTGTTATATTTTTCCCGAGTTGGTACTTTGCCGACTTTTGCGTCTCGCATGAACCCCAAACATTCTTAATTGTTATCCACTTCATTGCACATGTTGCTCTTTTAGCTTAAAGCACCGGCCTTGTCTTTTCCTGACTTACGACAATTGTGGTGTTGGCCAAATCCCATCTTGTGCAATTGGAAAGCTTGGTGGCAAATTTTGAAATCATTTCTTTAATTGTTATGACCCGAAAGGCTCAATAAGAGGGAGGGTGAAACAAGGTATGAAGAATAAAGAGAAAGGAAAATACAATTCCAAACAAGAAACCTACAGAAGAATGACCTATCGGATAAGAATACCGACTCTAGCGACCTTGACATGCACTTTCAGCCTTCTCTGTATAGTGAATCTGATGTTCAACTCCTGTTGTAATTTCTGCCGTGAAACCGGTCTTCAGTACTCCATTTCTTTGATTTGATTCAAAATCCTTAGTCGACTTGTAGTGCCCATAGGGTTTTCACCATCAAGCCTCTCTCATTTTGTTTTTTCTTTCACTCAACTCACTGTCGCCTTACGGTGCCCGTGAGGGTTTTCACCGATAAGACTCTCTCATTTTGATTTCTCTAATCTTGGAGTCCCGTGGTGGTTCTCATTATTTTCTTGACTTCTTCATTTTCCTTTGTTCGGATTGGAGTATTGCCCCTAATGTGATTCACATTTGCTCGTTTAACTCGGCATTTCTTGGAGATTGATCGGAAGGTCTTCCTTTGGATCGTAATGCAGGCTTTTGGATGGGATTAAGAAAAAAGGATACAAAGGCTCAAAATATTTTAAACGTGGGTTAATGATTACAACTTTCGGAATCTTATTCCTTCAACAAACATAACTTCTGCCCCAGTTTCCTTCTTGGGGGATTTTTTTTGGATTTTTCCTTTATTGTGACTTAACCTCAGTGAGGCTGCCTACGTATCTTTTCGGGATCAAGTCAGACGTAGTTCAGACTACGTCCGTATTCATTGTTGCATCTTGACTTCTTCCGATTTTTTCTTTGCATTCTTTTTCTTTCTTTTCTTTTTTTCTTTTCTTTTCTTTTCTCTTTTCTTTTTTTTTCTTTTCTTTTCTTTTTTTTCTTTTCTTCTCTTTTTCTTTTTTTTCTGCTTTTTCTTCTTTTTTTTTTCTTTCTTTTTCTTCTTTTCTCCATTTGATTTCCCCGCTCAATCCTCAATTTTGTTGTTGATTCCGAAAGAGGGATATGAAAGAAAATATAACAAGGCTCGAAGGGATAACAATGGATAAAATGTTTGGATAGCCGAATAAAATGCCTTCGTCATTCCAATCTTCAAGACCTACCAAGTACAAGCTACACAGTTAAACACCTTTGATTGATTCACATATTTGTCTTCTGTATTTGACGATTCTCAGTGCCATTGGGCCACAATCTCGATACCACGAATGGTTCCTTTAACCTTGGGGTACTCTTGCCTTTGGCTTTAAACCGATGAAGCATGATGCATTTCCACGGCGTTTCTTTTCGTTCTGCTTTCCCCAATACTCACTTGATTCCGGCTTCACAGTATTTCAATATTTCTTCCGAGTATCATTAAATTTTTAACATTGTTTTATCGCTAAATTGTCTTTTAAAATCAGGCCGAGAATTGTGTGCAAGTCATGTTGCTAAAATCAGTATAAGAAGAATTGTAAAGTGATTATAAATGGAATGACTAGAAAAGACGGGAAACAAAGAGTTGTATTAAACTGATGGGTTGAAACAGCAAGACGAACAACAAAACGAACAGACTAGACTATAATTACAAACCTAGACAGCACTAAACAAATTTATTATTAAACAAAGCAAAGTGGAAAGATATAAGGGTTTTGACTCTCAATACAACGTTCGGATTACAACCCTGAAATAACCCGGGCAAAAGAGATGACACCAAATTATACCACCAAAAACTCCAAGAGACGGAGCGCCTTCCCAATTGACAAGCATGGCATCCTAGCCACTGAATTCTGCATTAATGTTGCCAAGATCACTTTCTGTTTCAATATCTTCAACTTCAGTTGACCTCCCAAGAAGATTTTCATCACCCACGTCAACGGGCATCATTCCCACAAAATGTGCTCCGTTATGTGCAAGTAAAGGATTCTGTGCAATGTTCTGGATGCCCCTGTCTTGGACCGCAATTATTCCTACCTGAATCATTCTTTCTATCTCTCTTTTCAAATCCCGACAACTTTCAACATCATGCCCCGGGGCATTGGAGTGGTATTCACACCTTTTGGATAAGTCAAAACTTCTCGCACGTCGGTCCACCCGATTTGGAGGGACGGGTGCAATCATGCCATGTCGTTTTAACTTTTCAAACAAACTTGCATAGGACTCTCCTATTGGTGTAAAATTATCTTTCAACTTCTGTTCCTTTCCATACCCCTGGCTTGGATGTGGGTTATAAGGTATTTGAAAATTTTGCGGAGGCTGGTAAAGATTTTGTGATGTTCGGGCTTTCTTTCTTAGGTAGTTTGAGGATTGAGCAACATACTGGACTGGATCAATAGAGTATGGAGGGTTCTGAGGCGGGTAGTAATGCTTAAAGGGGTCATGGAAAATCTGATGAGGCTGCATATACCTTCGAGATGTTCTCATAGGACCTCTTCTCGACCCCGATATCATCATGATTTCTTTATCCCTCCCATTCACATCACTAAATTCACTTTGGACATCCTGAGTTGCATCTTTGAGCGCTGCTTGACTTATAATTTTGCCTGTCTTAAGACCATCTTCCACCATTTCTCCCATTTTGAGTATTTCTTCAAAGGATTGAACAACTGCAGATATCATGTTTTGAAAGTAATCCGGCTCTTGAGCCTAAAGGAAAATAGTGGCCAACTCGTGATCATCCATGGGTGGCTTAGCTCTCGCTGCCTGCTCTCTCCATTTTATGGCATATTCCCTGAAACTTTCAGTTGGTTTCTTTTTCAGTTTAGAAAGGGAAATACGGTTTGGGGTGATGTCAATATTGTATTGAAACTGTTTGATAAAGGCCCGTGCCAAATCATCCCAGACGTGCCAACCAGATGCGTCTTGATCCCAAAACCATTCAGATGCTACTCCCGAGAGACTTTCCCCAAAATAAGCTATAAGTAATTCTTCATTTCTTCCCACACCTCTTAATTGGTTGCAACACCTTTTCAGGTGGGCTATGGGGTTTCCCCGTCCATCATACTTTTCAAATTTGGGAACCTTGAAACCAGGCGGCAAGTGGACATCGGGGAACATACAAAGATCTCTGAAGGCAACACTCTTTTGACCTGCTATTTCTTGCGTGTTTTTCAGCCGTTGTTCTAATCTTTTCAATCTTTGGGCCATTTCTTCCTGTACCTTCTTTCGGGTAGGCTTCTCAATGTTTGTAGGAAGATCAAACGAGTATGAGTGGTACTCGGGAGAGTAGTACTATTCTTTCCGTATATCAAACTGTGACTCTTGAGAAGGTTGTCCCTGGCCATTGGCCCATGCTTGACGCATTTTGGTCATTTGCCGTTTCAGTGTTCTATTTTACTCAACCACAGTTGACTCTTGTCGAACTCTCTGACCTTGAGTCTCTTGAGCACTCGTAACAGCTCCAATGTCAGATATCATTTTCCTTGGATCTTGTTTACCACAACCAACCACCTAAACTTTCTGGATTAACAAAATGAAACCATCATGTTAGCGTTAAGGTATTCCGCTTATTGATTTCTTTTTTTTTTGCTTTTTTATGGTTTTTTTTTCTTTTTTTTTCCTTTTGTAGTTTTTTTTCATTTTTTTTTCTTTTGGTTATGGATATGGCCGAATCCTATGTGGATTGCCTACGTATCATGACCCCGCATGAATCAGACCGAGCGTAGTTCTTGCAAATTAATGCAAGAAATAAAGAGATGTTTATTTGATTTTTTTTTATTTTTCTTTGAAGGAAAATTATAGAAGCCGACTCCAACTACAAACTTGTGTAGGAGATTTCTACAAGAATAATAATATTTTTGGTGTCAATTATGACTATTTCTACAAAATTGGCCACATAATGGCTTAATTGACAAAATGACTATTTTTGCAAAATTTAATTTAAAAAGATAAACTTGAAATTTTTTTTTATCCTGTGGCTCATGGGGCATCGTTTGGCATCACCATAAACCAACACAAGACTATTTTTCATAAATTGGCCATATAATGGCTTACTTAGACAAAGTAGCTCTTTTTGTAAAATTTTATTTAAGAAGATACAAATTCAAATTTTTTATCCTGGGGCCTATAGGGCATCGTTCTGCACCGACACAGGCCAACACAAGACTGAGGAAGTTAAAATGCAAAAATGTGGCTATTTCAGCAAAATTCCGGCCATGTAATGGCTTATTTGATAAAGTGGTTATTTTTGTAAAGTTGAGTGATGACTCAAAACTTGATTTTGCGGATACGGCCTTTCGACATTTCCGTGAGGGAATATTTCTAGGCTATGCCTGCAAATTATTTAAAATGACTCAAAATGGCTATTCTTGCAAAAACGGCCTTCCGACGTCTTTTTGAGGGACATTCGGCTTATTTTAAGCAAGAATAGCATCACCCGACTTATTTATAACAAAATAAAAAATTTGACATTTTTTGGTTATTTTTGCAAAAGGGGTGTGAACCCGGACTTGATTTTGCGGCTATGGCCTTGCAACATTTCCACAAGGAATATTTCAAGGTTGTGCCCGCAAATTATTAAAAATGATTCAAAGTGGCTATTTTTGCAAAAAACAGCCTTCCGACGTCCTTTCGGAACATTCGGCTATTTTCAAAAACAGCGTCACTTCGATTTATTGACAAAATAAAATTCGACATTTTTTTTTTGATTTTTTAAAAGGGGTGGTTGGACCCGATGAGGGTTGCCTATGTATCCCACCTAATGGCGAGAATCAAACCTGCGTAGTTCGGTCAGATTGTTTATGACCAAATATTTCAACAAAAGTTGTTCCACCTATTTTTCAAATTTTCTTTTCAAACTTTCGACAGCGTTTCGTCGACATTTCGACATTTTTTCTATTCTAAAATTTCCTCGCTTTTTGTTTTTCAGGAATTTGGCCAATAATAATCTAGAACAAATAAATGCAACATATAACATGCTCGGTCTTTTGATTACCGGGTCACCTGTCCTAGACGGACCCAACCCCCGTGTTGAGTCCCCTAAGTCAGATGTGATGCAAATAAACGTCCTAAATCTAGGCTCAATATCCCGATGTTTTCAATGGTACTAGACCGTGTACCCGAGCGGACAACTCGGATCGAGGAGGGGGCCTGTCACGACCCGGATTTTTCCCCCAATATCGGGATCGTGATGGCGCCTACTCGTGGTAGCTAGGCAAGCCACCGTATTCATACTATCCTGTTTTTAACACAATTTTAATTAAATAAATGCGGAATACTTTATCGAAATGGAAATAACTAATTACAAAGTGAAAATCATACTGAAATCCTCTACCCAAGACGTGGAGTCACCAACTCACAAACTACTATGGAATACTACACATAAAAGTCTGAAGGAAATATAACATAATTCTGTTTGTCTCGGAACAATGAGACTACAGCTATTAACATAAATAAAGAAAGAGACGCCGGGCCTGCGGACGTCTGCAAGCTACCTCGGTCTCAAATGTGATCAACTCCCACGCAATCTATTTACCGCTGCTGCTGCTCCTGATCGTAACCTGGACCTGTGCAAAAACGCACAGAAGTGTAGCATCAGCACAACCGACCCCATGAGCTGGTAAGTGCCTGGCCTATCCCGGCGAAGTAGTGACAAGCCTAGGACCAGACACTCACATAAACCTGTGCAATTCAATATATATATGTGTACCACAAAATAACAAGAAATAATCAAGTATTAACACAATAAGGAATATCTTAAAGAATTCAACAATTAACCACAGTTAATAATTTCACAAGGAAAAACAAAGTGTAATGTAAACACAAGTAATATCAATTCAAGAAATAGCAAACACAGTTGCACGGCATCACCCTTCGTGCTTTTACTCTCATCCTCACATCCATAGTACGGCATGATCCTTCGTACATGGTTCAATAATAGGGCACGACATGATCCTTCGTGCATAATCAATAAATAAACATGGCACGGCATTAACCTTCGTGCATAAATAAATAAACATGGCACGGCATCACCCTTCGTGCATTATCACTCTTCCTCACCCAAATAACAATCAAATAAGTTCACAAGGAAAACAAGGTATAATGGAAACACAAGTAATATCAAGTCAAGGAATGGCAAATAGTTGCACGGCATCACCCAAATAAAATATAATGGAAAAACAAGTAATATCAATTCAAGAAATAGCAAGAAATTGCACGGCATCACCCTTCGTGATTTTACTCTCATCCTCACCAGATAGACAAATAAAGTACACGGCATCACCCTTCGTGCTTTTACTCTCATCCTCACATCCATAGTACGGCATGATCCTTCGTACATGGTTCAATAACAGGGCACGGCATGATCCTTCGTGCATAATCAATAAATAAACATGGCATGGCATTAACCTTCGTGCATAAATAAATAAACATGGCACGGCATCACCCTTCGTGCATTATCACTCTTCCTCACCCAAATAACAATCACAGTTAAGGGCAAAGAAGGAAATAGTAATTCATAAACCGTCCCATCAAGGGCAATCAATGTTTATCTTCACAACAAGTCCCAATAAGGGAGGACAATAACAATTCATCTGTAATATATCTCAAAATAATTATTTTCCAACGACTCACGGTCATACTAGACGCCAGTGTATGGATGCTCGTCACCACAGCCCATACACCGCACTCGATCACATAACACATAACACATAATCCTATTCCCTCAAGCTAGGATAGAACAAACACTTACCTCGAATGCTTATGAACAATTCACTCCGTGGAAATGTCTTTTCTTTCAATTTGGCTCCAATCCAACCGTATCTATACACAATTGATTTAATATCATCAATTCTACTCAACAAACTAATTCTTAATACCAAATACCACTTTTACAACATTCTGCCATGAATAGTAAATTTTGACCCCGGGCCCACATGGTCGGAATTCGGGGTTAGGACCAAAATCCGGTTACCCATTCCCCCACGAGTTCATATATATAATTTGTTTCAAAATCGGACCTCAATTCGAGGTCCAATTCCCCAATTTATGAAAAACCCTATTTTCTAACAAAAACAAGAATTTTACCATGAAAATCTTTGATTTCTTATGAAAAACATGTTTAATGATGTTAGGAATTGAAAGAATTAAGTAAAAAGTGACTTACAATCGTTTTGATGAAGAAGAAATCCTTGAAGAATCGCAAATGGGTGTTTTGGTTTTTGTAAAATGTGAAGAAATGACTGAAATTCGTGTTTTTCAGGTCTCTGTGTTCGCATTTGCGAACATGGGTTCGCAATTGCGAACCCCGACCAATTTCTAGAGTTAAAAAAATAAGCTAAGGCTGGGAAGTTCGCATTTGCGAACTTTTCTTCGCATTTGCGAAGCCAAGGCAAAATTGGGAAGTTCGCATTTGCGAACTATTGTTCGCAATTGCGAACACAAGCTAAATATGGGGAGGTTCGCATTTGCGAACTATTGTTCGCATTTGCGAACCCAGGCAGAATAGTGGCAAGTTCGCATTTGCGAAATATAGTTCGCATTTGCGAACACAGGCACAGTAGGGGGGAGTTCGCATTTGCGAACTATTGTTCGCATTTGCGAACTCTGCAGAATAGTGGGGAGTTCGCATTTGCGAACTATTGTTCGCATTTGCGAACTCTGCAGCAGACCAGTTGCAGACAGCAACTTCTAACATGAAAAATTGATCTCGTGGCCTATCCAAAGTTCACCCGAGCCCTCGGGGCTCCAAACCAAATATGCACATAACCTCAAAAACACATTATGAACTTGTTCGTGAGATCACATTGCCAATATCACCTCGTTTTCATCAAATCAAGCCTCAAATGCATGATTTTCATACCTTTAGTTTTCAAAACTTTCAAACTTGGGACTCAAGGTCCAAAACATCTCAAACGACATCCAAATGTCACCAAACTTTACAGAAATCACATATATAATATTTAAGACTTGTACCGGGCGTCGGAACCAAAATACGAGCCCGATACCAAGGTCAATTAATTTATTTCCTTTAATAATTGCATCAAAAACAATTTCACATAAAAATTCATAACTTGGGCTCTAGGCCTCAGAATTCGACTCCGGACGCATGTCCAAGTCCCATATTTTCCTACGGACCTCTCGGGACCATCAAATCTCGGGTCCGGATCCGTTTACCAAAAATGTTGACTGAAGTCAACCATATCAATATTAATATCATTTTTATCCAAATTTCTCATAGAATTCATATTTTCTATCACAAAATCTTTCCGGCTACATGCTCGGATCGTGCACGTAAATCGAGGTAACATAGAATGAGGTTTTCAAGGCCTCAGAAGCTCGAAATGATTAATTAAATAAGTGATGACCCTTTGGGTCGTCACAATCTCCACCTCTAAAACAACCGTTCGTCCTCGAACGGACAAAAGAAAGAAGTACCTGAGTCAGGAAACAAATGTGGGTAGCGGCTCCGCATATCAGACTCGGACTCCCAGGTCGATGCCTCAGAAGGCTGACCTCTCCACTGAACACGCACAGAAGGATAACTCTTCGACCTCAACTGTCGCCGGTCTAGAATGGCTACCGGCTCCTCCTCGTAAGATAGATCATTGTCCAATTGGACATTACTGAAGTCTAACACATGTGTGGGATCGCCGTGGTATCTCCGAAGCATAGATACATGAAAAACTGGATGCACGGCTGATAAGCTAGGCGGCAAAGCTAATCTGTAAGCCACCCCTCCCACTCTGTCTAAAATCTCAAATGGACCAATATACCTAGGGCTGAGCTTGCCCTTCTTTCCGAACCTCATCACGCCCTTCATAGGCGACACCCGAAGCAATACTCGTTCACCAACCATGAAATTTACATCTCGCACCTTGCGATCCGCATAAGTCTTTTGCCTAGACTGAGCTGAACGTAATCTCTCCTGAATAGTCTTGACCTTATCTAAGGCCTCCTGAACTAAATATGAGAACAAAGGGTTGTACAAATAGGAAGATGGTGATTGAATTGGCTTGCCTAGCTACCACGAGTAGGCGCCATCACGATCCCGATGGTGGGGGAAATTCGGGTCGTGACAAAACTGGTCCCACGAGCCTCCGAAATCAATAACACAGACTCGAAGCATGTCCTCTAGAATCCGAATAGTCCTCTCGGACTGACCATCCGTCTGAGGATTAAAAGCTGTACTCAGCTGGACTTGGGTGCCTAACTCCTGCTGGACCGCTCTCCAGAACCGCGAGGTAAACTGCGTACCCCGATCAGAGATAATAGATACCGGCACCCCATGGAGACGAACAATCTCCCTAATGTAAACCTCCGCTAACCTCTCCGACGAGTAGGAGACAGATACTGGAATAAAGTGTGCTGATTTGGTCAGTCTATCAACAATGACCCAAATAGCATCAAATTTTCTCCGAGTCAAAGGAAGTCCGGTAACGAAGTCCATAGTGATTCGCTCCCATTTCCACTCGGGAATTTCAATCCTCTGGAATACACCACCAGGTCTCTCTGGTGCTCATATTTCACCTGCTGACAATTTAGACACCGAGCGACATACGCAACGATATCTTTCTTCATTCTGCGCCACCAATAGTGTTGCCGTAAGTCCTGGAACATCTTCGCGGCGCCTGGGTGAATAGAATACCGTGAACTGTGGGCCTATGCTAAGATCAACTCTCGAATCCCTTCGACATTGGGCACACAAACTCGACCCTGCAATTTCAATACCCCATCATCATCTAGGTTTACCTGTGTGGCACCTCCCCGCTGTACTGTATCTCTCAACTCACGCAAATGAGGATCATCAAATTGCCTCTCACGGATACGCTCTAATAAAGAAGAACGAGCGACCGTGCGGGCTAACACCCTGCTAGGCTCAGAAATGTCTAATCTCACGAACCGGTTGGCTAAGGCCTGGACATCTAGAGCTAATGGTCTCCGATTGACCGGAATATATGCAAGACTACCCATGCTGGCATACTTTCTACTCAATGCATCGGCCACCACATTGGCCTTACCTGGGTGATATAAGATAGTAACATCATAGTCTTTTAGCAACTCTAACCATCTCCGCTGTCGTAGATTCAACTCCTTTTGCTTGAACAAGTACTGTAGGCTTTTGTGATCGGTGTACACCTCACATGTCACACCATATAGATAATGCCTCCAGATCTTTAAGGCATGAACCACTGCTGCTAATTCAAGATCATGAACTGGATAATTCTTCTCATGTATCTTTAACTGCCTCGAAGCATAAGCGATAACCTTACCATCCTGCATCAATACCGCTCCAAGCCCTGTATGAGATGCGTCACAATAAACCGTATAAGGCCTTGTACCTGTAGGTAGTATCAACACTGGTGCGGTGGTCAAGGCTGTCTTGAGCTTCTGAAAGCTCGCCTCACACTCCTCTGACCACTGGAACTGGTCACCCTTCTGGGTCAACCTGGTCATCGGGGATGCAATGAAGAAAACCCCTCTACGAATCGACGGTAGTAACCTGCTAATCCCAAGAAACTCCTGGATCTCAGTCACTGAAGCTGGTCGAGGCCAATTCTGGACTGCCTCAATCTTCTTTGGGTCTACCTGAATACCTTCCACCGATACAATGTGACCCGGAAATGCTACCGAACTCAGCCAGAACTCACATTTAGAAAATTTGGCATATAGCTGGTTATCTTTCAGAGTCTGAAGAACCATTCTGAGGTGCTGCTCGTGCTCTTCCTGGCTGCGGGAGTATACCAGGATGTCATCTATAAAGACTATCACGAATAGATCTAAGTAAGGCATGAACACCCGATTCATTAACTCCATGAATGTCGCTGGGGCATTGGTCAACCCGAAGGACATGACCAAGAACTCATAATGCCCATATCTAGAGCGAAAGGTCGTCTTAGGAATGTCAGCCGCCCTGATCTTCAGCTGATGGTAGCCTGACCTCAAGTCTATCTTAGAAAATACCCTCGCTCCCTGGAGCAGGTCAAACAAATCATCAATCCTCGGCAGTGGATATTTATTTTTGATAGTCACCTTGTTTAACTGCCGGTAATCAATACACATCCGCATCGAGCCATCCTTCTTCTTTACAAATAACACAGGTGCTCCTCAGGGGGAAACACTGGGCCTGATAAAGCCCTTCTCAAGAAGGTCCTGCAACTGATCTTTCAACTCTTTTAGTTCCGGCGGGGCCATACGATAGGGTGGAATAGAGATGGGCTGAGTGCCCGGTGCCAGATCAATACATAAATCAATATCCCTGTCGGGTGGCATGCCCGGCAGGTCTGAAGGAAAACCTCCGGAAACTCCCGTGCAATAGGGACCGACTCAATGGAAGGAACTTCTGCGCTGGAATCACGAACATAAGCCAGATAAGCTAGACACCCCTTCTCGACCATACGTCGAGCCTTAACATAAGAAATAACAGTGCGAACGGAGTGGCTTGAGGTACCTTTCCACTCAAGTCGGGGTGATTCTAGCAAGGCTAAGGTGACAGTCTTAGCATGACAATCAAGAATAGCATGGTATGGGGACAACCAGTCCATCCCCAATATGACATCAAAATCTACCATATCCAAGAGCAACGGATCAACACGGGTCTCAAGACCCCCAAATATAACTACGCACGAACGATGCACCCGATCGACTACAATAGAGTCACCCACTGGTGTAGCCACATAAACTGGAATATCCAGAGCATAGGCGGGCACGACCAAATACGGTGCGAAGTAGGAAGACACATAGGAATATGTAGATCCCGGGTCAAATAATACTGAAGCACCTCTGCCACACACAAGAATAGTACCTGTAATCACGGCATCTGATGCCTCTGCCTCTGGCCTGGCCGGTAAAGCATAGAATCGGGGATCTGCACCTCCCCTCTGAGCTGCGTCTCTAGGACGACCATCAACTGGCTGACCTCTACCTCTCCGCTGGACGGTCTCCACCTCTACGGTCTCGACCTCCACCTCTATAATCTCTACCCCCGCCTCCGGCTGGCTGGGCAGGCTGAGGGTCAGCTGGGGCCTGAATCATAGGACGAGGACCTCGCTGCTGAGAGTTGCCCACTGCTAGAGGGCAATTCCTGATAAAATGACCTGGGTCACCATAACCGTAGCAACTCTTAGACTGATAGGGCTGCTGGCCCTGACGACCTGAATGGCCTCCACGAACACTCTGAAGAGGCCGAGCATTAATAGGAGACTGGTCTGAATAATGCCCCCGAGAACCACGATCACCTGATCCACCCTGTGAAGCCTGAAGGGCGGAATGAAAAGGCCTGGAGGACTGGCCTCTATCAAAGGATTCTCTGCTACCAGAGGAAGAAGCACCAAACCTACCTGAATGACGAGGCCTCTTATCCGAAGAATAACCGCCTCCCCTAGCAAGAGCCATCTCAACTCTGCGTGCTGCATTGGCTGCCTCCTGAAATGATATGTCACTCCCCACGCCCATAGCCATCTGGAGTCTAATCGGCTGATTAAGCCCATCTATAAATCCGCGGACCCTCTCCCGCTCCGTGGGAAGTATCACCACTGCATGACGAGCCAAGTCGATAAATCTCGTCTCATACTGTGTAACTGTCATAGTGCCCTGATGGAGGCGCTCAAACTGCCTCCGAAGTAAATCCCGCTGAGTAGCAGGGAGAAACTTCTCCATAAATAGTTCCGCAAACTGGTCCCATGATAGAGCTGGGGACCCTGCTGGTCGAGTCAGGCAATAATCTCTCCACCAAGTCTTGGCGGATCCTGCAAGTCTGAAGGTACATAAATCAACTCCGTTTGTCTCCACGATCCCCATAGTCTTGAGAATCTCATGGCAACTGAATAAAAAGTCCTGAGGATCCTCTGATGCGGCTCCACTGAATGTAGTGGTAAATAGCTTGGAGAACCGATCAAGCCTCCATAACGAATCAGAAGTCATGGCCGCTCCATCACCTGCATGAGCTGTGGTACCTGACTGAGTGGCCACAGCTGGCTGAATTACTGGTGCCTGAGGCTGAGGAGCTACCGGCTCCGGAGTATGAGCAATAGGAGTCTGGGCCCCTCCTCCAGCCTGAGAAGTGGCTGGGGCAACTGATAATAAACCCGCTCTGGCAATGCTGTCCATGAATCCCGCTATTCTGACCAAGGCATCCCGGAGATCCGGGGTAAATAAAGCCTCTCCTGGGACCTGAGCTGGGCCCACTGGAGCCGCTGGAACCGGAACCTCCTCGTCAATCTCAATATGAGGCTCCACCTCTGGAGTAGCTGCCTGGGGCTGAGCTCTACCCCTACCACGGCCTCTGATACGGCCTTGGCCCCCGCCCCTCACGGGAGCTGCCTGGGGCTCGGGCTGCTGGTCAGCGGACGAAGAAGCGCGTGTCCTCACCATCTGCCAAAGGACAGAATAGAAATTCAATCAGTATTTGAGGAACAAGTCGCACGACAAGAAAGAACAAATGAGAGACTCTTTCCTAACTCAATAGACTCTGGAGGACAAGTACAGACGTCTCCGTACCTATCTCTCAAACTCTACTAAGCTTGTTCGTGAGTGGTGAGACCTATGTAACCTAGGGCTTTGATACCAACTTGTCACGACCCGGATTTTCCCCCAATATCGGGATCGTGATGGCGCCTACTCGTGGTAGCTAGGCAAGCCACTGTATTCATACTATCCTGTTTTTAACACAATTTTAATTAAATAAATGCGGAATACTTTATCGAAATGGAAATAACAAATCACAAGGTAAAAATCATACTGAAATCCTCTACCCAAGACTTGGAGTCACCAACTCACAAACTACTATGGAATACTACACATAAAAGTCTGAAAGAAATATAACATAATTCTGTTTGTCTCGGAACAATGAGACTACAACTATTAACATAAATAAAGAAAGAGACGCCGGGCCTGCGGACGTCTGCAAGCTACCTCGGTCTCAAATGTGATCAACTCCCATGCAATCTATTTACTCCTGCTGCTGCTCCTGATCGTAACCTGGACCTGTGCAAAAACGCACAGAAGTGTAGCATCAGCACAACCGACCCCATGTGCTGGTAAGTGCCTGGCCTATCCCGGCGAAGTAGTGACAAGCCTAGGACCAGACACCCACATAAACATGTGCAATTCAATATATATATATGTGTACCACAAAATAACAAGAAATAATCAAGTATTAACACAATAAGGAATATCTTAAAGAATTCAACAATTAACCACAGTTAATAATTTCACAAGGAAAAACAAAGTGTAATGTAAACACAAGTAATATCAATTCAAGAAATAGCAAACAGTTGCACGGCATCACCCTTCGTGCTTTTACTCTCATCCTCACATCCATAGTACGGCATGATCCTTCGTACATGGTTCAATAATAGGGCACGGCATGATCCTTCGTGCATAATCAATAAATAAACATGGCACGGCATTAACCTTCGTGCATAAATAAATAAACATGGCACTGGCATCACCCTTCGTGCATTATCACTCTTCCTCACCCAAATAACAATCAAATAAGTTCACAAGGAAAACAAGGTATAATGGAAACACAAGTAATATCAAGTCAAGGAATGGCAAATAGTTGCACGGCATCACCCAAATAAAATATAATGGAAAAACAAGTAATATCAATTCAAGAAATAGCAAGAAATTGCACGGCATCACCCTTCGTGCTTTTACTCTCATCCTCACCGGATAGACAAATAAAGTACACGGCATCACCCTTCGTGCTTTTACTCTCATCCTCACATCCATAGTACGGCATGATCCTTCGTACATGGTTCAATAACAGGGCACGGCATGATCCTTCGTGCATAATCAATAAATAAACATGGCACGGCATTAACCTTCGTGCATAAATAAATAAACATGGTACGGCATCACCCTTCGTGCATTATCACTCTTCCTCACCCAAATAACAATCACAGTTAAGGGCAAAGAAGGAAATAGTAATTCATAAACCGTCCCATCAAGGGCAATCAATGTTTATCTTCACAACAAGTCCCAATAAGGGAGAACAATAACAATTCATCTGTAATATATCTCAAAATAATTATTTTCCAACGACTCACGGTCATACTAGACGCCAATGTATGGATGCTCGTCACCACAGCCCATACACCGCACTCGATCACATAACACATAACACATAATCCTATTCCCTCAAGCTAGGATAGAACAAACACTTACCTCGAATGCTTATGAACAATTCACTCCGTGAAAATGTCTTTTCTTTCAATTTGGCTCCAATCCAACCGTATCTATACACAATTGATTTAATATCATCAATTCTACTCAACAAACTAATTCTTAATACCAAATACCACTTTTACAACATTCTGCCATGAATAGTAAATTTCGACCCCGGGCCCACATGGTCGGAATTCGGGGTTAGGACCAAAATTCGGTTACCCATTCCCCCACGAGTTCATATATATAATTTGTTTCAAAATCGGACCTCAATTCGAGGTCCAATTCCCCAATTTATGAAAAACCCTATTTTCTAACAAAAACAAGAATTTTACCATGAAAATCTTTGATTTCTTATGAAAAACATGTTTAATGATGTTAGGAATTGAAAGAATTAAGTAAAAAGTGACTTACAATCGTTTTGATGAAGAAGAAATCCTTGAAGAATCGCAAATGGGTGTTTTGGTTTTTGTAAAATGTGAAGAAATGACTGAAATTCGTGTTTTTCAAGTCTCTGTGTTCGCATTTGCGAACATGGGTTCGCAATTGCGAACCCCGACCAATTTCTGGAGTTTGAAAAATAAGTTAAGGGTGGGAAGTTCGCATTTGCGAACTTTTCTTCGCATTTGCGAAGCCAAGGCAAAATTGGGAAGTTCGCATTTGCGAACTATTGTTCGCAATTGCGAACACAAGCTAAATATGGGGAGGTTCGCATTTGCGAACTATTGTTCGCATTTGCGAACCCAGGCAGAATAGTGGCGAGTTCGCATTTGCGAACTATAGTTCGCATTTGCGAACACAGGCACAATAGGGGGGAGTTCGCATTTGCGAACTATTGTTCGCATTTGCGAACTCTGCAGAATAGTGGGGAGTTCGCATTTGCGAACTATTGTTCGCATTTGCGAACTCTGCAGACCAGTTGCAGACAGCAACTTCTAACATGAAAAATTGATCTCGTGGCCTATCCAAAGTTCACCCGAGCCCTCGGGGCTCCAAACCAAATATGCACATAACCTCAAAAATACATTATGAACTTGTTCGTGCGATCACATCGCCAATATCACCTCGTTTTCATCAAATCAAGCCTCAAATGCATGATTTTCATACCTTTAGTTTTCAAAACTTTCAAACTTGGGACTCAAGGTCCAAAACATCTCAAACGACATCCAAATGTCACCAAACTTTACAGAAATCACATATATAATATTTAAGACTTGTACGGGCGTCGGAACCAAAATACGAGCCTGATACCAAGGTCAATTAATTTATTTCCTTTAATAATTGCATCAAAAACAATTTCACATAAAAATTCATAACTTGGGCTCTAGGCCTCAGAATTCGACTCCGGACGCATGTCCAAGTCCCATATTTTCCTACGGACCTCTCGGGACCATTCAATCTCGGTCCGGATCCGTTTACCAAAAATGTTGACCGAAGTCAACCATATCAATATTAATATCATTTTTATCCAAATTTCTCATAGAATTCATATTTTCTATCACAAAATCTTTCCGGCTACATGCTCGGATCGTGCACGTAAATCGAGGCAACATAGAATAAGGTTTTCAAGGCCTCGGAAGCTCGAAATGATTAATTAAATAAGTGATGACCCTTTGGGTCGTCACAGCTACGTACCGGTGACCCGCGGGGTCAATCGGCTTTGTAACTTATCCGGCTTCTTTTTCTTATTTTTGGTATTGACACTAACAGAAAGGGGAGTCTCAACCAGTAAGCACATCCCCGGAGATAAGAAGAGAAGGGTTTTCGGCATAGTTTTATATATACAGTTCACGCAATATCAAAGCGGTAAACATGTAGCACATTAATCAAACATATAATAAAATCAGATATAGACAAAAACAACAATTTAACAGAGCTCGAATTCTTAAACCCTGAACCGAAGTTCTGGGTTAGCATATCCCCAGCAGAGTCGCCAGAGCTGTCACACCTCCTTTTTCCGCAAACCCGAACGTAAACGTAAATGTGCCATTGTTTACTACTACACCTCGGGAAGAGATATAATAATAATCAGGGAAGGAGTTTTTCCACTTAAAGGACAAGTCGGAACGGGATCAATTTATTTAATTTTTTAGAGTCGCCACTTGGAAAAATGATGGTGTCCCAAGTCACCGGTTTAATCCCGAACCGAGGAAATTTATGACTCTGTAATACAGTCTGCGAAACTAGAAACCTGGATAAGGAATTCTGTTAACCCGGGAGAAGGTGTTAGGTGTAAACACGTGATTTTTGACCCTCCCCGAGATTTTCTATATTTCTAGCGTAAAATATTTAGTTTAGTTTTAATATAGCTATTTTAGTTAAATTTGACTCTTTTACTTTATTTTTACCTCAAAATGGAAAAATAACAAAAATATAGTTTTATTAATGTTTCGTAGTCATTTTAAACTTGAAAAATGCAAAAATAGTACTTTATATTTTTATCTTTTTATTAAAAACGAAAATTACAAAAATAATTTTTATTAATATTTTGTAGTCATTTTAAACTTGAAAAAAATAGTTTTATTTTAATTATGAGTATTATAGTTATTTTGATTACCTAGGATTAATTAAATAACACCATTATCGGTTCCGGGCGAAGAATAATATTTGGGTTCAAACTACCCGGTTTTATAATTTTCGGACATAGCCCGTAATAACCCGACACTACACTAAGGGGGGGGGCTCACATGAAGGGGGGGAATGCACATGCACCCACACTACAAAACACATGCACACACACTACAAAACACATGCACACACACTACAAAACACATGCACACACACTACAAAACACATGCACACATGACATGGAGGAAAATGCATAATGCACACACATGCACACATGCACACTACTTGAAAAATTAAAAAAAAAAGCAAGGAGGGCAGCATATGGGACGGTTAAGAAGAAGAAAGAAGAGAGGATCTCTTCTTGATAAATAAGGGAGCAATCGGGTGGTAGAGGGAAAAAAACAAAAGATTGGAAAACAAGAAAACAAAAAGAAGAAAAAGAGAGAAAGCTCTCTGGACGGCAAGTGATTGAGAAACATAAAAAAGGAAGAAAAAAGAGATTGGAGAAAACGTGAAAGAAAGAAGAGAGAAAGGCACGGTGAGAAAGAAGAGAAGGAGAGGCACGGTGAGAAAGAAGAGAAGGAGAGGCACGGTGAGAAAAAAGAAAACGAAAGGCACGGCAGAGAGAAAAACGAAACAGTAAGAGGTAACGAAAAGAAACCACCAGCTCCCTCCGTTGTTGTTCGTCGTCCGACGAGGTATAACTTCAGTCGAGGTCGCCGTTTGGTTCGAGTTCTGTCCGGAGAGGTCGAAGTTTGAGGTCGTCATAAAAGGTTCGTTTTCTTATTGTGTACGTTGAAAATATGCAGAAATAAAGGTGTTGTTCTTTTCCGATATTGTTCTTCTCGCTAATATTTTGGATCGTTTCGTATTTGATTTACTTTCGTATGGTTCCGACTATTTTTGTAAATATATGATTTTGTTGAACATGCAATGTCGAAGTTAGCTAATGAAAATGACTAATCCTTCATATGCTCGCCAACTAGTTATGCTTCCATTGTTTATGTAATTGTTCACCATAGTCTTGAATTTGCTCACTTAGTTAGCTACTCGTATGTTTACTCGAATTGATTATAGTTGAGCACGATGTTGTCACATTATGGAAACTGGTTCATTATTCTTTAACTGAACGATGTAATTAGATTAAAGGAATCGGGGGTGCATTTCATGTGACCCGACTCCAATTTTGAACAAGGTTAAATAAAGCGTGTCGTGAACCACAAGTGCATTTCATGTAGTGTGGCTCGCAACATGTTTTAAATAATCTTGAATTAACTCTCAAATAAATATAGCGGAATGTAGTTTGCTTTTAAATTAGAATTAGAGTTATGCCTCGCCTAACAAAATTGTACAAATCGCGGGGCCCTCATAAATGTATATGTAAAATATTTAGATTTCGAGATGTGCCGTTTCTTAGCGAATTTCCTGGCCTTCTCAAAAATGTAAATAAGTAATCGCTCTAGGCGCGTATTTTAATAATTTTACCTTCTTAAATACGGGCGTGCATTTCATGCGGCCCAAATCCAAATCCCAAAATGTTGAATAAGAATGTGTCGAGGATCCGGGTGCATTTCATGTGACGTGATTCGAAACATATTTTTAGGCAACATTCTCTTTCGTAAATAATAATAATAATAAAAGCGGTAAAGGGATATTAATTTGCATTAAGTATATAATTGTAAAAATCAGATAAATAAGCCGAATATGACAGTTAAGCGACCGTGCTAGAACCACGGAATTCGGGAATGCCTAATACCTTCTCCCGGGTTAACAGAATTCCTTATCCGGATTTCTGGTTCGCGGACTGTTAAACAGAGTCATTCTCTTCCTCGATTCGGGATTTAACCGGTGACTTGGGACACCATAAATCTCCCAAGTGGCGACTCTGAAATAATTAAATAAATCCCGTCTCGATTGTCCTTTAATTGGAAAAACTCTTTGCATCCCTCGCGGGTGCGTAAAAAAGAGGTGTGACAGCTCTGGCGACTCTGCTGGGGATATTTAAACCCAGAACCACTGGTTCAGGGTTTTAGAATTCGAGCTTGGAATAATTGTTGTATTTGGCTTATTTATTATCTGATTTTATTATATGTTTGTATTAATGTGCAAAATGATATTTTTATCGCTTTGATATTTTTTGGACTGTACATATAAATTGTGCCGAAGCCAATCTCCTCTCTGAGTCTTCTAAATCATGAAGAAGGGTGCACTTCGTGGGACTTCTTTTCTGTATAGTGTCTAATTTCCACCTTAGAACGAGGTTTGGATAAGTTGCAAAACCGGTGAAGCTTCTGTATTCCCGGGTTGCTGCCTCCTCCTCGGCTCGAGTTGTCCGCTCGGGTAAGCCAGGTCTAGAACAATAAACCCATGTTTTTAAACCTAGAATAACGAAGCTTCATGCCGGATCCCTAGTAGGAACGTTTATTTGCATCATGTTGCATTTGACTTAGGGACTCAACACAGGGGTTGGGTCCGTCTAGGGACAGGTGACCTGAAATGAAAAGACCATCCCGCTGCATCCTGTTTGTTTTATGTATATATTTGCTTCAGACTTGCAGGCTAACCGTTTTTTTTTATATTGAGGAAAATGAAGAAAAAAAAAAATAGTCTCAGAATAGTTTTTTTACTTACTTAAAAAGAAAAAAACGTTTGTTGTAAAATAAAAAATATGTGATTTCAAAATAGTTTGTTTTTTTTTACTAAAAAAAAAAAAAGAAAAAAAAATTTTTTTTTTTAAACTTAAAAAAAAAATGTGTGAGAAAAAATAATAAATAGTTTGTTTCCTTTAAAGATGTAGTTTGTTTTGACCGAACTACGCTGGTTTGATTCTCCCCATTAGGTGGGATACGTAGGCAACCCTCATCGGGTCCAACCACACCTTTCAAAAAATCAAAAAAAAAAAAATTGTGTGTTTAATTTTTTCAATAAAATCAAAGTGATGCCGTTTTTGCAAATAGCCGAATGTTCCGAAAGGACGCCGAAAGGCTATTTTTTGCAAAAACAGCCACTTTGAATCATTTTTCATAATTTGCGGGCACAGCCTTGAAATATTCCTTGTGGAAATGTTGCAAGGCCATAGCCGCAAAATCAAGTTCGGGTTCACACCCCGTTTGCAAAATAAAAAAAAAAATAAAAAAAAAAATTTCAAAGTTTTATCTTTCTTAAATAAATTTTGCAAAAAATAGCCATTTTGTCAAATAAGCCATTATGTGGCCAATTTTGTAGAAATAGTCATAAGTGACACCAAAAATATTCTTATTCTTGTAGAAATCTCCTACACAAGTTTGTAGTTGGAGTCGGCTTGTACAATTTTTATTCAAAAAATAATAATCAAATAAACATCTCTTTATTTCTTGCATTAATTTGCAAGAACTACGCTCGGTCTGATTCATGCGGGGTCATGATACGTAGGCAATCTCCATAAGATTCGACCACAACTGTATATGTATATATATGAAAAAAAAATGAAAAAAAAAATGAAAAAAAAAATGAAAAAAAAAAGAGAAAAAAAAAGAAAAAAAAAAGAAAAAGAAAAAGAAGTAAGCAAAAAATATGGATAAGGACTGACTGAGTCCATTTCTACCATATTTTATTTTGAATTGTTGAGAATTGAGGTGGTTGGTTTGTGGTGGACCGGAAGCAGAAGGTCCAGGAAAACCTGATTATGATCCAAGATAGTGACACCAAGAATATCGCATAGAGTCCTTTACCTGCACGCCATGATGGACGCTTTGTGGGGATGTATTGACTAAAGCTGAAAATGTTGAAGCTCAGTGGCCAAAATATCGTGCTTGGTAATCGGGAAGACTCTCCATTCCTTGGTCAACCAGAATGGAGTTTTTGGTGGCTTATTTTGTTGTCATTTCTGTCGTCCAGATTATTTTAGGGTTGTAATCAGGATATTGTCATGTAACTCAAACCCTTTTGTCGTTCTATTTTGTCCAGTTTTCTATTGGTCGTAATACCTCATTTAGTATTGTGTAGGTCTGTTCCAAGGGTGTGCCCCAGTTTATTGTGTTTGTTTTGTCGTATTAATTCTAGTTCGTCTAATGCAACTCTCTTGTTTTCCATGATTTCGAGTCATTTTTCTTTGATTTAAGTCTTTCTTCTTTATAGTCATTTTTATGTCAACACTAGTGACATGACATGCACGCATAATTGTGGCCTAATCTTAAAAGTTAATCATGAAGGAATTGGAAGATAATCATGGCATTTTAAAAGAAATAATGATTTGAGGTTATTTGGAACCCGAGTCACGTGAAATTTGGGGCGGGTAAAATACAAAGAAAGCCTTAAGGGCAAAATGGCCATGCTGACATGGGGTTCGCTCGTGATACTGAAATGAAAGTGTCATCCAGCAATACTTTAAAATGACAGATGAAAAGGCGAATGGACGATATGGTTATCAATCAAGGCACAAACAGAAGATGTCGTGAATATGTTGTTTGAACTTGGCATGTTTTGAAAATTGGAATGACGAAGGCATTTTGTTCTGCTATCCAAACACTTTATCCATCGTCAACCCTTTGAGCTTTATTTTAAAATCTTTCATACCCCTCCTTCGGAATTAGTTGCAAAGACTAGAAACACAGGTTTGAAAGACAAGAGAAAAAGGGATAAAGAAAAAGAAAAAAAAACAACAAAAAGAGATAAAGAAAAGAAAAGAAAAGAAAAAGAAAAATGAACGAAAAAGAGCAACTTGAAAAAAAGGAATTGGGAACTACGTTTGACCTGATTCCTTAAAGAGGATACGTAGGCGCTTCACAGCTCGGTCATAGTGTAAATAAAGAAATAAAAATCCCCAAGTAAAAAATTGGGGCAAAGAAAAATTGTGTTTATTGTAAATAAATTTAGGTCCGAAGGTTGTAAATTTTGAACCCAAAATTGATTTTGTTTTGAGCCTTCAATACCATTTCTTTCTAACCCCGTCCAAATCCCACATTACGGTCCAGAAAGACCTTCTGATCAGTCTTCAAAAAATGCCACGTCAGGCGAGTGAGAGAGTCCTATCAGAATATAACACGCTGATCCTCAACAGAAAAAGACTCTGATCCCCATCAGAAAGGAAACACGAGAGAGTCTTAGCAGTGACACCCCAGCCCCCAGCTAAAAGTTATACAAATGAGAGAGTCTTACCGGTGAAAACCTTCACAGGCACCATAAGGCGACGAAAGCTGAGAGAAAATCAAAATGAGAGAGGCTTGAAAATGAAAACCCTTCGGGCACTACAAGTCGAATAAAGGTGATAATCAGATGGAAATCACGAGACAAAAATCGTGAAAGGAAATTAACGACGGAGCATAGGCCATATGTGCATGTCATGACCAGTAGAGTTGGTATCCGCGTTTGATAAGTTTTATAGTTGTTTCTGGTTGGAGAGTCAGTCCTCCCTTGTCTTCTATTTGTTGTTTCTTCTTATCTTTCTCCTTTTGTCAAAATTCTCCATCAAAGTCGGTCTAGTCAAAACATAGTGAGAAATGACTTCAAAACTTGCCACCAACTTTCCAATTATTATGCAAGGCAAGGAAATGCCATTGACGGCAGAGAAGTACGGTGCAAAGAAGATTATTAAACTGGGGCAGAAAATTTTCTTTTCAGTTTGAAAATTTTCTGGAAGTCAATACCCACTTGGGGAAGAAGGAAAGTCTTAAGAGAAATGGTCTTCGAACCGGTGTCATCCTCAACAGCCTTCAAGAAGAATGAAACACCAATTTTGAGGAGATCAGTATCCCCCATCAATGCTATCTTCAGCAAGTTCCGAGGTGGTCGGACAACACAGAGTGGTAAAGGAAGAAAGGAAAGCCCATCTTCAACAAAATAACCCCCAACAAGTTGAGAAGCACAGAATGGAGAAGGGATAAATGGAAAAACCCATCCCCAGCAGGAATATCATCTCCAACAAATGAAATCATTCCCCAACAAGTTTTGGGAACCCCGAGCGAGGGAAAGGAGAAAAGGAAAAACCACCCCACATGAGCGGCACAACCGCTCACAATGTTTTGAACTAACAAATTTTCTTTGATTTGAAAAAGGGAAAGAAAGTGCTATTGATAGCAGAAAATCATGCCACAAGGAAGAACACCAATACTGGGGCAGAAAATTTTCTGCCGTTGTTGAAAATTTTCTCGGAGAAACGAGGAAGGCAATTCAAAATGACGTGTCAGGTTTGTCCACCTTCAAATAGGATGTTTCAGGTTAGTCCACCTTCGAACAGGACGTCTCGGGTTTGTTCACTTTCATACATTGATACAATGGGAGTATTCGCCCTCGAACAGGATACAATGGGAGTATTCGCCCTCGAATAGGATACAATGGGAGTGTTCGCCCTCGAATAGGATACAATGGGAGTGTTCGCCCTCGAACAGGATACAATGGGAGTATTCGCCCTCGAACAGGATACAATGGGAGTATTCGCCCTCGAAGAGGATACAATGGGAGTATTCGCCCTCGAACAGGATACAATGGGAGTATTCGCCCTCGAATAGGATACAATGGGAGTATTCGCCCTCGAATAGGATACAATGGGAGTATTCGCCCTCGAATAGAATACAATGGGAGTATTCGCCCTCGAATAGGATACAATGGGAGTATTCGCCCTCGAATAGGATACAATGGGAGTATTCGCCCTCGAATAGGATACAATGGGAGTATTCGCCCTCGAATAGGATACAATGGGAGTATTCGCCCTCGAATAGGATACAATGGGAGTATTCGCCCTCGAACAGGATACAATGGGAGTATTCGCCCTCGAACAGGATACAATGGGAGTATTCGCCCTCGAATAGGATACAGAGGGGCCATCCACCCTCGAATAGGATATTTTATGTATGTTTTATCTTACATCGTCCTATGCATATTTTGTAAATTATTTCCAGCATGCATTTTAAATTCAAAAATTGCTACTAAAAGCAGGCGCCTACCTGTATAACAAAAGGCAAGTCTTCAGTCTTTACATTGCAGGTCTTGAAAGCAGAGGGTTACAACAAGAGATCCCAACGCAAATTCAAGCGCATGAGTCAAAGGAAATGAGGGGTGAAGGAAACAAAAGATACTTCCTCAGCAGCATCATCCCCAGCAGGTGAGTAAACAGTTCCAAAGATATCCCCAGCAGCCGAAAGAAAAGTAATACGACCCAGGGGGAAAGCAATTCTAAGACAAGATAATTCAGAAGAAAAGGTGGCCCAAGAGGCAATGCAGGAAGAAAAAAACGGTACAAAAGGCAAAAGAAGGTGATCATGGATAGGATGAAATTAGTGAGTTGTAGTTGAAGTCAGGGAGCCCGCCTGGAGAATGGAGTGGCGATTTAGTTTTGAAGTTGTAGTTGAAGTCAGGGAGCCCGCCTGAAGAATGGAGTGGCGATTTATTTTGAAGTTGTAATTGAAGTCAGGGAGCCCGCCTGAAGAATGGAGTGGCGATTTAGTTCTGAAGTTGTAGTTGAAGTCAGGAAGCCCGCCTGAAGAATGGAGTGGCGATTTAGTTCTGAAGTTGTAGTTGAAGTCAGGGAGCCCGCCTGAAGAAGGGAATGGCGATTTATTGAGAAGTTGTAGTTGAAGTAAGGGAGCCCACCTGGAGAATGGAGTGGCGATTTATTTTGAAGTTGTAATTGAAGTCAGGGAGCCCGCCTGAAGAATGGAGTGGCGATTTATTTTGAAGTTGTAGTTGAAGTCAGGGAGCCCGCCTGAAGAATGGAGCGGCGATTTATTTTGAAGTTGGTTAAGGAAAGCGGCAGAGTGTAACGGAAATCCCCAGCATGAATCAGAAGGAAGGCAAAAAAAAAAAAAAAAAAAAAAAAAAAAAGGAGGCATGAAGCCAATCCAAAGTGCAAAAGTTGATGAAAGATGTGGTGTGCTCAAGACATGGCCGAGGTCACAAGCACAACATACCTGGTCTTGATCCGAAAAGCAGCACCTGCAACTAGCAAGTATCAAGGTTCAAATTTAGAGTCCGCATGAAGCACCAACCAATACTCAAGATCAAGCTTCAGAAGACTTATAGATAGGAATCTTGTAACTAGTGGCTGATAGGCTTAGTTAGTCTTTCTCATGTTTTGATTTTTGATGTAATAGCAGGACCACGGACCGGAACTTCGACGGACCGGAACTTCGATGGGACGGAACCTCGACGGAACGACACCTCGACTGGCTCTCCACCTCGGTTACCCCTTCCTCACTCACTTTCGAACTACACGTGGCCCGATTCCTTTATAGCCAAGGATATGTAGGCAGCTCAGATACAAGGGCTCGGTCACATTCCTCTTCTTTTAGTTTAGTCCCTCCCAATAAGGGTCAGGTCAAAAACACTTGTTTAGTCGTTCTTTGTCTGAAAACTCTTTGTGTTTTCAGTCAAAGAGGGGCAGCTGTAAACACGTGATTTTTGACCCTCCCCGAGATTTTCTATATTTCTAGCGTAAAATATTTAGTTTAGTTTTAATATAGCTATTTTAGTTAAATTTGACTCTTTTACTTTATTTTTACCTCAAAATGGAAAAATAACAAAAATATAGTTTTATTAATGTTTCGTAGTCATTTTAAACTTGAAAAATGCAAAAATAGTACTTTATATTTTTATCTTTTTATTAAAAACGAAAATTACAAAAATAATTTTTATTAATATTTTGTAGTCATTTTAAACTTGAAAAAAATAGTTTTATTTTAATTATGAGTATTATAGTTATTTTGATTACCTAGGATTAATTAAATAACACCATTATCGGTTCCGGGCGAAGAATAATATTTGGGTTCAAACTACCCGGTTTTATAATTTTCGGACATAGCCCGTAATAACCCGACACTACACTAAGGGGGGGGGCTCACATGAAGGGGGGGAATGCACATGCACCCACACTACAAAACACATGCACACACACTACAAAACACATGCACACACACTACAAAACACATGCACACACACTACAAAACACATGCACACATGACATGGAGGAAAATGCATAATGCACACACATGCACACATGCACACTACTTGAAAAATTAAAAAAAAAAAGCAAGGAGGGCAGCATATGGGACGGTTAAGAAGAAGAAAGAAGAGAGGATCTCTTCTTGATAAATAAGGGAGCAATCGGGTGGTAGAGGGAAAAAAACAAAAGATTGGAAAACAAGAAAACAAAAAGAAGAAAAAGAGAGAAAGCTCTCTGGACGGCAAGTGATTGAGAAACATAAAAAAGGAAGAAAAAAGAGATTGGAGAAAACGTGAAAGAAAGAAGAGAGAAAGGCACGGTGAGAAAGAAGAGAAGGAGAGGCACGGTGAGAAAGAAGAGAAGGAGAGGCACGGTGAGAAAGAAGAGAAGGAGAGGCACGGTGAGAAAAAAGAAAACGAAAGGCACGGCAGAGAGAAAAACGAAACAGTAAGAGGTAACGAAAAGAAACCACCAGCTCCCTCCGTCGTTGTTCGTCGTCCGACGAGGTATAACTTCAGTCGAGGTCGCCGTTTGGTTCGAGTTCTGTCCGGAGAGGTCGAAGTTTGAGGTCGTCATAAAAGGTTCGTTTTCTTATTGTGTACGTTGAAAATATGCAGAAATAAAGGTGTTGTTCTTTTCCGATATTGTTCTTCTCGCTAATATTTTGGATCATTTCGTATTTGATTTACTTTCGTATGGTTCCGACTATTTTTGTAAATATATGATTTTGTTGAACATGCAATGTCGAAGTTAGCTAATGAAAATGACTAATCCTTCATATGCTCGCCAACTAGTTATGCTTCCATTGTTTATGTAATTGTTCACCATAGTCTTGAATTTGCTCACTTAGTTAGCTACTCGTATGTTTACTCGAATTGATTATAGTTGAGCACGATGTTGTCACATTATGGAAACTGGTTCATTATTCTTTAACTGAACGATGTAATTAGATTAAAGGAATCGGGGTGCATTTCATGTGACCCGACTCCAATTTTGAACAAGGTTAAATAAAGCGTGTCGTGAACCACAAGTGCATTTCATGTAGTGTGGCTCGCAACATGTTTTAAATAATCTTGAATTAACTCTCAAATAAATATAGCGGAATGTAGTTTGCTTTTAAATTAGAATTAGAGTTATGCCTCGCCTAACAAAATTGTACAAATCGCGGGGCCCTCATAAATGTATATGTAAAATATTTAGATTTCGAGATGTGCCGTTTCTTAGCGAATTTCCGGCCTTCTCAAAAATGTAAATAAGTAATCGCTCTAGGCGCGTATTTTAATAATTTTACCTTCTTAAATACGGGCGTGCATTTCATGCGGCCCAAATCCAAATCCCAAAATGTTGAATAAGAATGTGTCGAGGATCCGGGTGCATTTCATGTGACGTGATTCGAAACATATTTTTAGGCAACATTCTCTTTCGTAAATAATAATAATAATAAAAGCGGTAAAGGGATATTAATTTGCATTAAGTATATAACTGTAAAAATCAGATAAATAAGCCGAATATGACAGTTAAGCGACCGTGCTAGAACCACGGAATTCGGGAATGCCTAATACCTTCTCCCGGGTTAACAGAATTCCTTATCCGGATTTCTGGTTCGCGGACTGTTAAACAGAGTCATTCTCTTCCTCGATTCGGGATTTAACCGGTGACTTGGGACACCATAAATCTCCCAAGTGGCGACTCTGAAATAATTAAATAAATCCCGTCTCGATTGTCCTTTAATTGGAAAAACTCTTCGCATCCTTGCGGGTGCGGAAAAAAGAGGTGTGACAGCTCTGGCGACTCTGCTGGGGATATAAACCCAGAACCACTGGTTCAGGGTTTAAGAATTCGA